>JARFIY010000062.1:0-586941 GCA_036346155.1 Sinelater perroti | reverse complement strand
AAGAAGTTATTGTTTTTAAATGCGTCCAAAAAGGAGGATTTCGCGTTCTCAAAAAGCATCGCTGAGGTAGTCCAGCCCTGGTGTTGTGGCTGAAATTAACTCTTCTGCTGTGGGCAACGTAAAACCGGTTTTGGTGGAGTATTTGCAGGAGCGTTTCCCTTGACTGCTGCGTAGCTTCTTCCGGGAGCGATTGTCGTTAGGCGAGGTGCCCGTTTGGGAAATATTAGGTATTCCTGGAAGCCGTTTGTCTGGAGGAGTCGACACAGACGCTGCACGTGCCAGAATCGCTAACACCTGTAACACTGGCCCATGACTTTCTTATTATATAGCAGCTACACAGAAACAGTCACATCAAAGCACCCCTTCTCGCTCCGCTCAAGCTCAAGAAACATGAGCATCTTCGGACGACGCTGGGGGTCTTTCCTCATCCTTCGTGAGGGTGGATATATCATTATCCAGAAGCTCTTGCTTCATCCCCTTCTCGACGACGTATTTACGAATGCCACTCATGAGCGCTCGAGAAACCTGTCCGCTTGCAGCAGATGGAAGTGAAACTCGATCTCCTACAGGAAGCGAGTAAAGTTCCTGTAATATTCTGATATGGCAGTATGGATAGAAATTTCATCCGCTACATTCTTGGCTTTCAAGAAGCCAATCATCCGCTCGTGGATAGCCTTAGGCGCGAAAGGCCAGGCTTCTTGCGCCCGCAGGATAAAAGGAAGATTTTCCTGGGAGAAGGATTTACCGGAATGGGTCTTTTGAGGTCCTTAAGCACCTCGAAGGTGTAGGTGGTGGTAGGAGACGCAGGAGCCGGGGGAGATGGTAGAATTATCTTTGCTTTGGTTGTACGGCAAACTCGGGGACATTTATGGGAGGATGTATATCCCTGCTCCTCGCTAAAAACGGACTGGACAACGCTATCGTGGTCGGAGTCGCTCTCCTGAAAGGAAGGTGGGGGCGACTCCTGGGCGCTGAGGGTGGGTTGTGCGACTACGCATATGACAGCAGACTTGTTTGGAGAAGGCGTATTCGACTTGCTCTGTAGACGCTGGTGATATGTTCAATAATGGACAGCTGCTCCCCGGGACTCGATCCCATAAACTCCGCGAAGAAGACGTCTATCTTGCCGTCGTCACTGTCATTTTCTATTACAAACAAAAACTATATTGATACAGTCCGGTAGAAAGCTTATAGATCAAAAGATGATCGAATTAGGCGGGTTCTTTTTTCGTGGTTTGGATTTTTCAATATCTTGGAAAGATACCGAGCTCCATACTGGCTTTGAAAATGCTTTCAAAAATTTGTCGTGCAACCTTAAAGCGCTTCCACACCAGGTCTGTCGTTGTGCCTAAGAATTTTTTGGCATTCATTCTCGCAATGGATCTAAAAATATCTCCTGAGGTTATCCGAACATCGGCTCTTTGTTTGCAGATGATCGTAGTTTTCTCTTGTTCTTTCCAAAGAGTTTGTGCTACGATATCGATGCTTCGCACAATCTAACAAATGTCTTACTTAATAAACCCCCTAATTTCTAGCTTTTGAAGTCTCAAATCGGCATTGCTCATAAATGGATTGAAAGACAAGGGATTCCTAACATTCAGATCCTAACTTCCAACTTCTTCGGCGACCTGGCAAAGATGGTAATTGGTCGGTTTAGATCGTCTCCCTAATGCAAATGGTGAAGAAGACAACGGGCAACACCGAGTTTTGGGGTACGTCGGATATAAGACAACTCTCCTGTTTTGCTAAAGTCTTCCGTGATTTGTCCCTCTACCAGGAGAAGTTGGTGGGTGGTGGTATGGTCAGGGCAAAAACCGAACTGATTGTTCGGCTCAAAGTTTTTAACCTTTGTTTCCAAGCACTTTCTCGGTTTTCTCAAGATTTGTGCATAAGAGGCTGATGGGGTGGTAATCCTGGCAAAACTTCCTTTTCTGAAAGAGCTTGCGGCGCGCGGTTTAGAATCTCCCTAATATGCGTGTTGCCAAACAACATTTTTAATTAATAGGTCGCCCGATTCCTCGAAAGAAGTCACTTGAAATACTATGAGTAATCTCTTAGAAATTGTTTTAGTTAATGGTTTAAAAAGAACCCAGTATAGCCGGCGAGAAAGCCAGACATCTCCCACAGCTCTCCAACTAGTTCCAACAGCAGCGTGTGCTGATAGAATTCTCGCTGCAGTCCCCGGCAGTGAAAAAAGCGAGATGCAGTAAGTAGTAGAGTAGTAGCTGTGCAGTACTTCTCGGAGAACTTCAAAATGGTGTGCAAGGATGAAAATGGCGGATTCTTTACGGACTAGCCTGGTTCTAACAACAAATGGCTTCTACGCTATTACAGGAGACAATAAAGAGCTGCCGCTAAAATAATTTTCGTAGTAGTTAGAACTGTTTGAGAAATTTAGGACTCATTGCTTAAATTTCTACGAAACAAAGAAACTAATTTAAGTCATTTTTAATTAGCCATGTGTTCCGAAGAATTACAGAGGAGTAACTGAGATAATAGAAGCCATTCGAAAATACCTTCCAGTAGTGTTACATGAGAGTAATAAACGCTCTCCCTCACAATCTCAAGGCTTTGTCCTGTCCCTGACATTATACAATATCTACATCCAGAATATGCCAACAACGTGCTCATCTATCCTAAGAGACGATTGTCAAGACCATGGCCTCCAAAAAAATACACACTACCGACCATCAAGAAGTTTATCTCCCAGAGCACTCAAGACCTCTACAGCTTAATACAAGGTCACAACAACTTTACCGTCCGTGACCTCCACAATTAGCAGGTCACCAGAGGCGCCCGTCACAAGCACCCTAAGATCTTGATTTCTTCGTGGGGCGGCTTATAATACAGTGGCTACCACACAAACCGAATGCTAGCCATCACAGGGTAAATTTCCGTCAAGTGTTGTCTGGAACACTGTCCAAGCATACTTTTGGCAACTGACCACTTAAGAATTTGTCTCTGAACGAGAAATTAGCGAGTTATATATCTAGTATCTCCCTGTAATTATTTGTTGCTCTATTGAGTCTTCCTTCTCGACGATCTGGAATTTTGACAGGAGACCTTAAAGTCAAATATTCAACAGGATGGCAAACATTAAGCAGGATGCTAGAGTGTTATGTTTAGTCGCGCGGCCTGGTGGTAGTGGGCACTTGTAAGATCTTCCAAGATCTCACCGGTTATTAGGACGTCCTTGATGTTGCTACCTTTAAGAACGTCCCCATTCAGTACACCACGAAAAATTTCAGCGATATTTAGCGTGACCAAAACTTGATTGATATTTTCTTGCACTTCTGTGTTTTGTAGCCGTTTTTCAACGTCCATCTGAAGAAATTCTTTGGACCCATCTCCAGTGTTTACTACACTGAAGCATCTCACTGTCGTCAACCTCGTCTGCACCGAGGAAAGATACTATCTTCTACCTTTAGAATTAAAAGGGCGGTTTTTTAATGACAAACCAGTTAGTACCGGCGTTGTCAAACACCGCAATGCCGCATAGGAGAGCAAGTTGTGTGTTTCCAACGAGTGTAACAGTAAATTGAGGCGTTGCTGACACTCTGAAGCGTTGGTGCACGGTCTCCGTCCCGTCACGGTCGAGCGACGGACATAATGTCTTCCAGCTGCGTCGCCTGTGCACACGCAAGGACTCAAACAATGCTCACATTCTAGGCGTTTTTTGTAGATTACAAATAAGCTTAAAATATGACGCGACGATTTATTTGAAACAACCTCGCCAACAAAAACCATTAACGTACTGCGTCAAATGTAATGTGCAAATTTACAACACACTGTATATTACATAACTCCCAAAAATATTTTGACGTCAAAATGATAAAATATATAAATATATACTTGAACCATAATTTCTAAGCACTTACGTCCGAATTTTTCGCCAGTCTCTCCGACCTTGCTAGAAATTATCAATTTTAACTTGGATATTTATAGTCGCTTAATATATTCATGTGCTATCTAATCAATTTGGCATTGAATTTTTCCAGATGAGTATTAATCTATTAACTGCCAACTTTTTCTCATATAAACTGTGATATTTAACGCATACAAATTGTTTGTATACAAGTAAAGTTGAGTAAAAAAACACGGTTCCAATATTTTAAAGGTGGAGACTACAACCTCTTAGATTAGTCTTACTCAAGAAGGTGGATTCCGAAGTCACTTCTCCAGCTATTCAAACTAATACAGCCACAACTACATCTGAACTGCCAGAAAAGTTTGAAGTTTCAGTCATCTGTGTATCGCCAATTTATTACGTTTGGAGAGGTAACACTCAGAAATGAGTTGATTGCTTGAGCAAAGTGAATTATCGCGTACAATAAAATGAGGATTTCTCTTATGGCCGAAACTCTTCAAACACTGTCACTTTCTTCTGGGTCGGTCGGGGTTGATATTTTAATGCCATTTTTGAGAATGGACTTTCTTCCATGTGTTCAACATTTCCTTTCCATTTAACTTTATTATTTGATATTTCTGTTAAAATAGAAGTTGATCAGCTGGAACATTTGAGTCGTCTCGCGAGCTTGGTAAAAACCCGTGTTTTGCTACAGCAGCACAGGAAGTTCCATTGTTTTATTATCTCGGAAGAATTGGTTGTGAATGATGCTCGGTATGAGTTGTCTTATCCCCACGAGCTCCTGCAACATACAAGCGATCTGAAGTAGCGTCCTGACAAGGCGGTGGCTTAGGCAATGCAGAGCATCCCCTGAAGCCTACTGGATGAGATCTCTGTCAATTTGACCAGATGGTTAATTAGCTCCGGTGCTTTATGCAGTCACCGAAGTGATGTCCATCACCGCATCCACATACTTTGGGGCAGCGCTACAATGCAGAGCAAAGCAAGGCAGCGGCAGTACAATTTTCCTTTTCCTTGGCTGCTGTATCGTAATGCCCAAGTCAAGGATGTCTCGCAAGCGGTAAATTTGTTCTTGTCCCCCTAAGGAATTCACTTTTAAGCTCCCCCGCCGGTACGTTTTTCGGGACTCCTCTCATAATTACTCGGAGCGGCTTATCTGCCTTTAGCAGGTGACAATGGAGAATTTTCACCTTAGTGAGGAAGCGAGGCAGCCTTAGCGGGATGTCAAACAGTAAATACATAACTGGACCAATGTGTTACAAGAGCAGCATATCATACAATTAAGGTAGGACTAAAAAAATAATAGAAATAAACAAGTCGACTGGAGCAAGAGTTCCGAGTAGACAGATCAAATAGTAATGCATAGCACAATGAGGAATATACAAAATAGAAAAGTTATTTCAGCAAATAGAAGGTAAGTCCTCTTTCTGGTAAAGGATGGCGAGAGGAGACCTGGTGTGTCTGGGAGGTAGTTGGTAACTGTTGGCATATCCTCGTAGTCTTAGAAAGGCGTTGACGATCATCGCCAAATGGGGTGGTAACATCGTCGTAATCTTACCATGCTCCTCGTTAAAGCGGCTGCAGTGGCGATTTTTAATGATTCTACTGAGGACTATGGTAGAACCTTCCAGGCCCGGGCATTACTAGAAGAAATTACTGAGCACAAAACGGCATCCAGAAGATTTTTTGGGCGAGTCAGTCACTTGATATGAGTCCTATAGAACATGTCTGGCATATGCTCGATCTTGCAGTGAAACAACGTCCACGAAAACCTGATTCCCACGGAGAGCTGTTGGAATGTTTGCTTGGTGAGTAGGCCAGCATTCCACAAGTCAATGTGGATATGTGGATACGTGAATAAACAAAATTATCGCTTCTGGGGCACTGAAAATCCGCATGCAATGCACGGAGGCCCATCGCATCCTCTCAAAGTCACTGTAAAGGTAATTAGCCCGTATTTTTATGAGAACGGCATCGGCAACATTATTACTGTAACTGGTGAGCGCTACAGAACCATGATCAGCGACTTCTAGATGCCGAAAATTGACAATAGTTTTGGAGAGCATGTGGTTCCAGCAGGACGGTGCAACTGCACAGACTGTAGACTTAGTCTTTCGTTTTGTTGATTTGCACTGGCCTGCAAGATCACCTCTATTGACCATTCCGCACTTTTAGCTAGAAGATTTGGAAAAACTGTTGTGAAACGAGCCCCATATTATTTTCGCGACTTAATGGGGAAAATTTTAAAACTTTAAGTAAACATAATCGACAAACACTACAAATTCCCTTTATTTACTACCTTGTACAATAGCCATGGTGTTATCCAATAAATTTACATATATTCTTTAATACTAAAGATATAGTGATAGATTGACTAGAATACAGTGATCATCTTCTTCAGTGGCTCTTTAAGAATGTCATCAGCGTCTTCAATTTGTTTGGCCAAATCGGCAAAGCATTCTCGCTCGTATTCCAGGAACGAGCCCAAGATGTTCTTTTTGAGGTATAATTCACGCACTTTCGATACACTTTCCTCGTTGGGTTTTCTATAATGTTCCCTTAGAATACCTTTCTGTTCTTCGGTTGCCATCTCCAGCGCTTTAACTATCAACCAAGTGCACTTGCCGTTTCTAATGTCCACGCCAGAACTTAACGTTTTAGGATCTGCATAGACATCCGCTATATCGTTCTAAAAGAGAAATGGTAGTATGAAGTAAATGTGCGACGCCGGCTTTACCTGAGACCCATAATAGTAACCTAGAGAATGTGAAAATGTCTCTAGTTGTTGGTCTATTCTTTCGTTGTGCTTATCGGCTAAATATACAGTACTAGCTAGGGGAAAGTAAAACACCGGGTAGGAGCTTTTATACAGCATTATATTATTATGCCTCTTTTTGGTGTACAGCTCCAAACTGAATTCCGCGTTGGTTGATTCCATATCCAGTGTTTGCCCATATGAGAGGTAAGTATCCATCAGGCGCGTTAGGTCCAATATGGCTAAATAATTGGGATGGCCTTGCAGATATTTTTTTAAAAGAAAATAAGCACTATGTTTGATCAATATACCATCAGTTACAACATTTTTTCCAATACCCTCCCTTGTATACCAACATGGTTTTCCTACTTTTACGGTTGACCGATCCACAAAATCATCTATCAGTTGGCAGGAAGCAAATATCTACCAAAATAAATATAAAAATTAGAAAAAACTAAGAGACAATAGTCTAACCATATCTGCGCAGAGTCCCATTACGTTCGCCGCCTTTTCCTCTTCTGGTGTGACTTTGCTGTCTTTTTTTCAATATTTTGAATAGCAGAGGAACTGTGCATCCCGTGTAATGTATTTGGCCGTCTAGGGCATATGTTACCATATCGTGCAAATGCCTTGTGCACTCTGGTAAATCCGTAAATGGCTCTTTTACCTCCTCTAAAACATTGATCAAAGCTGAATTGTATTCCTGCAGATCGAGCTTGGAGCCAACTTGGTTAACGGGGGGATACAGGACATATTCGGCGTCCGTGTGCATTACTCTGAAACTAAAAATAAATCTTACTTGGGCAGTCTAAACAGTTTTGAGCCTCAACGTGCTTTCAACGAAAAATTTCAGCAATTTTGGGCGCTTGGTTATTGTTTGACAATCGTTTGTACCAGTCTTTTGTAAAAATGGAAAAACCCGAATAGCGTACTCTACCTAAGTACTTGCATTTAAACGTGGTCATACCAGCTAGGCTGATGAGCGTTCGGGACGGCCAACAACTGTGACCTCCATCGACATGTACTTGGTGACCGTCGAATCAAGATTAGAGAGATAGCAAAGGCTGTGGGCATGAAAAAGCTGTCGGCGCGTCGGGTTCCGCGCTTGCTCTCTTTGAACTAGAAATTCTTAAGCGGCTTCAGCAAAACGAGTCGGACTTTTGCGTCAATTTATCACTGTCGATTCTACGTGGGTCCACCATTACACCCCCGAAACGATGGACTGCGAAGGGCGAACCTTTTCCAAAAAGGTAAAGGCGATTTTATCGGCCGGGAATGTGATGGCGACTGTTTTTTCGGATAGTCAAGGAATTCTGTTCGTCGTCTATTTAGAAAAAAAAACAACAACGAGCTTGTACCACGCATCGTTACTGGACTAGTTGAAGGCAACAATGCTGAAAAACGGCCCCATGTGGAACGGAAGAAAGCGCTCTTCCAGCAATACAACGCACCGGCTCACACTTCGGCTGCGCCACGCTCAAAATTCACGAACTGATTGGTCATCCAGCACATTTACGCGACCTGGCCCCCAGCGACTATTTCCTGTTTCCTAAGCTCAAAGTTTGGCTCGAATTCCGAAACAGCAGCAATGGCTTTGAATTGAAAACCTCACAAAATTAAGTTGCAGGAACCAATGCACTAAGTGACACGTTTGTTGCAGTACAAACGCGTTTTTAAGAAAGTAAAAACCAAGTTAGAGCTGCGAAACCATCAGAGTAAAATACTCGCTTACCATTTGCTTCCACGGTACATGGGACGCAAAATTGACGCTATCATGACTGATAGTAAAATGTAACAAGCTTACTTTTCTTGGCTTGGGAACTAGAAATCTATAAATATTTATATCTGTTTTATCCTTTATTGCTTACCTATGCAATAATTACATTAAAATAACACATACCTATAAAGTATTTTCCATTAAAATTTTTACAGGTTGGGATTGATTTTTATGCTGCTTTTATTTCTTTATAGCGAGATCGTTATTTTTAGATCGTATGAATCAAGGTTTTCCTTCAGGTATTAAAGAAATACATGAAATATAAGAGTTTCGCTATGCTGTAACTGTAAAAAGCAGGTATTCACAATTTTGAAAAATTGAATGAAGTGTTCAATTAAACAAAGGCAATAAAACCTGTCATTACTAAAAGTTTTGTTTGTTCAAAGTTTACTATGCAATCTGTTATTGCATTAACAACAAGAACGGTGTAATACCGTAAAGGGACTTTCTACAGCGGTGCGAAATCGTAACGGTCACTTCCGGTTGCCGTAACCGATTTAGCTGAAAATCGATCCCATGAAAGGTACTGACCTAAGATGTGTGTATGCCAAGTTTGAAGTGAATCCGTTGGATAGAACGGAAGTTATAGTGTCTCCAGACACACAGTCAGACAGACAGGATGATAATCTCATTAACTTTCTACTATAAGCTCCGCTGTAGAAAGTTAATAAGCATTTATGAGAATTGACAACATTCACATGAAGAAGAGATGCGCTCCAATTAGCGGTAATCTCTATATGAAAATTAATTTGTTGTGTTAGTAGATGTTAGAAATGAAAACACTCACGTATATTTAAACTCGTATATTGTTCTCGTTATTACACACATATTAAAGCAGACGCTCTCATCAAAATTGCAGATTGCCTAGCGCTAGCGCGCGCCAAATATGCACAGCGCCACCGGTATTGCACTTACTACATTAAACTTAACGTTTTCTTCATTCCGCCCACCAAGGACTTGTCCTTTACAAGGTATTTAAATTTCCTAGTAAAACTCTAAACAATGTTAGGTATAAACAATGTAATGTGCCGCCCACCGTGACAATGTGCGTTAAATTAATTTTATTTAGTTAAGACACACAGTTTACTAACGGGGAGTTTAAAAAAGCCTCCTTTAAATTTGATACTTACAACTCGCGTCAGATTGTCAGGTCCAGCATGCTTATCAACTATTTTTCCTAGAATCCACTTGGCAGGTGGAATGTTGTCATCCTTAACTACTACTACATTTCCAACACCAACATCAGGTTTTTTAGTACACCATTTGTTTCTATGATTTAAATTACTCAAAAATTCTTTAGACCATCCTTTCCAAAAAGTATTTAACATTTTCTGTAATAATTTCCATCTTTCTAGACCAGTTACATTGTTATCTACGTAATTTTGGTCACTAATTGTTACCAAGGGCTCTCCTAGCAAAAAATGACCAGGTGTCAAGGGGAGGGGATCATCTGGGTTATCACTAAGAACTGACAAAGGCCTAGAATTTAAACATGCCTCTATTTGTGCTAGCAGTGTAGAAATCTCCTCGTAAGTCAAAGTACTATCCCCTATGACTCGTTTTAAATGAGCTTTAGCACAACGAACACCTGCCTCCCAGAGTCCTCCAAAATTTGGCGCACTTGGAGGTATGAAGTGCCATTTGGTCGACTCCAGCTATCTCGTGGGGTAGTTTAGATTTTGCACTATTGAACATATTGCGTAACATAGCATCTGCTCCAATAAAATTAGTGCCATTATCACTGTAGAGATTTAGACAGGCACCTCTACGTGAAACAAATCGTCTAAATGCGGCACTAAAACCTTTTGCGGTCAGATCAGTCACAGCTTCTAAGTGGATTGCGCGAGTCACCATACAAACAAACAAACATATGTATCCTTTATAGGATTTAGCTCCTCGTCCTGACGAAAACTTTATATTAATGGGACCTGCGCAGTCCACTCCTGAGGTCTTGAATGGTCTGCTTGGCTTTAGTCTAGATTCTGGTAATTGGCCCATCAATTGTGTAGTTGTTGCTTTGGAGTATCTCAAACAAATTGTGCAACTTCTGTAATGTTTTTTAACCATATTTCGTGCTCTCAATATTCAAAATTGACCTCTCAAAAAACTCATCATGGCCTGAGGTCTGCCTTGGTGTGTCTTTATATGAGCATTTGCAACTATTAGCTGGTTAAGGTGATTTTTAGCGGGCATAATAATTGGATGCTTTTGGTCGTAACTCACATTAGCCTGATGTATACGCCCTCCTACTCTCAAAATGACATTTTGGTCTACAAATGGATAAAGAGTGCATAAGGCGCTCCGTTTTGCCAAGTAACCTTTTACTTTTAATGAGGTAATTTCTCCACTAAATTCACTTTCTTGAACTTGCTTAATACAAAGTTGTAAAGTTTTATCTGTCTCTTCAATCAAATTTTGGATATGGTTTTCTCTCATTTAGTGGTAATTTTATTTTTAGAAATCTCCGGCATAACGAAATTACTTTCAGCATTTTAGTCAAAGCAGAAAATTTCATCCAAATGAAATCACAATCCTTGTGCATCGTTGCAAAGGATCTCATCCGTTCTTTTTCATTGACGTTGATCACTGTTTCAGACAGCCAGTTAGGGCTGTTCCCCCAAAGTTTTTCGCTCTTCAATTCAGTTGGTTGTAGCCCTCTTGATGCGCAATCAGCAGGATTCATATGAGTCAATACATGCCCCCACTGCTCGACATCCATTATTGTGTGAATCTGTGATACACGATTACTAACGTAAGTAACCCATCTATTTATAGGACCACGTAACCAAGCTAACACGACGGTTGAGGCTGTCCAAGTGTAAATATCTTGCTTAGGTATGTCTATTACTTGTGATAATTCACTAATTAGTTTTGCGGCTAAAACTTCTCCACAAAGTCTAATCTAGGAATTGACACCTCTTTTTCAATCGGCGCAACTTTAGTCTTGGCATTCTCGTTCACAACTCTTAGATAAACTGCAGCTGCGTAAGCTACACTCGACGCGTCTGAGAACGCGTGTAGTTCGAGTTTAGATTCTGTAGTTGAGCAGAGCCACCGTGGAATCATAATATTCTGAATATGTCGTAACTCGTTTCTAAATTTTAACGACTCAGTCATTAACTCTGATGGTAATTCACTATCCCAATCAAGATTTGCCTTCCACAACTTTTGAATAGAAATTTTGGCAGTAATTACTACCGGCGCAACCCACCCAATAGGATCATACAATGTCTGAAAGAACTTTTCGTTTTGTAATAGGTTGTTCAGGCTCATATAAGTTTACTGTATACTCGAAGTTATCTGTATTTCTGTTCCAACAAATACCTAGTACTCTCATCATGTTGTCAACCTTGATTGTTACTGACTGCTCTGTATTTAACTTGTTCTTCTCGATATGATCCAGAAAATGTCGGTTGTTGCTACTCCACTTTTGTAATTGTTCGTCAGTTTGCTGATTGTTTCGTATGTCTGTAGGGCTTCTGTCTCTGTTTCACAACCTGTCATTAGGTCATCTACGTAATAATCTCTTTTAGTTATCTCTTCTGCTAAGGGATATGTATCTCTCTCTCTCTCTCTCTGGTTCTGCTAATGTTTGTAATGTTTTCACAGCAAGATAGGGAGCACACACAGTGCCAAACGTCAAAGTCAATAGTTTGTAGTGTTGCATCGGCATCTCAGGACTAATTCTCCACAGAATTCTTTGAAAATTAGCGTCGTTCTTATTCACGTAAACTTGCCTATACTTTTTACTAGGTCAGCTACAATACAGATAGGATGTCTACGCCAGCGAAGCAAAAGATGGCCTACTCGTAGATCATCGTTGAGAGATACGTTGTTTAATCCCTTACTCGAAGCATTAAATACAACATGAACTTTCGTTGTATCCTTATCCTCTCGAACGACTGCGTGGTGAGGCAAATACACGGAAGTAGGATTTTCGATATCGTTGCTGTCTACTAGCTTCATGTGATTTAGCGTCGTATACTCCTCTAATAATTTGTTGTATTTATTTAAAAGCACAGGATTTTTACTCAGTCTTTTCTCTGACGCAAGCAGTTTTTGTGTAGCAATGTCACGTGATTTACCATACTGGCATTGTGGATCAGGTGTCCTAAAAGGTAATCTCACAATAAATCTCCCGTCCTCACGTCTTGTTGTAGTTTCTTCGTAAAAGTGTTCACAAAGTTGCTCTTCTCTCGTTAGTTTTTCTCGTTACTGTTAGCCTCGTTTTCCATCTCCCAAATTTTTTTATTTGAACAGGCAAAGTTTTAATGTTTTGACTACTCGATTCTTGTGACACCTTTCCAGACAAGATCCATCCAAATAAAGTGTTTTGTGCTATTAAATTTCCGTACTGACTCTTTTTAATACCATCTAGCAATATTTCTCCATAAACGTCGGTTCCGAGCAACAAGTCTACTTTTCCAGGAGCTGCAAATCCTGGATCAGCAAGAGGTAAGTTTTCAGCTTTAGTCAATCAGGGATGTGTACTTCGCGTGACGGCAACAAAAAGGTAAGTGATTTTAATACATAAGCATTAACCCGTATAATGTTTTCAGGTTCCAGACGTGATTGAACTTCAATACTAACTACGTGTTTAACCATCATTTGACCATCTCCCAAACTTGACACCTTACACTAACAATTGGACTGTGTCTTCAGAAATAAAAGAACCTTGCGAGCCTTGGTCAGGTAATGCCCGAATAACAAAAGATGAACCGTTTCTACAATCAGTTTTTACAACAGCCGTCGCCAACAATACATTCTAAGTTTTTAAATCTCCTCTCGAAAAATTGGCTATCACAGTTGTCTCGTTCATTGATGAATTCACTTCCCTCTTAGCTTGTTGTATTTCTCCCTTGGGTCTCTCGTTTTGTCTTGAATTATATTTTTGTTTATCGTCATTCTCAAAATGAAGTAACGTGTGATGTTTTTTCCCGCATTTGTGACACGATGTATTTTGGCGACACTTGAACACTGGATGCGTCGGCGCAAGACAATTGAAGCAGAGCCTTTTTGTTTGTGATATGGTGTCTCTCAAGTGCTGGCTGCTTCTTAAATTGAACCCAATAATATATGTAATGTGGCCCGTCACACATGGCGCATAACTGTTCAGATGTACTCGGCTTCACGCTTACTGCGGAATGGAATGCTTTAGCGTCTTTAGCCTTAAACAATTGGTTTAAATTCTTGTGTTGTATGCTTGATTTAGCGCTTGTTGTTTGTTTACTTGTATCTAGCATCTCCAGACTTCTAAAGCGAGTCTCTAAAAACTTTTCCAATTAAACCCATTTCGATAGATCGTCTTCTAATCCACTCACATAATTTTTCCACTGTCTGTGCGATTCCACGTCTAATTTAGACACAATCAAGTAAATTATTATTGCATCCCACTCTTGTGTTACAATGTTCAGATTATTCAGTGCTTTTAGACACGAAGTAGTCGTATCCAGTAACTCTCTAATTGACCTTCCAGACTCGTGATGTAAACTTTTTTGTCCAAATAGACTCTTTAGAATTGCATTGCAGTTGTATCTCTTGTTGTTACATCTCTTCGTGATGTAGTAGGAAAATTTCTCAAAACCACTTCAGGTTCACCAGATAAACTTGTCTTTAAATAATGCAGTTTTTGTACCGGCGAAAGTGTATTGTTTCCATGTATTAATGAAACAAACATGTCATAGAAAGACTGCCACTCGGTATATTTTCCTGAGAAAACTGGTAGCTGTATTCGTGGTAACTGCACATCAGAACTGCTTTCTTTAATGATGCACGTAGTATCACTTATATTTACACTTGTGACACTTGAATTACTCATTTCAAGGCGCTCTTTAAGAAGGGATTTGTAGTTAATCACACTTTCTTGAAACGAATCTTGCACATCATTTATGAAATATGGTGTCTCATCCCTTTGCTCATCTGTTACTTCTGATGCTATTTCTAAACGATTTTGGTTAAACGCTTCTTCCAACTTATTCAATAAATCAATTCTTGTTGTTAAATAACTGGTTTTTACTCTGGTCTCATAATTTGACTTTTTAAAATTACGTTCAGCCTTCCTCAACTGCTCAAAAAACTCCATTTGACCTTTTATTAAATTTTCTATTTTGACAGTGTAATAATAAAACGTCGTTAAAAAGTTCAAAAAAAATCTTCACTGTTCGCAAGGTTATTCACAATTTCGAATCAAAAAATAATGTTCAGTTGTACATAAACCAAAGTTCATATGCAAGTGAAAGTGTAAATAATATTTTGTAAGTCCATTAAGTTAAACTGCTAAATTCGAAAAACTAAAATTTTCAAAGTCCATTTGTATAGTATCACTTGCGAAATTTTTACAAGTCCAAAACGGCCATAGTATTATTTCACAAAACTTTACAAGTCCATAGTATTAGTTCATAACAATTTTATAAGTGTTTATTTACTCACGGTTTTAAGGTTCAGTTTTCAATCACAACACTTGTCACTTTTCCTCCCGGGTTTCGGCACCAATGTTAGAAATGAAAACACTCACGCATACTTAAATTCTTATATTGTTCTCGTTATTACACACATATTAAAGCAGACGGTCTCAACAAAATTGCAGATCCACAGCGCCACCGGTATTGCACTTACTACATTAAACTTAGCGTTTTCTTCAGTAGACTTAACTAAAACTAAAATTAAATTATCGTTCATGAACTAAGTCGGGTGGCGTTTTACACTCTAGTCTTTTTGTCTGTTCGCTGTTGTCAGCAAATTTATTGCCAGCACATTTGGATGAGTTTCCAATCGTTGAATGTATTTTGCACTGCACCGCACAATTGTTTCACTCACTATGGGCACTTGCAGATCATTGTTGGTGTCTTTATTTGTCACAAACCAGGGGGCGTCGTAATGGCGCGCAGCACTTTGGACTGGAATCTGTCGATGATGGCGATGTTTGATTTTGATGCTGTTCCCCAAAGCTGCAGCCCATATGTCCATACTGGCCTGAACATGACATTGTATGCGACCAATCTGTTTCGAAGTGAAAGTTGCGACTGTCTTCCCAGCAGCCAATAATGTGTTCGTAATTTCGTACCTAGTTGTTTGCGTTTTTCCAAATATGTGTGCGAAAGGTCAATCCCTTATCTAGGTGTGTGCCAAGATATTTGACGCAGTCTGTGGTGTGTATGTACTGATTTCCTATCATTGCCTGTGGTGAATCTCCTCGGCATTTAGTAAAGTTCATGTGGTTGGACTTGCCTTCGTTTACCTTAATCCTCTACTTCTGGATCAATTTACAGATTTCATTTAGTCTGTGTTATAGCATGTTGCTTGCCTCAATTGGATTCTTGCGTACAGCTAAAATGGCGGTATCGTTATTGGTTGGAAGATCAGCAGTAAATAAAATGTACAATAAAGGACCCAGTATACTGCCCTGCGGCACGCTAGACATTATTGGTCCGGGTGTAGTGTTGTTATTTCATTTTCATATCTCGCTCGGAAGTGTCTCTCACTTAGATATGACTTAATGAGGTTGTAGAGTTCTTCCGGAGTCCCTGGTGCCATACCCGATCAAAAGCTCGGCTAATATCTAGGAATACTGCGGCGCAGTAATTTTTGTCTTCAAATGTCTGGTTTCGACTACACAATGCAGCTGTTCAATTGTAGTGTTACCAGGTCGGGCCCGAGCGGTGATATATCGGGCGTCGGGACGCTACGACCGGCAACGCGTGGGGCACGGAAGGCTAAAAAAACGAAGCATCGGCTCCAACTTACAATTAGATTTATATTTACAATCTTACAAATTTAACCTACCTTACGCTAACTTAACCTACTTAGCTAATTTACAAGAACTTAACCTACGACTTAATGTGTGCGCTGAAACGGGCAGCGAGCTGGTACAGCGAAGCCGGGCCGCGAGCTAGGGCAGCCGCGCAAGCAGCGGGTTTGGTGGCGGAACCAGGCAGCGAGCAGCAGGGGCGGTAGCGCAGCTGGGCAGCGTGCAGCAGAGCCGATGGCGGAGCCGGACAGCAAGCAGCGGTGGCGGCAGCAGGTCCGGGCGGCGGGACCGAAAATCGAGCAGCAGGCCCGGGCAGCGAACAGCAAAAGAAGACACTTGATGGTTTCTTCTTAAGGGACTGGCGACTGAGAGCGAATTATTTGGTGACTCAGGTTTTAAGGGCTCAGCTCGTGCTCCACTCTGCTGGTGAGGTACAGAGTTAAATATGGAAGCATGCTGAGCCCGCTGGAGGATGCGAAGCTTATCCAGGGTTAGTAGACGCCGGTGGCGTCTTTGCGCTGATTGGTAAATACGCCGGCGCCCTTGCCCTAGTTGGTAAATGCCGTGGCGGCTATGGTTGGTGGAGTTCGGGCCGACTCGGAACGGCTTGGCACGACGCGGCGTGGTAGGTCAAGAAACCCCGGTGTTGCACACGACGCCACAAAGTCGGCCTCAGGTAACATTCCTTTGGGATTATAAATTCCAAAGAATTTCCTTTGTGTTGCGCACGGGCCAAAAAATTCCGAGCCAGGTAACAGTAGAATATTGCCGTCTAAACTCGAACTGTTCAGGTATGTGGTTTCTTTCTGCGACTATGTTATTTAACCTTTTGACTAAAAGTTTTTCAGCATTTTTAGATAAGACCGGCAACAATCTAATCGGCCGATGGGTCATGTGGTGATTTTCCCGTTTTTTAAATTAAGATTAGTTCTGCTGTCTTCCACTGAGCTGGAAAATGTTTTACTCTGAAAACAGCATTTATGAGCTGCGTTAGCATAATTATACCCGTGCCGGAAAGTTCTTTAATTACTTTGCTTGTGATCAAGTCGTAACCGGGGGCCTTTTTTGGATTTAGGCCGTTCAGGATTATATCCTTTACTTCTTTTGGTGTTGCTGCAGGTATAGCTTCGCTAGGTTGTTCAGACTCTTTGGTGTGGCGGCCTTTTCGCCCTTGAACTGCTTATATCGCGGCGGCATGCTGGCGGCTGTGATGTCTGCTGCTACGTTTTGCCATCGCACACAAAACGGCATATGGGCTTTTGCTCAGCCGACAAGTCTGCATACGCCGTCGGCGGCACCTTTTGATATGAAAGGTGCTGTCGAATGAAAATTTCCCGCGAAGACCTACCGCCAAGCCAGGCGCGAAGCCCGGCAACATTCACGCATCGCAGCTCGGCCAATTTGGTCGTGTCTCAACACCCCGCAAACACTCGCCATCCGCAGCGCGACCAGTTCGGTCGTGGCTTCACCCCGCAAAAAACATTCGCACCCCGCAGCGCGGCCAATTCGGTCGCGTCTTATCAACCCGCAGATACCAGATCCGCAGCGCAGAGGTGGCCACCTTGGAATCGCCGACGAAGCCGAAGCCGAAGCCGATACAGGTGAGCGATTTGGCAATACTCGTTGGTTGATATCGGTAGCCGCCCCCAACCGCTTACGCGACAGCCGTTTAAGGGACGATTTGAGCCTTCTCGGTTGACGTTCCAAACGGGCCGTACTACGTTTCCACACCGCATTACGAGAGCGGCTATTTACACGCCTGCCTCTCCACTCTTCTAGAAATCTTTGAATTTCCTCGTCTTCGTCGATCCTTGGAAGCGGGTAAGCATGTTTTCTAGATAATCGGCAAAAGTTTCAGCCTTTTCCTTGTCTGTTTTGGCCCATGCCTCGTTTGGTTTTCTGATGGGAGGTATAGGTTCTCTTGGTTGTTTTAATCTTTTTGTTGCCTTTCACGGGGACTACTGTTGGCGTTAGCCCTTCCAAGTATCCTTGGAATAATCTGTTCTTGAGTTCCTTTAACAATTTTTTTAATTGTCTTGCTGCACGATTAAAACATTTTGTCTCGTGGGTGTCTTGATAATTGCCATATCTGCCGAAGGGAATATTTTCAGGAACTACTAGGACAACAAGCACGACCGAACGAAATCGAAAACACGAAAATGAAAACTGGGAGGGGGGGATAGACGAACCAAAAATTGAAGAGCTGATGAACGTAATAAAAAAAATTAAAAAACAGCAAAACACTCGAAAACGACAAAATTACTACAGAAATGATAAAGAATATGGGAAAGGTGGGGATAAAAATTACTAAATAAAGCTTGGAGAAGTGAGGAAATTCCAGAGGAGTGGGAAGCGACCCTAATAATACTAACACATAAGAAGGGACACAAAAAACAATGTAATAACTCATAGTTCTACTATGTAGAAACTTGCAATTGTTCACAACGGATACAATTTTAATATGAACACCGACGACAACAAGCATTTTTTCAGGATGTGATGGCAGGCTCCTTTACAAGCTTGTTGACATAAGTATTTACGATCCTGGTCAAAATTCACGTTTTATCGGAAAGACAGAGGAAAATGTTTCAGATTTCCTTAGCTATATCAAATGTCTTTTTTGATTATTTTAACTTTCAATATTTTATAGCGCGCAAGTATATGTTACGCTATTAAAATTTACAGCTATAGTAAAAAAGTTGCATTTACAAGATTTTTCCACTGATTTTTAAACTATCGCAAAGCTATGGTTCTGACGCAAGCTTTTTTATTCGAACAACCATCGTATTAAAACGATTCTTCATCTGCCCATAAATTATAAGTAATACATTGGTTTTAAATGTTTTAAATAATAAATACGCAGCCTTGTGTGCGTCGGTCAGCATTCGTGGGACTCACCTTAAAGAAACTTTCCGCATTTTCAGGTCATCATGCAAATACGGAAATACGATATCACGCACACTTAATCGACCGTCCCCACTCGCGCAATCATGGTTTCGGTCTGGCTGGTTGATGGCCGAGGCTGCTTCGGCTCATTGTCACACAACTCTCGACCTTTTCTTTGTTCCTTCGCACTCACGAGCCTTCACCGCCTCTCTTACACAATTGGCGATGGATTTCGATGGGCGTATCACAACGCAAGAGGAGAAAACGGATGATTAGACGTTGTTCTTGAACACTAAATGTCGCCATTTGAAGTATACAAAGCCGCACTCACTGCAATGACGATAATTCGACCTGCGTACATTGCATGGTGCTGCCATCTATATAAATTCAGAATTTGGGACGCAAATTTTGAGTTGAATAAACGAAAAAGTAAGTTCAAAATAAAGAATGTTACAGCTATTAAACTTTGCAATCTTACATTCATCGTCCATCGACGTCTAATAAATTTTTAAAAAAATTTATATATTTATATTTTTTTCTTTTACCTACTGGTTTTCTATACACAACTATCTTTGGCATTCTCTCTCCTTGCATCCATATATCCCTTTGTTCGTTTTTCCTTTCCAACCTTCTTCTGTCCTTGTCTCCCTGTAAATAAATCTCGGTATTTTTTTCTCTCATCTGCCCAATAGGTCACTTTCCACTTGTATCCACGTCTCACGCGTATAAGTCACTGTCGATCTTAAGATTGTCCTGGATATCTTTATTTTTGTATTTTTGGACACCACTTACATTTCATTAATAGTCTCAAGGCTGTATATTTCCTGATACTTACCGTTTTCTTCATTTTGAACACCTAGATATACAAATTTGTTTACCCTTTCAAAAGTATAAAGGTCGCCTCCGCTGCTCTTTATTAATAGAGGTACATAAAGATGTAGCCGTTTAAGACCTTTTGTAGCCTCAAATAGTATAAACTTTGATAAGCTACTTATAGTGTCATTTTTTATTTGTTTAAGTTTCAATTGTTAGGTTTTTTGGGTGTCTGAAAAGTTGCTATTTATTTTTTGCTCTACGCCTTTCACTCACCAAAGTTCCAACTGTTATGTGTTTGCTATTATTAAGGTTGGTTTCATAGACAGGTAAAGCAATACAAAAGAAACTAAAGTTGTTCTAACAGAATAAAAGGCGATCAGATAAAGGCACAAGATGGTAAATAAGAGGTTCAAAGTTGGTGTTTATATTAAGACAGAGGGGGAATAAGGCAACACCAAAATAGAATATTGACTTTAAAAGATTTAAAAGGTGGTGACAATGAGAGAAATGAACTATATATAAGAAGAAAAAAGCACAAATCGTGTAATTAGTAATGGCTGAAGATCACAGAGAACTTCGTGAGAGAGCATTAAAAGAAACTGTAACGCGAAATAAACAAGACATAGAGGCCATCAAAGAAGCTGCAGCCAAAAGACAAGAGCTTAAAAGAATTGATTGAAGAGAAATACTAAAATGAATTACTACTAAGATCACGGTTTATAATAAAGGCTATACAATTGAAAAACGGAAAAAACGAAAAAAAGTGCAAGTTTCCAAAGGTAAAAGCAAAGTTACAAATAAAGAAAACAAGGAAGAGTTTAAAAACAAAAGCTTCCATTTTGAACACAAGAAGAGCAAACGGACAAGAAAACTCCAAAAACGAATTAAAATGTAGTTCAAATACCTAAAAAACAATTAAAGAAAGCGAATAAAAAAGAACAAATACAAGAATGGAAATGAGCAGACAGCAATTAGCCAAGAAGACCAAAGTGTAGAAGCTTCCAGTCACAAAGAAATAGCATTTATTAAAAATATAAACAATAGTAACTGTGCAGGAAATGTAAGCAAAGTTTATTAAATATGAAACAACCAAAAAGCAAAAGAATGCCTGATTGAGGCTCATCGTGAGACTTTCGCAAATAGCATAGTCATAAACCTAAAGTTTATTTTAAAGGCACTGCAACACATACAAATTAGACATCTAAAAAACTTTGGAATAGAAACAAAATTAGTTCATCTGATGGAAATGGTAAAATAAGACCAGAAGGTAGAGACAGCCACTACTGCTACAGAAAAGGATTATTATAAATGCTTACATTTACACTGTTAGCTCAATTACAAGGAGTGAAGAGTTGAAAAACATAACAGAGCAAGCCAGGAGAGGGGGCAAAAGAGTAGAGGGTTGGAAGTGTGTGTGTGTCGATAAAAACATTTTCTAATTTCTATTTATTTATTAAAAATAATTAAAATAAATCTAACCTAAACCTACAAAACGGTTAAGAATTTTACGCTCGACGTTCATATATCTGAATATACGCCTCAGTTAATGTAATCATTTGCGGCAGGATATCAATCACGTGAAGGTCCTGCATCTCGTACCACTTCCCTGTCGACTTCTGCAAAATGTGCACCCTGTACGTCCCCTTGTTTGGCTCGCCATCATGCACGATGTTCGCAATCAGGTCATACATGGTGTTTTTGTGCTGCGCCTTAATTTCTGGCGTTAGAAGCTCACCGAAATCCACATTCCTGCATTTAAAAATGTAACTAAAATCAAACACTACAAATACATACAACAAGACATACTTTACAGGAAAGTTAACGATAGTTGGGTTCTTCTCCACAAAGAAGGTGTTCTTTGTAAATCTCTTGATGTAAAGTATGAGGTACGGAGGCAGCCGGGTAATCTCAAAGCGCTTCATGAAGTTCTCCTTGTACGTCTTGTACTCCTTCTCTGTTTGTCCATTAAATTTCGTCAACAATTGGTATAAGTTTACCTAAAAATCACTAACGTTGAGCAACCGTTAAATCAAAATTTTAAGTCTGACTTGTGGAATTATGTTCTCTCGGAACTCATCAATGAATAGTGGAGGAGGCGGCAGGTCACAGGTCAAGTAAAGGAAGGGCGATTCAGCCACTTGCTCGCGGTACTCGGCCGTCGCCAGCAAGCTGCGCTTCTGCCTGTCGTCCAGGTCCGTCGGCGGGATCTTCCTTGTGTAGATATTCATAGAGCCCAAGAAAGACTTGTAAATGATGGAGCTCTGCTTCTTCTTGGTCCCGTTGAGAGCGCGGTGCAGTGCGTTCAAGAACCACGAGAGGAAGTCGATGGGGTCACCCTGCTGGGTGAACTGAAACTTCTTGCGGCTCCACAGCACGACAGCCTGCAGCATCTCATGGGGCGAGACATGCGCCTTGAAGTTGCGCGGGTTCCACAGCTTGCGCATGAGCTCACCGAATCTTTGCACCAGAGTGTATGAAGAGTCGCCCGGTGGCCTCTTCACTTTGACATAATTTTCTTCCCTCAAGAAGTAGTCCCGTAACGGAGTCACATGTGATAGAGACTATGATCACAAAAATTAAAAATAGTTCAAATATGGAAACGCTTCTTGTACCTGCAATACTACATTACAGTAATCGTTTGCTTTGATGTTATTCAGCCCAACAATTCCAGGCATGTAGAGGGAGCCGTCAATGGCACGTGATAATTTCGTGCTCGAATTCAGATTCCTAATGTGCTGCTCGGTGAAGGTCGGATTTAGTACATATTTGATGTCATCCAACGACGAATCTGTTCAAGTCTAGAATAATTAAACGCAAAATTAATTGTAACAGAGACGTACCAATGATCTCATAATTATCTGGCAGGCAGTAGAATTTTAGAGTGTGCAAATTGAGAAAAACGTGGTGGCTTTCGGCTACTGAGTGCGTGTAGGCATGTGTGTTGGTGCCTCTGCCCTGAAAGTACTTCCCGCACACCAAGCAGGCGTAAACGTTTATTCTGGTGAGTGAGACCGAACAGAGTTTTTCAAAGTCAAAGTCCAGAAACTGCCGGTTGATGGTATCCAGGTAGGGGCACAGCCGATGCTCTCGTTCAACTAAAACTACATTCTTAAAATTTATCTTACTTGATACAACTTTAGACCTACGTGGCTTCTGATCTTCGCCAGTGGATGAAGAGGCTGCTGAAATCAACCCACACATTTGATGCAGCTGCGGAGAAACCTCCTGAAACTTACCTGGCACGCTGAATTTTTCAGGCAATTCTGTCTCCACCTTTATTCGTTTAGATGGTGGACCGCCATCTCTAGTATTCATTTTTACTAATAAAAAAAAGTAAATTTGGTGCAACAACGATTATTAAAATGGTGAGGTTATGTTCGTAAACATGGGATATCAGCAGTTCTCAACCAATTTGTAATTGGTAAGCAATAATTTGTGCAAGCAATATCTCCTATATTGCAGGTTACAAAAAAAGCAAAAATGTATATTTCCAGAAAAATTATATTAAATCATTAAAGTTTTCAATAGATGGCACCACTATATCTGCAAAAATATACTTAAGACATCTCTATTCCTGGTTGCTGAGCACATATACTTGTACAGATAAATCAACAATAAGAAGTATAACAATGATTTATTACTATAATCAGTGATGTGTGCTGTTCTCCAAGACTGTGGATCAACTTATTTGCGTATCGTATTGCATTTTACAATTATTCTTAGTTTACTTTACCGTTTTGTGTGTTTAATTTCTCAGGAAACATTTAACCTCTTTCAGAACTCAAAATAAAAACATTGCTGTTATTAGCAGAAATGTTCTTTCCCTGCTAAAGCCGAACTCTTAAAAAGGTCGCAATAGTGAGATGAATTGTTCAGATAAAGTTCCGAGCGATGAAGGAAGCGCTAAAGGAGGTGAAAGCATACAACTGCAATGTACAGATTAAACATCATCTCTTCGCCTATCACTCTCTGAGACAGAGGTTTTGGTGAAGATTAGAGTGATACATGCAGATTTCGTAAATTTTATTTATTTAAACTAAAATCCTTGTACCGTTAGGTGTCGGATTGTAAATATATATATACATTTCATTTTACATTTTCATGAATTTTATCTTTCCATATCCTCCTGTCTTGGGCTATTCCATGAATGTCACACCACTGGATTCCCCGTTTAACCGCTGCTTGTCTTACTTGTTCTTCCCATCTAATCCTAGGTCTTCCTACTTTGTTTTTCCCCTGGGTTCTAGCTTCATAGACTTGTCTTGATATTCTGTTTTCATCCATTCGGAGCAGGTGTCCTAACCATCTCAGTTGTCTTTCTTCTATAATAGTTCCTATTGATTTTATATTCCTTTGTTCTAATATTTTTCATTTCTGACTCTGTCTATTCTAGTAATTCCTTCAATTTTCCTGAGGAATCTCATTTCCATTGCCGTAATCCTACTTCTATTACTACTTGATATTGTCCAGGATTCGCTGCCATAAATCAATGACGGTCTTATTACTTTTTATATATTTCAGTTTTACTCGTTTTGAAATCTCCCTTTTACCAAAGAATGAGTTTTTGAGCATATTATAAGATCTTCCAACCTTTCCTAACCTCTCCGTTATCTCTTTATCTATTTTACCTCTGTCCTCTATTGTTGTACCTAAATAGTTGTAGCTACTAACTTGTTCTAGCTCTTCCCTTCTAGATTTATTCTGTGTTTTATTTCATGTGTCGATATTACCATGGTTTTTGTTTTGTTTATGTTTATTTTCATATTTATCTTCTTAAGTTCTTCTTGATAACAGTTCAGGTTCTTTTGTAGGTTTTCTCTGAGTCTGCCAACAGTATCATGTCATCAGCAAATAGTAATTCTTGGAGAGTTACTTGTTTCATTTTCCAGTTTCCTATTTTCATCTTTACACATTTTGTTTACATATTTTACCACATCATCAACTAGTATAGAAAACAATAGGGGCTGAGAACACATCCTTGTTTTAGACCGATTTTGTTTCGAACTCAGTTGATTCATCATTGTGTGTCCTAACTATATTTATACTGTTACTATATAACATTTTAGCACCTCAATCATATCACTGCTTACCCTCGCTCTTTTAAACTTTTCCATATATCTTTTCGTCTCACTCTGTCAAAAGCTTTTTGAAGGTCTATGAAACAGATATGCACTTCCTGGTTCTTTTTAGTAATTTTTCTCCCAATTGTCTAACAACAAATATTAAGTCTTGAGTGCTCCTTCCTTTCTGAAACCATGTTGTTGATCTTCTAATGTTGGTTCTAGCGTTTCTCTCAGTCTTCTCTCTAGTATTCTTGTAAATACTTTCGCAGGTGTGCTTGTCAATGAAATACCTCTATAGTTTGAGCATTCTTTCATCTCACCTTTCTTGTACAATGGTAGAATTACACTCATATTCCAGTCCTTTGGCATTTCCTTTTCTTCATAATTTCATTTAGCAGGTTACGGAACTCTTCTTTTGCTCTCTCTCCCATATGCTTTAGCATTTCTGATGTAATTTGGTCCTGACCCGGTGCTTTGCCATTTTTAATTTCTTTATAGCTTCAGCGATTTCCTCTTTGTAACTGGTTGCTCCTTATTTTCTTCCTTTCTTCTATTATTATGTCCTCTTCTGTTTCCACTATTCCTTCTTCTTCTTCTTTTATCTCCATCAGCTGTTCAAAATACTCTTTCCATCTTTGTAATATTTCTTTTGCTTCCGTCAATACATTTCCGTTTTTGTCTTTTATATTCTTTAGCCTTGAGTTTTTGTTTTCTCAGATGCTTTAACGTACTATAGAAGAGTTTCTGGTTTTCTGTATAATTTTCATTCATTTTATGTCCGAATTCTTCCCATGCCTCTTTTTTGCATCTTTGACCAGTTTATTTACTTCTATTCTTGCTACCTTGTATATGTTATGATCTTCTTCTGATCCACTTTGCATGAATTTCTTCCATTTTCTTTTTATCCTTTACTTTTTGTTGAATATTTGTTGTCCACCACCTGCTTTTTTAATAGATGTATTTGTACACTTGGTTACACCACAGCTAGTTTTTGATGCGTCCAGTAAGGTCTCCTTGAATATTTTCCATTTACGTTCTATGCCGGTAGTAGTTAAAGTTTGCGCAAGTTTTTGTCCACACTTTCTTGGTACTTTTGCCTAATGTCTATTTCTTTCAACCTATAGCATTTAATTTTCTCTTTTGTTATCTTTTGTCTTTTTCTGCTTGGTTACTTGTTATATTTATCTTAAGTTCCATTTTCAGTAGGTAATGGTCGCTGCCTATTTCTGCATGTCTTTTACTTTGACATCTTTCACCTTTTCCAAATTTTCAGTATTTACTATAAAGTAATCAATGATCGATCTTTCATTTCTGGATTTTATTTCTCTGGTATACTTATGTATCTCTTTGTGTGTAAACTTTGTGTTTGTTATAACAAAGTCATTTTCTATACACAGTCCTATTAATCTATTTCCGTTGTCATTTCTTGTTACCTCGCCGTTTTTCCCCATATATCTTTCAATTCCCTATTGTCTCTTCCTACTCTCCCATTTATGTCGCCCATTATTATTATATTTCTTTCCTCTTTATCAATTTCGGACTGCAATGTTTCGTAGAACGTATCTTTTCTTCTTTTCTTGCATTTTCATTTGGCGCATATGCCACTAGTATTGACCATGTATTACTTCCATCCATCTTTATTTTTACGGCCATTAATCTTTCGTTTATAAATCTTTCCTCAATAATCGTTTTCACTTTGTCTGGTTTGACTACCAATCCACTCCTTCCGCTCCTCTTTCCTTTTGTTCTACTCCTGACCAAAACAGCCAGTATCCTTCTCTCAATTCTTTCATTCCTCGTCCTTTTCTTTTTGTCTCTGTTACTCCTAGATAGTCCACATTTTGCATTTTCATTTCTTCAATTATTTCGTCTTCCTTTCCTGTCATACTCCTCACATTCCATGTACCAAAATTTATTATACCTTTCTTTTGTTGTACCTTTGCCTCTTTTATATTATATATTTTGCTTTTCCATTATGTTCATTTTCCTTATCCATAGCTTGAGTTGTTTCCTTTATCCGTCCTTTATTAAGTACTATTAGTTTTTGTATTCCTTGCAGTTTTAGTTATCTTCAGCATCTTTTCTCTTAGCAGTTCATCCGAATTGTTTTCCGGTGATCTTTGGCTTAGAGTTCTCCCTTTCTTCGAGTAGTCCCCCTTCTGTATCCCATCCCCTTTTGTGAACTTTCTATATCTTCTGTTGTCCTGCTTGTTGTATTTTTCGATACGTTTTATACAATTTTTGTGTGTTGGAACTCCAGTTATATCTTTCTCCATCTATAGTTATTTTTCCGTATCCCATTTTAACTTCTTTTCCTTTTCTCTTTCTTCTCTCATAATTTTACTTATTTGGGCCTGCATTTTCTCTCTTCATATGTTAGGTCGTTTTCGATGTAAATACTTGTTCCTTCAGCAGCTTCTTTTTGACATGAGTTCTCTTTATCCTCCCACGAGTTCAATTCCACAATCACTATTTTTTATTTTCTCCTACTGCAATATTATATCCTTTCTTGACTTTGAGTTCAATGTTTAGCTTGTTCTGTATTAAATTTTCTACTTCCTCTTTAATCAAGTTATTATCTACTGTCACACCTTTTATGACCACATTATTCTTCTTTTCTCTCTCCTGTTTCTCAATCGTTGCTTCTAATTTCTTAATTCTATTTCCAAAATCTTCTTTTCTGCTTTCCACTCTTCAGCTTTCTTCTCCCATTCCATTTTGACCTTATTGAACTCTTTGTTTATTTTCGTAAGCTCCGCCTTCAATTCACTGTGTTTCTCATTGAATTCTGCTTTTATCTCGGTCTTTAATTCATCTAACTTCTGTATTATTACCTCCATATCTGTAACTTGTATTTCTGTTGTAAGTTTTCTTCTTTATGATACCTCTTCTGTATTGTGTCTTCTTTTTTGGCGATCTTTGTATTTTACACTCTTTTGGAATGCTATCTGATCTGCTTCCCACTTATCGAACTCCTCCGGATCTTCCAGACTACTTTCCCGGTTATTACACTCTAAATTTGTGTTTGCACCTTACTCTTTCCTGCTTTCTAACTTCTTTCTTATTATTCATGTATTTGCGTTTTCTACACTCTCTGATCCTACACACCGCCGTGATTACTTTATACTGGCCGTGTGATAACGCGATACTCTCTGTACGACACGCCCTTCTTTACGGTAGCGCGTCCCACACACTGTAATGACCTTCTAGTCTTTTGTTTATTTTATTTGTTGTGTATACAGTTCTTATCGTTCACCAGTTTATCACGGAGTTCAGCCGCGGCGCCTGACCTCGACCGCTTACCCGCGATTAGCCGCGCGATGCATCGTTTCAAGCCGCTCAATTTGTTAGCACCTAGTATACTCAGGAAATTACTATATTATTTTTAGTTTTTGCCTTAGATATCCACGCACTTTGGTTCCCTATTTTTCTACTAGTAATTACACTGCTTGCACTTGTCACTGCTTCGTGAAAAATATTTATATGTGGGATAGAGCCCGTAAAACGAGTAAATTTATCGCCACTAAACACTTTCACGTCCATTTCCCGTGGTCACCCACAATTAATCCAGATTTCGTATATTTCATAAGTATCTACTTCTGCACAATTGTTGATTTTTCAAGAACAACATAATAGATAACAAGGGCCGCACCCATAGAAACTAGAATGGTAGAGAAGTGTTTTGTTTCATCACTGTGCCACAACCTAATGGAAGGAGATCGTTAGACAATGTCGCCGCTGTCAATGCTTTGAACAAGCTCAGTGATGTAGTTGAGTGCATAGGTGATAAGTACCAGGAAACTGCACTACGGGTTGACTTTCACCATCTTTTTTAAGAAAACCAAGTAACTCATCATAGTTTTGGCCGAATAGAGGCACCATCTGCTTTGCCACAAAGCCTCATTTGTATTGAAAAAAACATATTTTTGCTTCTGGGGTTAAAAGGGACTATCTGAGAGAACTACTTGATGCAGTAGTGCACATAGTGATCTTTTTACTGCCCAAGCAAGTTTGCTGTAGATAACGTTTAGAAACCAACTGGAATCCTTTATGTGGGGAATAATCACAGCCTTGACAAGAATCTCCAACCTTGAAAAACGATACCATTATTTGATAAGCAATATTAGACTGTAGGCATAAGGCAATCATCTTATAGTGCAATTTGGGGGGGGAGGAGATCACTAAGTCGTGGTCGACATTAAATAACTAGTCTGTTTTTTACCCTTTTCTGATTGATTTGGTTGAATTGGTTTAGAAGTATCTAGTGTTGGTAACTGAGATGACATAACTTCCATTTGATATGGACGGGTAAGGGTCTTAAACCTAATTATTCTTTTATGGGATTAATTGAGAATCTTCCTCAAATTGCACTCAACTTTCTCCTTACATTCATTCTTCAACAAAAATTACATTTTCAAGCCCCAATTCTTCTTTCTATCACTTGAGAGCCTTTTATAGATTTTTTCCCATACCCCAACTGTAAATTCTTAGCTAAAATTGATTATGTTTTAGTAGCTTGGTGATAGAAAGATCTGGCAAAAACATTGTTGGTGTTAATGGTCTAAGATCTTCTAGATCTTACATCATTCATCCCAACATGGAATCGAAAGCTTCGTCCAATTTGGAGAATGCGCCAGATTTTGAATATTCATAAAATCAATCTCATTATCATTAAATTCAGTGTCTTTCTTCCTCTTAGGAGCCACACATAACAACAGACTTTATGAACATGTAGGACTAAGTGATAGACATGGGGACGAAGATAAGGGTATTTAAATGTTGTTTTTTTCATCTTCATATGTTAATTTGGAACGTTCAAGTTTGTCTTCAAGTCTTTAATTTTGGCAACTTGATGAACAGGCATGATTAAACATAATGGACAAGGTTCAATTTAGATTTCTTTAATTTATTTTTTGTTAATCAATTGTTTTTGATTTGCAGCTGTTTGTATTATTGATACTTTGCTGAACCCACCCACGAAGCTTAGCTTAAAATTAGAGCATCAAGTATGCATTTCTCGTCTCACTTGAACCGTTTAGGTCCCTCCCACCATTTTAATTCTAGTATTGCCTTTGAGGAGCAACCATGAAGAAACAGATCTGTTGGAGATAGCAAACCTGAAACATGATGCAACTGCCCCGCATTACTTTGTTTACAGAGCAGGAGTGGGCAAAAAAAATTTTACTTCCAATATCTTCAAGAATTGAGTCAATTAGTCTGGTCCCAAGGAGGCAGCCCGTTAAGTCTAATGGAGAAATTGGTACCTTCTTTAATTTGGATTTATTTAATAGAGACAGCCTTGATTTTAATGCCACAAGATTTACTTCTACATCTTTTTCTGGAGAACTATTACTTCCTTGCTGACACCACAAAAACGATTGATTTTAATCTTTATCGAGTAGACAAAATGCCATTCTTGGGATGTGAATTTGGGCCAAACGTTCAACTTCTTTGTTACTTTTACCTTTGTTCCGTTTGTAGTCCCATACAATAGTTTTAGTAGATCTGGTTATTCTCCGCCTTCACATTCTTGAGATGATTAATAAGAACTGCAACAACATGAACGAATTGCATTATCTTTTATGAAGTTTGTCCTACCATGAGAACTTTTAGAAATCACAATCTTGGTCGTGGGTGGTTTTCAACTGAAAGATCTTCTTGTCAGCAACAGTCTGGTTGAGTGAGAGAAAAGACTTATTGCACATCCAAGGGAGCTTAACTTGGTATCCTCCATTTTGAATAATTAAATTTTTATAATTCAAATTTTATCATTTTCAGAATACCAGCAACTTCTGTATGACTTATTTATTTTGGCATCACTTTTATGTCACCAATCCATTCTCCTGGTTCATATTAATTGCTTATACCCATTATTACCCATTAATGCATCCATTTCTAAATCTGATGGTTTTCTATCTGTAAGATAAGCGTTTAGTTATTTTAATTATCCAATCCATGGTTCTAGTAGTATGGCGAGGCTTGCAGCTGCTACTGTCTTATCAATATATATAGTAGTACACCTTTACTCTTAGCATCTTTAGCAATACTTGTTATTGAATTAATACATAATAGACTGCTCCATCTCTTGGCATATTGGTTTTGTTTTGTCATGATTTGTTGGCAGTTTAACTTAACTATTATCTCTATTATCTTCATATAACTGTCAAGATCTCATTCTTGCTGTCATAAACACCTCATCTTTTTTGCTCATACTGTTGTCGCTTTCTGTCAGACAATTGTTCAACATTTTTATTGTAGCAATACCTGTTGGCCCCACTCTTAATTCCTTAAGTATTTTCTTTAGGTTTAAGCTTGTAAAGAAGTTATTAAAGTATATCTTGTAAATCTGTGGAGTATCCAGCTTCAGTACTACTGAAGAACTAAGACGAACAGATAACAGTAGCCATTTTGGGAACAATATAATTCTCACAACTGTTTGAGATAATGATTCCAATAGTACCTAACCATTTGCTTGTCAATGCTAATATTTTGAAAGAAAACTCCAAATTTCAAGACATTTTTATTGAGGTGATCTATCAGCCGACGAATTTTGAAGTCTTTTCTTTTTCTTTCACTGGAATGTTGCTGAGGATTGTACTGTTATTTAACTGTAGATGGTGTTTGACCTCTATATAGCTGTTGCGGTTCATATATTTTCTAACGCAAGTTATACTAAAGTGTTCATCTTTACGCTGTTACCTGGCCCCGATTTCGCCAGGGCTGATGTTACCTGACTCGGAATTTTTCGGCCCGTGCGCAACACAAAGGCCCTTCTTTGGAATTTATAATCCCAAAGGAATGTTACCTGAGGCCGACCCTGTGGCGCCGTGTGCAACACCGGGATTCTTGACCTACCGCGCCGCGTCGTGCCACGCGATTCCGAGTCGACCCGAACGCCACCGACCATAGTCGCCACGGCATTTACCAATCAGGGCAAGGGCGCCAGCGCATTTTTCAATCAGCGCAAAGGCGCCCCCGGCGTCCATCAATCCCCGCACCCCCCAGCGGGCTCAGCCTGCTTCCACCTTGAAACTCTGCACCCCACCAGCAGAGCGGGGCACGAGCTGAGCCCTTAAAACCTGAGCCACCAAAGCATTCGGCTCAGTCGCCAGCCCCTTCAGAAGAAATCATGAAGAGTTATCAGGTGAGTCCTTTTTGGTTTCTTTTGCTGTTCGCTGCCCGGAGCTGCTGCTCGCTGTCCGGCCCCGCTGCCCGGAGCTGCTGCTCGCTGTCCGGCCCTGCTGCCCGGATCTGCTGCTCGCCGCCCGGACCTGCTGCTCGCTTTCCGGCCTCGCTTCTCGCTGCCCGGCTCCGCCATCGGCCATGCTGCACGCTGTCCAGCTGCGCTACCGCCCCTGCTTCTCGCTACCTGGTTCCGCCACCGGCCCCGCTGCTTGCACTGCTGCACCAGCTCGCTGCCCGTTTCAGCGCGTACTTTTAAGTCGTAGGTTAAGTTCTTGTGCATTAGCTAAGTAGGTTAAGTTCTGTAAGATTGTAAATATAATTCTAATTGTAAGTTGAAGCCGACGCTTCGTTTTTTTTAGCCTTCCGTGTCCCACATGTTGTCGATCATAGCGTCCCGACGTTCGATTTATCACCACCTGGGCCCGACCTTTGATAGCAATTGGCGCCCAGAACCTGGGGCTATTTTCCTGCTACCTGCTGGGAATCATGGAGGAGCAGAAAAACTGCATAAGTAAAGGGCCCCCCGCACCCACATTTACCGCCGCCAGCCGAGGCAGAAAAGGCACGGAAGAAAGAAGACTCAGTTCTGGGACTGATAAAACACCCAGTGGCGCCCAAATATCAAAGAAACCATGACAACTAAGAGCAACCATGCAAACCAGTTAAAAATGATCGAGGTGCTGACAGAAGTGATAAGATGAACAAGGAACTGGAGGCGCCCCTAACCTTTTCAGAAGGGCCGCTTGAGAGCGTTGAGGAATTCCTGGTGGAATTCGAAAAACACTACCAGGAGCCGCGCCGCTTCCACGATTTTTCGAAACACCTTCTGGGTCCTGCGGCCGAGTTATGAAGCCAGATAGAGCCTCTGCAACCAAAATACGAAGAGGCAAAACACCTTCTTCTCCAGGAGTTTGGGAGAGATAGCTTGCGAGCGGAGTCGACAGCACGCTTCTACGGGGAAAAGCAGGAAGACTCGGAAAGCCTGCCGGCCTTTCTGGTCACGAAGCAAAGGCTAGCTGATAAGGTAGGCCTGAAAATCGAGGAGGAGCTCGGTGTCCTTATCAGACTAATGCGACCCGGACTGAAGCTGCAACTACAGCACTTCCGAGGCACGTCGCTCATGAGCATTGTAGACGAGGCTATGAAGTGCAAGAAGATCTGGCGCGATGTGCAGTAAACCTTCAAGACCGGCCCGGGCCCAGCAGGGCGCGACAACATGGCCGACAACAACATCAACCGAGGTCCGCAGTGAACACGCTAAAAGCCCCGCAGTCCGGCAACCAGCCCCGTCTCAGACTAATCATCGATGGGATCGAGGTCGCCTTGTTGGACACCGGAAGCACCCAAAACCTAGTCTATCCAAGCTACGCGAACTGGATTTTACTCTCGGGGGCGGCCTACCAAGGTCCATGGCACCGACCTCCGCTACGCTTCAGACGCCGGCCCACGTTAACAGAACTCCGGAAAAAACGACGTGGCGTCTTCAGAGTGGGAGGGGGGGGGAGATGTTACCTGGCCCCGATTTCGCCGGGGGTAATATTACCTGACTCGGAATTTTTCGCCCACACAAAGGCCCTTCTTTGGAATTTATAATCCCAAAGGAATGTTACCTGAGGCCGACCTTGTGGCGCCGTGTGCAACACCGGGATTCTTGACCTACCGCGCCGCGTCGTGCCACGCGATTCCGAGTCGACCCGAACATCACCGACCATAGCCGCCACCAGGGCAAGGGCGCCGGCGCATTTTCCAATCACCAAAGCATTCGGCTCAGTCGCCAGCCGCTTCAGAAGAAATCATCAAGAGTCATCAGATGAGCCCCTTTTGGTTTCTTTTGCTGCTCGCTGCCCAGACCTGCGGCTCGCTGCCCGGACCTGCTGCTCGCTTTCCGGCTCCGCTGTCCGGACTTGCTGCCGCCCCTGCTGCTCGCTGCCTGGTTCAGCCACCGGCCCCGCTGCTTGCGCTGCTGCACCTAGCTCGCGACCCGGCTTTGCTGCACTAGCTCGCTGCCCGTTTCAGCGTGTACATTAAGTCGTAGGTTAAGTTCTTGTGCATTAGCTAAGTTAAGTTAGCGTAAGGTAGGTTAAGTTCTGTAAGATTGTAAATATAATTCTAATTGTTGAAGCCGACGCTTCGTTTTTTTAGCCTTCCGTGACCCATGCGTTGCCGGTCGTAGCGGCCCGACGCCCGATTTATCACCGCCCGCGCCCAACCTGGTAACAACGCCAATATTATTATTTATGAGAAAGTGCGTGATATCCACTAAAAGCAATATTCCTATGAAGTTCTTAATATATACATATACACATAGTTCTGTTATCTTAATGCCCCAGGGTGTCGCGGTTGAAAACTTCCTGAATTCCTTCCTATCTTTTGCCATTTTCTTTGCTGTGCTCCAATCATTTCCTTTTTTCTCCAGTATCTTCTGAATGTCGCTGTTCCATTTCTGTTTTGGTCTCCCTATCTTGTTTTCCCTATAAACTTTACTTTCCAGATTTTCTTTACTTGTCTTCCTTTTTTCATCTTTACTAAATGCCCGAACCATCCTAGTTTCTTCTCTTCCAGTACTTGCTTGGTCGATTTTACTGTTAATTCTTTTCTTATGTCTTCCTTCCTTCTCTCTTCGATTCTTTTCGCTCTTAGTACCCTTCTATGGTATTTCATTTCTATTGCCTGCAATATTTGCTCGTTTCTCTGTTAGTGGCCTGGATTCTTTAATTCATCTAATCATCTATGTTTCCCTTACTGTTGATTGTACACCCGAAATATTTGTATTTGTTAACTTGTTCTATATTTTTCCTTCTATTCTTACTATTTCTTTCTTTTTTGGTTGCTTATGACCATGCATCTGGTTTTATCTATGTTTTAGCTTTTTAGGGATGTTTCCCAGCCGCTAAGCTTTTTCTCTAGTTTTCCTTCAGTACTGGTTACTATAAGGATATCATCTGCGAAGGCACACGCCCGTATATGGATAGACTGTAGATTTCTGCAGCCTACTACTAGCTGCTCCATATTTTGTTGGTTTCATCAGTGAACAGTGAACATGTAAATAACAATGGGCTTCGCACACTGCGTTGTCTCATTCCCTCAGTTGTGTAAAAACTTTCCGATAATCCATTACTCTGTTTTCAGTTCTACCATACAAACTTTTAATAGCTTGTATTAGCTGCTCATTTACGTTTTTGTTTTCTAGGCTATTCCACATTTTCTTTCTGCTTATTGTATCAAAAGCCTTCTTCATATCTATGAAACCCACGTATATATCTTTGTCCTTTATTAGTTTCTTTTCTACAACTTGTTGCACCGTAAAAATATGGTAACCTTTCTTTTAAACTCTCTCTAAATCTATTTTTGAGGATTTTTCATAAATTTTGAGCGTTGTGCACAATAATCTAGTTTCCTGTAGTTTCCGCAGTCTTTAGTATCTCCCTTTTTGTGTATTTGTAATATTATACCTGTTTTCCATTCATCCGAAATTTTTTTCTTCTTCCAACGTTTATTAATTTTCTTTGATTTTCTCCTACATACTTTATCATCTCGGGTGCTACTTTACCTATTCCTGCCGCTTTCACGATCTTTATACGCCTTAGAGTTTCTTCGATTTCCTCTCTTTTAATTTCATTTTCTATTTCGTCTTCTATCGTTTAGTTACTTTCAGTCTCTACCATTCTTTCCCCATCTTTTTCTTCTATACCATTTCTTGTGTTCAGTAATTCTTCAAAGTATTCCTTCCATCTAGCTAATACTTGGTTTATGTCTGTCAGTACTTCCATTTTTATTTTATTTGTTGTAATACGTACTCTGGTTTGTTTCTTAGGGTTTTCATTACTCGGTAGAACATCTTTTAATTCTCCTTTGTATTGGTTTCAATTTGTTTGCCAAATTTATTTATCTACTTTTTCCTTTACTATATTCCTTTGCACTTTACACCTTTGATCATCTATCATCATTTTTTTCTTTTATTTCTTTCTGTATCTTACAACTCCACCAAGATAGTCTTTTTTTGTAATTGCTGATCTTGCTGCATCCACATATGCTGCACACTTGCTGCACTTAATAGTAACTGTTTAAGTGTATTCCAGCTTTCATTTATATCATCACTTCTAGTACCATAGCCCTTCTCTATTTGTTCTGTTACTTTCCTTTCTCATTTTTCCCTTACTTTGGGATATATCAAACTGTACACTTTAATTTTTACTTTCTGCGTATCGTCTATTTTCTTGTCGTGTATCTTCGGTCTTATTCGTGCGGCTACCAATTTCATATTTTCTTTGCACTTTGCAGTTCTTTATAACAGTTTTTTGCTCTTTAATAATATAATGTATTATTGACTTTTCTGCTCTGCTTTTCATTTCCCTCGTTTACCTATGTATCTCTTTATGTTGGAATATTGTATTTGTTATCAGCAAATTGTTATCTACACTAGGTAGTCTAGTACCATTATTGTTTTGCCTGTCTTGTACATACTTCTCTATAGTCAATTTTCATTTAACTACGTCCCTCCCTATTCTCGCGTTAAGATCACCTGCCAAAATTAATTCCTCTTTTTTATTTTCGCATATTACTTGTAGTAACTCCTAGAAGTTATCTTTTTCTACTACTATAATTTTTATTTTACATGCTCTTCCTATTTATAGAGATATATTTGTTCGTTTACACCTTTTTACTTCCTCACTTCTGTTATCCTTCTTTTTTGTATTAGTCACGCTACTCTTGCTTTTGCTCTTTTCTCATCTACCCCGATATATATTAACATGCCTCCATTACTTAAAATCTGTTGCTCTTTGCCTTACTTCTTTGTTTCAGTTAATGTTACAATTTCTATATTTCTATTTTCTACTTTTCAATTAATTCTCGTTCTTTCCCTGCCATGCCTCTTATGTTTTATGTTGCGATTTTCCATTTATCTTTCCTGCTCTTTTGTTATTTAAGAGATCCCCCGTTATCATATTGCCATCCTTTTCCATTAGCATCCTTGTTTTCTCATATCCCATCTTTTTTATCATTTAGCTTAACAATTATTGGTCTTTCCTTATCTTTCTTGTATTTTCTAATTTGTCTTACTTTATTTATATCATCTCTTGTATTAATGTTAGTCCCAATCGTCTTCTATTCCTCTTATTACAACATTTTTCTTTCTAACCTTTCTCTCCAGATGCTCTATTCTATATTCGTGAGTTTTAACCTTCTCTTTTACCTTGACAATCTCATTCCTTATCAGTTGGATTTCCGCCACTATAGCATCCAATTGGCTATTCATATTTGCTGGAACATTCTTTCAATATTTTCCTTTTCACTCATCTTTAATTAATTGTTGATTGCACGAAAGCTAGACCCCAGTCAACCCGTCGTAGATCTAAACTTTTATCGATCTTCAGCCACCTCTATTATTGTAGTTAATATTTTACTATACTTTTTGCATAATTAAATATTAAGAGAATAAAATTTCTACTTCTCTTGCGCCTTTAGCTTCTGATATCCTCATACTCCTTTCCTGCCTGTTAAGCAACTGGATATTTTCACTATTCGTAATTGTTTATCGCATCTATTCTGCTTTTTCTTCAACCGCTTTTTTGAAATATCTCATTACACGTAAATACTCCACCAATCATCCAAAACTGACAACTCCATTGTGTTCTTGTCTTTATCACCGCTGATTACCCGCCCCCCATTAAATGGGGCAAATTATTTATATACAAATGCAACTTACTGCTTTGTAAGGACATAAAGTGATGGAACCTTGAAAATTTTGAACTTATCACGCAGATCTCTACCTACAACCAATCTGCTTTAAATAATTTAAGAATCCCTTTATGCACAAGTTTGTATAAGCTGTGGACAACGGTGCAAAGGAGAAATCAGGCCTACCAACGTAAGCATAGTTTACAACAAAACTTATATCAACAGGAACCTTAAAACCGAACACCACTCATTAATTAAGACAACAAACAATTTTACACCCGTAAACGAATTTTTTTAACATATCCAACTTTAATCCTATGGACCACCTCGCAGCACTCCAAATACATCACCCAATTTTCAAAATAAAAATAAAACTCTAGAATGCATATTGAAGTGGAGTGGAAAATGGTTGAATGCAAAGGAAGATCAAGAATTTGCCAAATTAAAGACAAAAGAAACTTCAAAAAGTCAACTATGGGTATCGATGATATTAAAGACGAAATTGAAGATATGCTTCTTTTTTTTTTTTTTTTTATTTGGCATTGTGTGCCTGCTGTTAAAACTAGTCTATAGGACTAACCATTAACTTTCATCTGAGATCTTAAACTAGGTATTTGTCTATACTAGAGTCCATCCAATGATGTCTTCTAGGCTTCTTCTGTTTTGCGTACTTCACTGCACTCGCGCACTGTGCTCTGCTTTTATACACAACACACTACACAAGGTCACGTGGTTTTCTCTTCAGTCTTCGGACTTGATGTTGGTTATCCAGCAGTTGAAGAGCTTCTGCGTTGACATGGAGGTGAAGTCTAGCTTCATGCTTTTCAGCAAACCTCTTGATCTCATTCTCAACGGTTGGAATTCGTAGATCTCTGTGAAGATCGGAATTTCGGATATACCAGGGGCATTTACTATGTTTCGTAGAACTTTATTCTGAAATGTTTGGATACACTTGATGTTAGAATCACTGGCACAGCCCCAGAGCTGTATGCCATAAAGCCACACTGGTTTCAGTATCTGATTGTAAATCAGTAGTTTATTGGAGATTGAAAGTTTGGAGTTTCTTCCAATCAACCAATAATATTGTCTATATTTTAGGGCTAGTTCTGCTCGTTTCTTCTTCACATGCTCTTTCCACCTGAGTTTGGCGTCTAGAGTCATGCCTAGATACTTGGCGTTGTTCTCGTAAGGTACGATGGTACCATTAATGTCTAAAGACAGCGGGTGTTTGAGCAGTTTATTGGTAAAGTTGACATGGGTAGATTTTAGTTCATTTAACTTGATCCTCCATTGTTTGGTCCAGTCAAGTATTATGTTGCTGGCTGTTTGTAGTTTTCTAGTGGATAACTCTTGGTCTTCGTCTACTGCAAGTAGAGCTGTATCATCGGCAAATGTGGCAACCGTGATTCCTCTAGATCCGGTAAATCGCTGGTATACAACAGATAGAGTATGGGGCCCAGTACACTACCTTGAGGTACACCTGCTTTTATCTCTTTCAGTTCCGAATACTGGTCTTCTTGTTTTATTCTGAAGAGTCTGTCCGAGATGTATGATTTTAATATCTCTACATGTTGTTTTGGGAGCAGTTTGTTTAGTTTGTGTATCAGGCCCTCATGCCACACCTTGTCGAAGGCCTGTGCAACATCTAAGAAGACTTCCGAGCAGACTTTCCTTTCTTCTAGAGCGCACTCAATGACATCCGTAATTCGATGAACTTGGTCAATCGTTGAGTGTTTTTGTCGGAATCCAAATTGATAGTTCGGTATTAGGTTACCATTTTCTATAAATGGCTTGAGTCTCTTGAGAAGATATGCTTCATGTGCGTAATATTCTTTAAAATAACGTCCTGAAGTGTCAGTACACCATTGCCAGTGCCTAGTCCAAACATATTTTCCTTTTAAGCTGAATTTGAGCCGGAAAACCAAAGAAATTTGGGGGCAAAATTACCACGTTTTGTTTCGCAAAAAACTTTCACAGCGTTGGCCGTCTGTCCGGGTGACACTACCTCCTTATGGACAACACAATTAGTGCAAAAAGGGACAATGGGCATCACTGTCACCTTGAGTTGTTCATTTGAGCTTTCTTTGGACAAGAAGGCTTAGTGGAATGCTCCTCAAAGCTCCGTCTTTTCGTCTCCACATCAAACTCGAAAGCCTGCTCTTCATCATTAGCTATCATTTTTCCAAAAGATCAGGCTTGTGTTTCATTCTTTGTTTTGTTATTCAATCAAAACTTTGAGAATCTGCAATTGCTTCGTAACGATTTTATGTCTAATCAATTTTGTCTCACTTTAACGCTAATTGACTTAAGTGTAAGACGTTGATGAGTTGGGCAGTTTACGTAATATCCTGCACCAACCGTCAAATCGAAAGCCTCCGCCCCCGACTCTTCTGCTTGGACCGAGAAGATCTAATTACTTTCCCGGCATTTCCTGTATTGTATCTCTAGAGGAAATCATCACGAGCGGATGGAGATCAAAGGACTTTCGGGAATGCGCCAGTGAGGAACGGCTCTCGTGATATTCGCAGAACGGGTGCGAGATTACACGTAGACGCAAACTGATAATAGGCGCGCCGGGTTGGGGCGTGAACATCTTTGCTTGTCAAGGAACCTGGGTCTACGCCCTTAACAATTCTTCTCTGAAGCCTTGGCGTGGGAAATTGATTGCTTCTCAGGCGATTCTAGAGTGGAGGATGGTGTTTAGCCAGGCCTGCAACCACAGCTAAGTTGGTGTCCATCTGAATAACCGCCACGATACATCGGAATGATTTAAGGAACATAGTAGGGTCCACATTCTGGAACCACCCGGCGATGGTGTTTCAGCCCTAGTGTTTGGGTTGCAGCTGAAATTTCTGTGGCTATAGCATCCCTGCCGGGTAACTACGACCTGAAGTGGACGCCGTCGGTCAGAGAGCTGGCTTGGGGAATTGGAGCAGGGTGTGAGCCCTTACGGACTCACCTCAGGGGGTTTTTGCAGTTCCCGAATGGTGCGTGTCCCCGCACTTCATGCACTTGAGAGTACCGCGATAGCAGCGCTGTGCAGCTGTGGCACTGGCCCACGACAAAACAGACAAGAGACTGCAGCGCATATTAAAGGAGATTAGTTTGTTCCTTTGCGTAAAATTGTAAATGCTAGGAAAACTCGGAATCCTCAGAGGTTTCAGTCGCCTGCTCTTGCTTACGTTTTCGTGGTTTTCTCAAGTTCTGCACTAAAGCGAATGCCGGGGCAGGTAACTTTGAGGCCACGGTAGATTTAAAAAATTATGGCGTCTTTTTGAGAACATTGTATTCTTTAAAACTGACCATGATTTGTTATCTAATGGATTGAGATCTGGGTTACCAGAAAGCCAATCTTCTACCGTTAGAAAATAAGGCAGATTGTCGCTCAGCTGGGTGCGGAGTTTTGCTGGAAGATCCAAGACTCACCTCAGAGGAGCGTGTGACTTAGAAGTTCACTACACCTTCCAAAAGGTTCCGTTTATACACAGTGGACGAAGTTTTGATTTCCTCTTTACAAAAATGAATATTAGACACTCTGTCATAACACACTTTCTATAAAATCTGGATTATTACCTCTCTGGACTCTTAGCACTAGCTGAGATGTTTCTTCGGACGACCTACCATTTTGTTTGTTGAAAGATTCCTTTATTGAATGTCCGAGAATAAATTTATGGTTATTTCACACGTGATATCAATACTTTCCCAAATCTCATATCTAAGAAACGATATAACCAAATTTTAGACAGACATCGTTTGTATGCTTGGCAAAATTCTTACCTGAACAAGATAAAAGACAACACTTTGGAATTTATTACAAATTTGTTGAAGTGGTGAACGGATTTTGGTGTTGTAAAAGTAAACTTTTCTAATTCACTAAGCTGCTTAATGATATGTCAAAAAAATTTGTGCACGAATTCTTGGCCAGTCCAACGCAAGCATCAAGATATGCAGTTAGTGCCACTTCAAAGCCAGAAATTCGCATGCATTATCTGAAACGAGACATTTGACAGGCAAAATACAGTCTAGAAAGGAAGAAAACCTACACTTTCGTTACAGAATGTAAACGACCATAAACATCAGGTATCACAAGTCTGTAATATCTCAAAGAGGTAAAGTGAGCTATTAAAATTGTAAAAATGATCTTTTAAAAGATATGAATAGGGATTTCTAAAACTTGCCCCTATGTAATACAAATTTAATTACAAATTTAAAAACCTTACTATAAGGCGGAAACCATAACTAGTTACGCCAACAAAGACACAAATATATGTTTTTTAGTTTATTTATAACCTTACCTTCTGCACACAGTAGCATTCAGTAAATATTTTGACATAAGGTATAGGACATGAAGATTATTAACACGACGTTTGATGATAAAAAACTTTTGCCTTATATGAGACCGTTTCGAAATCCATCAGCTTTAAAACTTTTGTGTCTAGTCTCATGCTCATCAGAGTTCAGTAGACACTACACTTTGTATTTCTTCATCTACTACTGAAATATCTAGGTCTTGGCGAATTAATTAGTTCGGTACCTTTACTAAGGATCGCAGCACTTTATTTGATAATCTGCGAGTGTGTTGACATAAACAGGGAAAAAAGTCTAACGTGGTTAGATGCAAGACCGTACTGGCTAATAGATGTCACCCCTCCACGAGACAACACGGTCAAAAATATGGTGGGCGTTTCACATGCTGTATGACAGGTGGCCCCATCTTGTTAAAACCGTATGTCATTCAAGTTCAAATCGTTAGTTTCATTGAAAAAAGTTTAGCTTCTTCACCACTGTCCTTTGTCCTCAAAAAAAGTGCGGAGTAATACTTTCAGCCTACAAAGCTCAGCAAACTGCATTTTTGTGGATGCATTGGGGTTTCGCGAGCAGCCATTTAAAGAAAAATTAACTTCATCGCTCAACTGCTATGTTCTCTAAAACTCAGTTCCCAAATGCACGGCACTTTTGGTGGCCCGCTTCTTTAAGAAATTTTATACGCCTTTAAATGCAAATCCTTTGTCAGAACGATTAAATTATTGTAAACGGCGACGGATTAATGTGCTTGGCTCTTCTTGCACACTGCCACTTACCAGAGCAATATTGTCGCCTCGACGACCGTTGCGTTGATAGCGAATCTTTACTCTGTCAGTAAATACACCACTTGCTTCAAACTTTTGCACTAAATTGCACGCTCACTTGGAACATTATTGCGTCCAAACAGTGGTTGAAGTTTTCTTTGCGTAATTATAACTGGTCATAACACAAATTAATGTTACTGCACAGTATATGGCGCCATGATGACTTTGCTGTGTTTAGATACCAACTGTACAAATGCAAACTTTCAACTTCACGGCGCGCAATTCAAATTAGATCGCCTATGTTCGGATTGGACTGTGGTAATTTCTGGTGAGGAACGAGGGTTATCCCAAAAATAAGGTTTTCTTTTTTTAAGAAATAATGATTGATACGTTATTTTGAAGCTTGAATATTCCTCTATTTTTCTAAGTCTAGACTATAGGGTGGGTGGCTGATTTTCGTCTGCGTAGAGTCGAAGAAATTGGTGGGAAGAGTCAACGCGCGGCCGTTGGTGGTCTTCTCTAAGCATTCACGGGCTCCACCTTGCACACACCTTCCGATATTTCAACTTTTCAGTCAAAATCCTATCGTGCCTGTGGTGCTTCGAGAAACCTCGGGAACCAAAACGCAGAAATCAGCGAGAATTGACGGTCTCCCTCTTTTTTCTTCGTCGTAAATTTCTATGCGACCACCCTACACTGCGTGCGGACATTTCTGACATCCACGCACGACTCTTCATACACTTTCGTCAAATGGCCATGAATTTCGATTGGTTCAATGTCTTTTGCGTCCAAAAGCCGAATAACTGCACGCACTCCGCAGCTGGCTTCATTACAAACGGCTGCCGAGCCAAAACCGAGCGTCCCGGCAGGCTAGACAATAGTTTTCTTGAGAGTGGGGGAAGCAGCAAACGCGACAGTGTGGCCACAGTCTCTGCGGAGACCTTGTTATTGAGGTTACCTTCATATAAGAGTGGGTTTAATGCATTAATTGTGATTAAAGAAAATTATATCAGACTCGCCTTGAAGAACGGCTGAATCCGACATTACATTGTACACTCACTGAAGCACAAAGTGTACATGCAGCGGCCTACGAAGCCTTAGGATAAAAAAATAACGTAAGAAGTTACAAAGAAGAAATAAGCGAAGAAGTAAGCAGACTCGTAGAAAAAACGTACATTGGATAACAAATAAAATACAGCGCACTGGAACGGAATATGCAAAATGTCAACATACAGCAAAAGAAAAAATGAACAATGGTATAATATTTGAGCACATGTAAGTAACACTATGGCATACGGAACATCTACAGGGAGGAATAAAAGCAGTTATGAAAACATGGAGGAGAAAAACTAGTACAAACACTAGAAAATTGAAAAGGGAGAACAAATGCCTTTAGAATGGAATACACCATATATAGTTTATAGAAGAAAGAACACAAATATGAAATAAAGAACTTAAATTTTTATTATAGGTTATATGTCTATAGGAGAAAAACAAAATGACAAAAATCTAAAATAAAAAAGATATAAATAACAGGACCACAATGGGAAAAAGCAACAGTGGACCATACATGGAATTATAGTAGTAAAACGCTAGCAAAAGAATCAAAAAAACATTTATGAAAGTATTGTACAAAGTATAATATTATACAGTGGAGCAACGTGGCCTATTACTACAAAAAGAGAAGACAAGTTCAATAGAATTAAACTTTCTGCGAAAAAGCCTGCAAATTACCGAAGAAGATAAGTGGCAGGACATGGAAATTTCCAGGAATTGCCTCACCTTCAAATGGTATAGACATATGGAGGAAATATCGTTATAGAGGTGGCTGAAGAACATACTATGTTGGACACCACAAGGGGAAGGTCACTTCTGAAATGAAAAACGTACTTAAAGAATATAATGAAGGAAAATTAAAGATCGGAGGCTGGTAAAATAGACAACAATGGAAGCTGAAGACGATAAACCCAAGAAGAAAAGTCTAAAAGAAGAAGAATAAGAAGAATTAAAATTTATTTCTTTTGGGAAGAACCTATGCTTTCATCTACTAACTATAGTAACACTAACTTGTTGAGGTTGCTCGGTGAAATTGCACTACTTCTGTTGCGTAGAATAGTCAAGCCGAAAACTTTTGACCCGCACTATGTATATTGCCGTAAGGGTCGGATTGATGCACCTGGCTGCGCTAATCTCTGTACGAGTTTGCAGCAACGTTTATTTTAAGCACCTGCATTGTTGCAGCAGTTTAATTTTCAACTTGTCACGAACTTTGCAATTACCATTTTTCCTTCGTATCCGCGACATTGAATCCGAAGTAAACATAATAGAACCTAATCGTGTACGTCCACACGGTCTCTGATCAAAATGCAATATTTTACTTTTTGGACGCTCTTGGTGTTCTTCTCCGAAACAGAATGCGGATTTGGACAATCGTTGGTGGTAAATGACATTGTATTATCTCACCCTTCATGCATCATATTAACAGTTTTACAATCATTTCCAGCAAAAGATTATTAAGGATTACGACTATCCAATAGAAACCTTCTCCGATATTATCACAGAAGATCGCTACCTTTTAACTATGTACAGAATTCCCCGCGGAAGGAACTCTGCTACTAAACTCACCGCACTTAACCATCCCCCAGTGTTTGCTCATGCATGGCCTGTTGGGCAGCAGCTACGATTACGTTGTGATGGGTCCTGAGCGAGGACTCGCCTTCCTTTTGGCAGATCAAGGCTACGACGTGTGGTTGGGAAATGCGAGAGGCACAATTCACTCCACGAAGCATCTTCGCCTCAATCCCAAGCGCGACCCGCGATACTGGGAGTTTAGGTGCCTACAAGCGACCTCCCTTGGAAGCACCCATCAAATTTGTTCTTCCAGCTGGCACGAAATTGGAGTATACGACCTGCCCGCCATGTTTAGTACCATCTCGAACATCACAGGAGCCAGCAGTCTGTCTTACGTGGGGATATCGCAAGGCACAACGGTTTTCTACGTCATGGCCTCGGTTAGGCCCGAATACAACCAAAAGGTGAACCTAATGGTTTCCTTGGCCCCCGTGGCGTACATGTCGCATTTGCGCAGCCCCTTCATCAGGGCTTTAGCTGCGCTCGAGCCGGTTTGGACGGTAATTTTTGTGTAGGTAGACTGATAAACGTTTTCATAGTTCTTGGCAAAACTGACAGGAGTGAACCAGCTCCTACCCGAACCCTTAAGGGACCTCGTAGTTCTATGGGCCAAGACATTTTGCCCCTTAAAAGAGTTTCAAGACAGCTGCGCCAGCTTTTTGTGGATCGCCGGTGGGTACGATCCACACCTTCTAAACAAGGTAAGAAATAATTCATTGCTGCAAGTTCCTAAGTGACTTGCGCGTTATAGAGTGCTCTCCCGGAAATTTACGGCGAAGGCCCTTCTTCGTCCTTGCAGCAGCCATTGCATTATGCCCAAAATATAAACTCAGGTATGTATGTAGCGACAAATGTTAAACTTTTGTAATAAAGCTTTTTCCAGGTCTATTTCGCCAGTACAGTTATGGTTGGGAAATGAATTTGGCCAAATACGGAAGTGCTGAGCCGCCTTCTTACAACTTGAGGAGCGTGGTGGCGCCTGTGGCGTTGTTCCATAGCGAAAACGACTGGTTTGCGCAACCTGCGGTAGAAAGCGCTAGTTGAGGCTTGTGTTGTTAACTAAAACCTGAATTTCAGGACGTGGACAGGCTGTCCAAAGAGCTGCCTAAAGTGGTGTACCAATATTTGGTGCCGTTCAAGGCTTTCAATCACTTCGACTTCCTTTATGCTAGCAATGTGGTTGCGTTAGTCTATGAAAGAGCGTTTCGTCTTTTAAATGAATACAATAATTATTGTAATTAGAGCAATGTATGCTACGTTCAACCAAATTAAGGTCTACCCAACTTAAACTCCGTTACTTGTAATTTCTGGATTTGTTGGTTTATTTGAAGATGAGTCGGATTTTGTAATAAAATCTGGGTATCCATAGTTTGCTTAGCATCGTTAGTTTTTAAGTCAAGCTGACTAAAATCTAGATCCAGAATTGATTTACTAATTTTCAAAGTTTACCGTAGAAAGAAGCGTCCTTAGTTTCATTTCCTAGATCCTACCTTCTTATATCTAGACCAAACTGTAAAGTTTCAAGTTTGAATAAACCATATTTGTGTACTAAATTAAGGTGCTGTAAAGATAGACTCGAAAAAAAAAGATTATTTAACACTGCAGACTACACACCTTGTTTACGCAAAAGCAGACTTTTAACTGAGTAAATGTGTTATTGTGTCATAGCTAAGACGTTAGCTCGAGACGCCGTTACAAAATATTTTAAAGCACACTGAAAGGCTCTCGGGTCCAGACGGTCCGTCACCCACGTGCGTTCAACTATTGGCGGAACCGAAGGCCCACATAATTCCGTTTAGCTAGCATACCACCCGTATCACCTTTATTGCTCGAATGAAGCGCTTGAAACCGCAGCCATATGTGTCCTCCAGATATTTCCTTGTTTGAGCAAATAGTTAAAAATACTTATAATGCATTAACCTAGTGTTTAGTTACACTTAAAAAATAACATAATAAAAAAATACATTTGGGGAATTGTATTGTGGTTACCGTAATGATAAAGGCACTGATAGTACAAAAATATAATAAATCTCAAAAAAAAATAATCGTTTGTTAGACATGTTTTCAACAAATTTGACACTGGTGTGTACTATCTGTACTAAGCTCTCTTAGTGCAGCTTCAAACAGAGCTACTGAAAAAACAGAAGGCATGTTCGGGCGCCTTTAGGAGTTTCTGGGAGCTGCCCCAGACGCCCCGACTGTCACAACCATCCCAGCTACCCCAGCCGCGTCAACTACTGCTGCTGGTTTGCAGTTGCCTCCACTCACTCTACCGGAGTACGCCACGGAGCATACCAGCCCCTCACAGGTGAGTTTCAACCTACCTGGCCTCCATCGTGCCAATGTCACGATACTGTTGCCCTTCCTTCCGGAAGCCACCGCTAACTCCTTAGCGACCGCAAGAAAGATGTCGCAATGCTAGCCGCTTCCAGCCCCCACTTGGGCTCACCAGTTCGCCCGGTGAGAGCTTTCTCAAGCGAAAGAATCCCACCAACCATTCTGCGAGAGAAAGAGGCCTGGTCTTCCGTAAGGAAGGCCATCCACGAAAGCCAGATACGTCTAGTCAAAGCCAAGAATGTAGCTGATGGAATTTAGATTCAGACCGCTGCATTCAACGATTATTAATGCTTAACTCGCTTCATGGAGGAACCGAAAATTAAGCATCATTTTTACCTCTTAAAGGTGTCGCTGAAAACGTCCCGGAAGAGGAGCTAAAGACTCCAGGACAACGGTTTATCGTGAGGTGCAGGGGGAAGGGCTCCCACTAACGACCGATGCGACAACGCAAAGGCAATTTTTAACCTCCCTGACATCTTCGACTGGGCGGTAACCATGGAACAGCCGAGGAAGAGAGAAGTGGTGAGCTAGTGTCACCGTTGCCAGCGCTTAGGGCACGCGTAGCGTTACTATCGGGCAGCCCCGAAATGCCACCACTCCGAGAACTATAAAAAGCTATGGCCACAATTTGTCAACTCCGTGAACTCCCAGGGCCCCCATCTAGCTAGGTTCCAGTAATTTCCTGAATTTCCGAATCTGGTAGTCCTTGAGACGACGACGAGGGCGGATGCCTTAACATCCGCAACTTTGCGTCAACCCCAACACCTCTCACAGCAGCCCAAACGCCGGGGCTGGCTACTATTGCCGAATGGCTTCAAAACGTAGACTCGTCCGCGCTAGCAAAGTCTTTGAGGTCGTCGCAGGTCTTACGACCTGCAGTAAAGACATCCAAGTCATCCTTGGTATGTCCAGGAAACACCCGGTCACCATTAAGCTTCCGCAACTCTGGAAGCGCCTGTGAGGTAACCAACTCCAACGCCAACTGAAATGCCAAGAATGTCAACGTCAATGTCCATCGCGACTGGGCTTATAACTAACAATCCCAATTAAAGAGGCATAATATCTTAGCAATGGAGCTGTACACTCTTAAGGAAATTTTGTCAAATTAACATACTTTTGTTGAAGTAGACTTTTTGATCGAAATATTATATGAAATAAACGAAAAGTACTGAAATTGATTACAAAATTTGATAAAGTTGAACCGATAATGGATGCAAAATCTGGTGAGCATCAGCGTGGAATAAGGTCCTATGAGAATATTGCGATAATATCGCTGTAAATTTCAAATTTCGAGAAACTCCCTTCATTGAATACTCACTAAAAACCTACACCTACAAACATAAAAAATTCAACTGGCACAAGAGCGAAAGTTTGCTGACTCTTCTCGCCATTGACAATTTCTCAGTTGGTTTTTAGAGCATCATGAGAGGGAAAATGCAATGGGTTTGTAAGGAAATAAAATTGTCACAATAATCCTCTCGTAACTCAAGAAAACCAAATGCATCTTCAAAAAATGGCGCGATATGCTCATACTTCTCCGATGATGCTGGGAATACTATAATTATAGATGGTAATTGTTAGCATTACATTGTAATACAATTTTCTTTGATACCAACTGAGCAATATAAATTTAAAACAAATTTAGTTACAACAAAATGGAGGCACATGCCATACAGCTCGAGCAACAGTCGATTTATTGCACCAACAATTTCCTGGTTCCGTAGTTCCACAAAGCACCAACATCTACTGCCCAGCAAAATCTTGTGATCGTGCGACTTCTATTTGTGGGGTTGCCTAAACTTCAAGGACATGCCAGCAAATCAAACATGTTATCGATAAATTTTGTGAAAAACTAAAATATCCAGGGGGATATTTGTCGGGCATAGTGTTCCATATTTAATTAGACATTAAATCGTTTTATGCAATCATCTTAAGTTTTTATTCAGTATTTGGCTTTTTATAATTACAAAGTTTTGGAGGTTCATTCTGTTCGTTTCATGCCGTTTTTCCGTTTTCTTGTAATGATGATCACCTGTCTTTTGAGTATTTAAACAATATCTGAAAATAATCTACTCATTAATATTCATTGCAATATTTATCTTCATTTCCTGTCTTTATATGTCTACCCCATTTGGTACAAATAAAAAAATTGTAACACCCTGTTACAAATGTGTTATTACTTCGATAGGATACTGTGTATCATAAATATACCGGGATGTTTTTGTTGGATAAAATTGGTTAGGTTTTCTCCTTTATTTATTATGAAAATGTACAAGAAGTACACTAAACTGCTAAATAAGATAAATAATTATCGTAATTTCATTTCAACGCGAACTTTAACAGGACTGCAAGCTTGGGTAGGAATTAATTTAACGAGGCTGTTTGAGGTTATGTTCGCACCAAGCGGTTTCTTGCAGAACGAAGAGCTAACTGTTGGTCTTAAGCATAAAATCGAAAAGCACTGGTCTCCCAGACTTGCCTCGCCGGCTTTCGACGAAAATGACTGCAGTCGCGGTAAGTATTATGTGCTGTCGATGTTTCCGTACCCCTCGGGGCACTTGCACATGGGGCACGTGCGCGTCTACACCATAAGCGACGCCATCGCCCGCTTTCAGCGGTTGAACAACAAAAATGTAAGCCTGAAATTGCCTATAGGCAGCAGCAACTAATGTGGATGTGTCGCAGGTGATACATCCTATCGGCTGGGACGCTTTCGGTCTGCCTGCAGAGAACGCTGCTTTAGAAAGGAACATTGCTCCGGACGAGTGGACCAGCCAGAACATCAGCCACATGAAATCACAGCTGCAGCAGCTGGGCTGCAGCTTTGAGTGGGGCCGCGAGCTTTCCACCTGCGACCCGCGGTATTATCGCTGGACACAGGAGTTGTTCCTGAAGCTGCACGATGCAGGACTGGTTTACCAGAAGCAGGTAAAGTAACACATTGCTGGGAAATGTGCAGGAAATTGTTTTTGTAGGCTATGGTAAATTGGGACCCTATGGATCGGACTGTCCTGGCAGATGAGCAGGTGGATGAAAACGGGCGGTCGTGGCGCTCAGGGGCCAAAGTTGAGCGAAAACCACTAAAGCAATGGTTTGTTAGGACAACTCGCTTTGCAAAGAGCCTTCTGGAAGGCTTGGATGACCCCGTGCTGCAAGACTGGCGAGACGTCATAAAAATCCAGAAGCATTGGATTGGCGAATGCAATGGAATTGCGTCAGACTTTGCCCTATTAAAAAATAGTACGAGGGATGGCTTTGTTACTGTGTGGACTCCAATTCCAGAGTATATGGAGCACGCCAAATTCATTGCGGTTTCTTCTAGGAACATTTTAGCTGGGGCTGAAGGTGAAATGTTAGCTGAAGGCACAAAGAGGCTTTGTGTGAAAGCTGAAAATCCCATCAATGGTGAATGCTTGCCTGTGTATGCAACAAAAGATGTGGAGTTTGGAGCTAGTGATGTTTATTTGGGCGTGCCTGCAGTTGCAGAAGAAGCTGGCAGGTTCTGCGATAAATTTGGCATAGTGTACTCACCAATAAAGTTGATAGAAGGCAAACACGTGCAAGAACTGCAGCAACAGATTTGCAAGAAAGTAGGAGGGTATTGGACTAGCACAAAGCTTCGCGATTGGCTGATCTCACGGCAGCGGTACTGGGGGACTCCGATTCCTATTGTGCACTGCAAAAGTTGTGGTGCCGTTCCTGTTCCAAGGACAGAGTTGCCTGTGCGGCTGCCCAAACTTGCCAGCGGCATATCACGTCTAGCTGAACAACCTGATTGGTTAAATACAGTCTGTCCTAAATGTAATGGGGCTGCCAGCAGGGAAACAGACACTATGGACACCTTTGTCGATAGTTCTTGGTATTACTTAAGATTTTTAGATCCGCAGAATTTAAGTGAGATGTTTGGCGTTACGAAAGCAAAGATGATGCCGGTTGATTTGTACATTGGCGGAAAGGAGCATGGTAAGTTCTACGATCAGATTTGATTGAATGTTTAATACAATAGTTGCAGCAACGCTTCATATGTATTACGCACGATTCATTGGGCATTTCTTGCACTCGCAAGGTTTGCTACCTGAACGAGAACCGTTTAAACGGCTGCTGGTGCAGGGTATGGTCATGGGGCGTAGCTATAGGCTGAAAGGGACTGGACAATATGTCTCTCCAAATGAAATTACGATAATTGGTAAATTAAGCAAACTCGGAGGATTTTAGTGCTGATGTGAGGATTTTAGATGCTAAAAAAAATAAAGCAGTGCACACAGAAACACAGCAGCCTGTTGTCATGTCCTGGGAGAAAATGAGCAAGTCGAAGCATAATGGTGTTGATCCAAAAGATATGTTAGAAGAATATGGAATTGATACAACTCGTCTTTTAATCCTAGCAGATGTTGCGCCAACCTCTCACCGGAACTGGAATAGCAGCAGTATGGTTGTGTCCGCAGAAGCTGGTTGTTGGATTAATAAAAAATTTCTGCAGCCTTCCCTGGCGTTTTGAACTGGCAGAAGCGGCTCTGGCTGACTATGCAGCAGTTTATTGCGCACCGGCAGAATATGCCGCAACCAACCTCCGAGAGCCAATTTAAAGAACACGATGATTATATGTATGATTCAAGGAATTTCTATGTGAAAGGGGCTACATTCAATTACTGCAGTGCGCAGCAGCTCAGTGTTGCAATTTCCAAAATGCAGGGGCTAACAAACAGTTTGCGGGTATTGCGCTATAACCGTTTGAGATTTTTAACTTGTCACTTATAACGATGGTTTGTAGAGGATGCCGGCAGATGTGTTCGCTCGCAGTACACAGTTTGAAAGAGCGCTCGCATGTCAACTGATACTGCTGGCGCCGATGGCGCCACACTTTGCTTCAGAACTATGGAGCGGCTTCGTCTCTGCACCAAACCGTTTAAGTCACAATGATGACATTCGGTGGGATAAGCCGGTATTAGAGCAGCGCTGGCCAGAGGTTGACCATGATTATAAACTGGATCTTGTCTGTGAGGTTGGATTATCGTAATTTTGTTTGATACACGCATTGAAATTTTTGATTTGCAGGTGAATGGTGTGGAGAGTAGTGTAGTGAAGATAGTACGGCGAGACTTGGAAAAGTTGGCTGCAGAGCAGGCAATTGAGATTGCACTGCAGCAAACGGCGGTGCAGGAGGCAGTGACCGCACGAAACATTGTGAAATGTACATATAAGCTGTACGAAGCTTATGAAGGGGTTGTCAGCATCGTCGCAGTGAAGCAGGCTGCCCAAAGGGCAGTTGAAAACTGAGTTTCATTTTGTATTTATATTAATAGATAATGTTACATGTTTGTATAATTTGTACCATGCATCTTTTTACCTGTAGTTTTATTTTGAAAACACTTTGTAAAAATCACAGGGTGTTACAGAATTATTACATAAGGTGTTACAAAAGTTACATATAGCATGTGTAATGCTAGAGATTATAAAAAGTGGTCTAAATGGAAATAAAGAGGGAGGAGGAAGGGATAAAAACGATTTTAAAATCGCGAAGAAGTCTTCCCTGTGTGGTGAAAACAGACTAAATTTGAAGTTGGTAAGGGTTGTAAAATGAGGCTGAAGTAACAAAATATTTGTTTATGATAAAATTAGTCTTCGGATAGTTTTACCATGATCATAAAGTCCTGTATGATATTAATTTGGTTAGCAGATGGCAATTATGTTAAGTTTGCTTCGGCTGACTTTGAACTTAATTTCAAATTTGTGCTACAAATGAATAAAATGAATCAACCCTAAAAGGCATCAGTAGGAGATAACTTTATGACACTCGCTATTTTAGATGTTATGGAGAAAAGGCAAAATTTTCAGGATGACTGTGGGCACTAAATTAACCTGAAAAATAACGTAAAGATGATATTGGTTTCGTTTTCATGTCTGGAAATGTTCATATGGTGCTTGTTGCCTCATTATTGACTATGATATTTTTTTTTAAGCTTAATGGAAGCACCGAAAACGTCCTACATTTTTCTCTCAACTTTGCCGTATAGTTTTTTGAAAGCAAGATACCTTGGAGAGACAGCTTAAGTTTCTGATATATTTCAGAGGTTTTTCTATAGGTGTTTTTATGTCTTATCTAGAATTGAAGTGAATTTGTTAGCAGCTGGTAGTTTCTAGATGCCGAGTATTAAAAATGGATCTTCTAGAAAGATCCTGTGCCATTAAAACCTCTAAATTGGCATTGTTCTTACAACCTGATTATTTTGTTGTAGCCTTTTTTGACTAGAATATTTCTTGATTCAACATCTTTTTTAATCTTTGTTAGCATGTTGCTTGGTTGTTCATTCAACTAGATATTTTTAAAATAAGAGGGTGTTGGTGTTAAGTTCAATAATTGGAAAATGGAGATGTCTCTTATGACTTTAAGCCACTAAGTTTGATTTTTGGCCAACTCTTTGTCTTGATACTTTAGATATTGCACTTCAGCTTCTTAATGAACTACTGTTTGTGGTTTTTGACAGTAACGCCATCCTCAAAGACATGAGTATTACAAAAACGTTATGAAATATAAAAGGAATAATGATTAACATTTTCTTAGTCCATTAAGTTCACAACTTTGATCAAGAAATATAAAATCGAGATGTAGAAGATTTGTTTTATAAGACAATATCTGCATGAAAAAGAATCTTCAGGAATGTTTTCAACTGGGTTGGTGTGTGAAGTCATATGAAGTTCCTTCGATCTCAATTTTTTTAATTTGAAAGAAACTTGGTATAGAAGAAATTGGTAAACTTAATTTAGTGTATTTTATTTTTTTGCATTTTTCCTCACAAAGTGATTGTTGGTTTTTAATTTATGGTTTTTGTCGTTTGGTTTCTGCATTGACTGTTCCTTTTCAGAATCTTCACACTTATCTTTTGGGCCACATTGAGCGTGTTCTATACCTTTGATCCATTGATACAAGTTCTTCATGTGTAGCTCTACTTGAATGGCGTTTTCAAAATATATTTTCTCCGTATCCACGACTCTGTTATAGAATTCTTCAAAAGTGTTGCCACTCTCGATGCTGCTGTCGTGTTTAGAATACAGTGAACCAGAATTTGTCTCTTCTTCCTTCTGCGAATAGGATGTATTGCTTGTTGCTGCATCTTCCTTGTCTAAATCCTGGTATGAGAACATACTTTTTGACCTAAAAAGCCAGTCTGATATTGACCCAAAGACCTCCGAAACCGATACGGAGTTTTCTGCCAGCACGTACAAATTATCTGGATAAATGACGCTCTCTGACCACCTCTTTATGGAAGATATCCTTTCTCTGATTTCGGATAAACTGCGATTCGTCACGCCTGTTACCAGCTGCTCTTGCGTGCCGGTCTTGGTCAGCTTCCTTAGCGCCAGCGATTCGTTGCTCTCGTACCAAGACCACCATTTTTTGGAGGCGGACAGCGCCGAAGATACTTCATCTGCTTCGCTCAAATCGGATTTTAATCGCTCTCGCAGCTCAAAGTTTTCTTTGGATATCTGGTGGGTGCATTTGCAAAGGACGTTGCCAGTGTCGGATCTCGGAAACTCCATGTGCTTTTCATGGTGGTCGACGGTGAGGAGTCGCAAAGCGTTTAATTTCTTTCTGTTGGGCAGTGAATAAAGATGGAAAAAGGTCGTGAAGTGTGGGAAAGGCGAATGAGACCTAATTTGCTTAAGCAATTTCCTGTTGATGAAGTATTCGTGGTAGGGCTTTTGCCTGCTAGTGCGCACTTCCACGGATGTGTATCCCCTTTTGGTTGCGTTGCTCCTGTAGCACTGTATAACGCTGTTGCAGTCATCGGTAGCGTCCACCATCCGCCTCCGAAATGCCTTAATATCGCACAGCTTGCTACCGGAAAGGTCCCTGTTTAGAACGAAAAGTTGCTGGTAGTCTTCCCGGTCGTGTTGCTGGCATTCTGCTCTATTTAAACGGTTATTAATGAAGTTCGAGTTCCTAAAACACCTTCCGCCATAGTTGACCACAAAGATCTTCTCGTAGCTGTCGCAAGTCTTCAGCAATTCGGTGCTTTCCGGGATATGGCTCGAGCCTTTGTAGAGGGGATGTACGTTTAGGATTGTAATGTTGCGTTGCATGCAGGAATCGCACGTGCTCGACTCCACGTACACCATTTCGTCAGAAACAATCGACGACACGGCACCGTTTATGTCCACGAAATAATTTCCACCATCAGTGACGTTCAGGACGACATCGTTTGGAAGTCGTATTTCCGTTTCGGATTTGTCGCTGTTCATCATTACGGAGGCGTACTTCGGATGCTCATACTTGTAGAACATCTCGACGATCACCCAGTCTTCTAGGTCCAAGTAGCGGGCAGAGGACTTAAAAGCCGACATAATGGAAGAATCGCTACTGCATGAGCTTGCGTCGGCCAGCTCACAGAACCAAGAGGTGATCCTCGTTTGGTCTCCAAAATGCGTTATCAGCAAGCCATCCGGGCACAACACACTTAATGTCCCGTCGTCCCTTTCGAGCGTGTACCCTCTGTGGTATGTGTCTTCCTCAAAATTTTGATAGATGGCGCCCACTTTTTTTACTTTAGAATTCACGACCTTCACCACTTTACCATCATGCGAGACTGTAGTAAAACAGAGGCCGCGTTTCTTCATGAAACCTTTGCGGTGCTTATTAGCACTGCCTATAGTGTGCTTTCGTTTGCGATGTATGCTGCGGCACAATAACTTTTCGTATTTAAATTTTCCGGCCCTCATCTTGAGCCGGCATCCAATTCGCGTTCTTACAGTGGAGTACGGAATTTCGCAGTGAACTATTTGGCCGTTCGCCGAGTATATGACTAAGGAGCCGTCGTTTCTCCTTATCACCACTTGCCCGGTCCGCAGGAAGCTTCTTGAGTATTCGTCCGCGATTTCTTTGAATTGGGGCCCCTTCTCGATGTACCTTTGCTTGACGTTGAACGGCACCTTGTCGACTCCCGCTGTGGTGTAAAGCAGCAAGCCTGACGGTAGCGACAGCTTCAGGTCGTAGAGCACTTCGCTGGTAAACTCAGCTGTACTCAGCTTGATCGGAAACGCCTTCACGATTTGAACGCGCTTGGTCATTCTGAGGTGGGGGTGTTTGCGCGGCAGGGAGATGCTGTGCTTCCCCACTTTTACAAGCACGTGGGATTTGGTCGGTTTTGCGTACTTGAACTGGTGCAACTTGGTCGAGCAGATTTTGTACAGGGGGACTTGGAAATGTTTCGCTTCCCTAAGTTGCTCCAGGACTTGCTCGCACTCTGAAAAAGAAGGTGTTACTCATAGAAGGTCAAAAACAAAACAAGTCATTTGGATGGAGAATAGAAGTATGTAGACTGTGTAGAAAGAGGTAACCAACAAAGGCTAGAAAGAACCAGAAATGGAAAATAAAGATAAAAATGAACAATAACACATCGAAGCTTCTTTAACTAACTCACCTGACTTCAACGCAAGGTTCTCAAGATTTTCAAGCGACATTCCGATTTTTTTATTCTTCCCAAGACTTGTATCAGACATATTAGTGTTTCGGTATAAAGTAAACACTTCCTTTGATTCTCTTTTTCTCTTCTTCTTTGATTTTCTCTTCAGCTTGAAAGGTCGTCTGAGATTCAAGTTCTTTAACTTTTCAAGGTACGATAGCACGAAACGTCGGGGTAAAAACAAACTCTTGGATGCTACATTTGGTGCTTGAGTTTCCTTAAATCGGCAGTACTTTTCTTCCGTTACGTAGCAGTAATTTTCAGTGCGCGGCTGGTATGCAGAGTTCTTAGGAATGTCACGGGTAGCGGATCTTTTCCACGTGCGTTCCAGTAGAGTCACTTCGGGTTTGCTTAGCCGGGGTGGTTTGGCAAAGACAATGGTCGTTCCATCTTCAAGGCAGAAGTGGAACATTAGAGGATCTTTTGGGTTTTTTCGGCAATAGTGAAGGATTAGGTTGTGGTTTTGTACCGATAAGTTTAACGAAAGCTTACTTTGATCTCCTAGAAGCTTTGCTCGGTCGACAGTCACGCTGTAACCATCCATGCTGTGGAACTGCGTTGTGGTTTCTGTCAGTTGCAGTCGGGTTTCTCCGAGGTTATACGCGATGATGTTGGGAGTTTCTTCAGATTCCAAGTGTGGTAATGTGTGATCGGATTGGTCAATATTTTCTTCAGGTTTTTCCGTTCCTTGCTTTGGTTTATCTTCTTCCCTTTCGAGCCACTTAGATTCTTCATGGACCATGTACTTGCAAAAGTCTCTAAAACAAACCGGCGTCCTTATGGATTGCGACCAAAGCTCGCAGTTGACCCCGAACTCGTCCACGTCGTTGTGGTAGCGCAGAATCAGGCAGTCCGTGTAGGGGCAGTATTTGTGGTCCAAACAGGCAAACTTGGAGTTGGCTTGCTTAAGGCACTGCAGCATCGCTGCGGGGGACAGCTTTTCGTGCCAAAGGTAAGCGGATATGTTTTTGGCCTCATAAATGTTCGGGTGGTTTTCGTACCGATGCTGTGGGATTTCTACGCAACTCTCCTTCTCCGTGGCGCTAGTTATGGACATGTTAGGAGTTTCTATGTACTTCACTTTTGGAACTCCGGCCCTGAGTATTTCGCTGTAGTCTTTCTTAGGGAGGAAACCTTGTAGAACACCTTCATGACTATAGATATCATTAGAAGTCTTGGAACAGTTCGTGTTTTCACACTCGAGTATGTTCAAGATTCTTTTGATCTTTTCTAAAGATATGCCTGTAGCTTGGTTCCATGTCTGTAGTTGGTGATTTCTGTAGATTACTTCTATAGGTTTCAAACTGGGGTGAAGCTGCCACATCAGAATGGGTATGGAGAGGCGCAAAAAGTTTAAGTTGATTTTTAGAAGGTTTGAAGATAGTTGCTGATAGCTATTCATTTTAAATTCCAATTCATTCCTTTCATAGATTGGAGAATACTTCTCTACTAGTTTGAGATGTTTTTTTGGATTCATTCTGTTATCTTTGCAGCAAATGAGACCTGATTTCAAAAAAGGAAAATGCATTTTACGGTAGTTAAGAACATAATTAGCAAGTTCTGTTCTTTTTTCCGCTAAAATGTTAACTTCTTGAGAAGATTTTACAGATTCGTTAGTATTGGACAACGAGTTACTTGCATCTATAGCCATATTAGACTGGCGATCGCATATGGCAGAAACTTCTTCAATTAAATAATCTACAAATAGCTCTATGGTGAAGCAATCTAGCGGGACCGCATTTATCAGTTTCGAATACGTTTTCGTAGTCTCTACTGATAAGTCTTTTAGCTGTGGTTCAATTTCAGTTAGCTTTAAGTGCTGCAAATAATTGGTATGTCGCTTCTGTATGTCAGGAAATTTCAAAATTTCTTTGCTGATTTCCCAAAACACGCTCTCGGCTCTTTTATCGTCTGGGTCCGCTTTAGTTTCGATATTCAAAAATGCTGATCGTGGAAATATTCTTACGTGGGCAGTGCTTTGAAGGAATTCGGCCGAACATTCCCCATCCAGCCCTTTATAGAGGGCGTTCCAAAAATTGTACAAAGCCTCTATTTTGCTACACTTCTCCAAGCAGCTTGTCTGCTCCTGCTCCGGGTTTTGCTCGCTAAACATGGAGAAACAAAGCGAATTTTTCGATATTTGGTAGTAGGGGTTTACAAAGAGGACCATTTCTTCCCCGTGAACCTCTTCGTCGTCTAAAACTGACTCTGAACTAGGATTTGACAGTTGGGACGAGCTTAGTGACCGCGATTTTGCCGCAATGCGCGATTGTACGTATCTCTCTCTATGGGCGCTCTCCGGGTTTGATATCTCTAGAACTGCGCTTAGAGGAGCTCCTACATTAAACAGTTGTTTCGGCAAATCAGGATCATAAAAACCATTTAATAATATATACAACAATCTTTCTTCTGGGGCCAGATTAGAGCACGTATTACTCTGTTTACCTTTTGCCTTTTTCGAAGTGTTCGTATCGGGAGGAGGCGAAGCTGGTTGCTCTTCCAGTCTTCTTTCCTCGTTCCTCAAGAGCACATCTTCGAAAGCCATTTGTATTATTTTTATTTTCAGGATTTGCGCGGTTAGCTCCGTTGGTAAGGCTTCACCTTTACATAAAAGCTCTTTGGCTTCTTTTGCAGCGAGCTGCAGCAGCTCTGTCGGGGGCTTGTCGCTCTTTGATTGTTGCTTGGTAGGCTTCGAAATGGGTTCAGTTTCGGGCTTGTTCTCTTCTAAACTCTGGATTAAGTCTTCACGGTTTATGGACTTTACGACGTAGCTTGGGTGTTTGCGCGCGCCCGCGTGGAAAAGAGCGACTGCTTCGGAGAATGATAAGGTGAGCTCCGCCATGAGGATTACCTGGCAAGTGCGGCCCCCGCATGCCCTGTTTACGTCAAGTTCGGCCAGTTGCTCGCGCCATGAGGGCGGCGGCCTTTTCTCTTTCTTCGCTTTGGACTTCCCCTGAGACCCTTTCGACATGCTGATGATTTTATAATTTCTGACACTGACTACTTTTCGTGGGCGTCAAGTTGACAGACACCTAGATGAATCAAAGCGACAGTTTAAAATAAATTTTAATTAGTTTGGTTATACTTGGTATAGGGTCTGGGATAGCTGGTGCCGACTCTTTATGATCCCAGTGAAGAACAGGCGTACTTTAGGACAGCGAGCCTTGACTTACTCCCATATAGGATATGAGAAAAAATCATGCCCAACTACCCCATTTCCTATTCCTACACATCATTTTCCCACACCATACCCAGCTTGCTAACGCTCTAAGGCCAAATACCCTCAAAATGATTTCAACCAAGCGATGTATGTCCAATGATGTGTATTCTATGGCGCTGTTGTACGATAATCGATTATTGATAGATTAAAGAAAGCCAAAATATCTGAATTTAAAGATCTTCAAGTATAGACCAATTAAGTGAAATCTTTTTTTATCTTTTTGTGAAAAAAATTATTTTGGCTGCGGAGAAAGTAATCAATCAATTGTAGACCTTGCTGATGAGTGAGATCTAACCTTTAATTTAACAGAAAATGAAAAAAATTGAAAAATAATTAATATGGCTTTCTCTACCGCATATCTGATGACTACATGAAGGTTTAGTATTAAAGTTGTTTGCTATGTATTTTATGTAGGGATGTTATATTGAATAGATTTGGCAGATTAGTTCTATAGATGTAATGATCACTTGGGAAAAACTTAAGGTGCACACCACCATTATAAATACAAAGTGCGCAATACATAGCTGACTGATTTGAATCTATTTTCGGAAGATTATTTAGAGAACACTATGCAAACGACTTAATAGCGTATGTGTATTATCAGAACATTTTCCAAAGTAATGCATTATTGCTGCTTCATGAAAATTAAGGCAAGATTTAGATCGTAATCATGTGCCCAATGTTAACACAGTTTGTTAGCTGGTGGTGTTAAAAATATTTCGAGGTATGATCGTGGTTGTACCGTTGGTACACCATAGAATGTTGAAAGGGTTCCATTAGGTGTGCAAGAGGATTTCAGGACCTCTACCAGATGCCTCTCTTAAGAAACAGGAATTCGTTGAATATCTCTGCAGATCACATTGAACAAAGACTTGTAAAGAGTTGTAAAAGATCTAGTTGATTCAGAAAAAACATTAATATAGCAATGTAATATTGGAATTCTCTTGCCGTCACCCCAACGTGATAGAGAGGTTTTTGGGTTTTCATATTAAAGCTTAATTTGATAAACGAGGTTCTAAGACTGTAGGTACGCTATAGAAATAATGTTTCAAAGATGACGTTTAATCTTTTGTTCTTCTTCAGATTTCATTGCGAATTCGCTTTAGTGCCTTCAAGCAGACCAGACGTGCGTGCCGAGCTATACCTGGAATATCGCAGCAGCGGAGCCGCAGCCTCGCTTAAGTGCCTTCAAGCAGACCGAACGTGCGTGCCCAGCTATACCTGAGCTATCACAAAGGCGGAGCCGCAGCCGTAGCCTTGTTTAAGGTCAGGCAAATTTATATATTTATTGATTTAATTTCAACGTTTAACTCAAGTGATAACAACTGTTTCACTTTTAAAAACCTCCTAGTGAAAGTAAACATCCAGCTAGGTAATCTTTCTTTTTAAATTACCAAAATGCTTCCAGCAGGCAATGGACCTGGCTTTAATTACATATATAACCAACCATATTCACCAAATATACAGTGTCAACCTCAATTAAGTGCCCAAAAGTTACAAATTCCAAATACGTATCAAACTCAAAGTTTCATAAACAGTCAAACTCCTGCACCATACAACACACAAACACTTCAATTATCATCAGGGCCCAGTAATTATTCCCCTCCAAATCAAGAACAATTAATCACTTACCAGCCTCAAGGAGCCTATCCAACTAATAATCCCCAACAACTTGTTAGAATGTTTTCATCTAGCGACGATGAAATGGAAACCCCGACAACATCGAAAGAAAACTCTTGGCAAACTGTTAAGGCTATGAAACGCAGAAAAATAAGGACGAACGCACAACAAAATGGTGACGAAATTGTTACACAAACCTCCAACAAGTATAGCGTATTAACAAATACAATAGATGACACTCCACAAAGTAACACTACCAACAGCATCACTACAGAATCAGCCAAAATACCCAAACCTCCTCCGATTTTTGTGTACGGAGTAGTAAATTTTCCAAACATGCTCACCCAAATACGCGATCATTTAGAAGATGAACAATATAGTACAAAGAGCTTAGCCAATAATACAATTAAAATTAACTGTAATACAGTTGATGGATACAGAAAATTAACAAAATACTTCAAGGAACAAAACATAATACACCACACATATCAATTAAAGACGGAACGAGCATACCGAATTGTTATCAAACACATTCATCACTCAATGAACACAAATGACATTTCAGAAGAATTAGAAAATAAAGGACATAAAGTTAGAAATATTATAAATGCGAAGCATAAAATAACCAAAGAACCCTTAAACATGTTCTTCATTGACATAGAGCCAGCAGACAAGAACAAAGATGTATATAAAATTGAAAGAATACAAAATAGCGTAGTAATAATAGAACCTCCGAATAAAGACAAAAATAATATTGTACAGTGTACGAGGTGCCAACTTTATGGCCACACCAAGACGTATTGCAACAGGCCCTTCGTATGCGTCAAATGCGGTGGAGCACATAATACAATCAACTGCAAAAAAAGCAAAGACACCCCAGCTAGCTGCATTATGCGGGCGAGACCACCCAGCCAACTATAAAGGTTGTGATCATTATCAACAACTAATTCGTAGAAATAATCCACAAAGCAAGACTAGAATCTTCGCACCACAACTATCAAAAATAAATGTTATCCCCAATCCACAAACCAATAATGTAAACACCGCAGTGCAAACAGAGTCACTGAATCTTAGTCAACATCATAAATCTTACGCTAATGCAGTAACCAACAACTCCAACCCCTAAACAATTACAATGAGTCAACACAAATGTTAAACAACGCTCTCCTCAGTTTTTAACTGAATTCAAAGCCATGTTTAATCAACTCATTCAACAAAATAGCATGATTCTAAACATGCTTAGCACGCTAATAAATAAACTAGCCTAAGTATGGGTAAGTTTCTCAGAGTAGCTCTGTGGAACGCTAATGGCCTAACGCAACATAAAGAAGAAATAAAATTGTTCTTATTACATAACCACATAGATGTACTGCTAATAAGTGAAACACACTTCACACAACAGACTTACTTAAAAATACCTCATTATGAACTCTATCATACCAATCACCCAGACGGTACTGCCCATGGAGGTACAGCCATTCTTGTCAAGCAAACAATTCAACACCATGAAGAAATAAAATATCAGGAAGACTTTATCCAAGCCACCAAAATCAAGGTACAAACATTGCCATATGAATTGACACTTGCTGCAGTTTATTGCCCACCCCGACATAATATCAAAAAAGCAGATTTTGACAAATTCTTTCTAACACTAAGTCACAAATTCGTAGCCGGAGGGGACTACAACAGTAAACATACTAGATGGGGCTCACGCCTAACAACAACGAAAGGTAGAGAACTCCTATTGGCCCACCGACGCAAACAAGTTACCAGACCTACTAGACTTCTTCGTCGTAAATGGAATCAATCAGGCATATACTACTGTAATACCCAGTTATGACCTAACTTCCGATCATTCTCCTATCATACTAACAATTGGGGCATCTGTAGTAAACAAGAAACTCACAACCAGATTACACAACTCTAGAACGGACTGGGCTACATATCGTAATATTCTAAGCGAAACCATAAAATTAAACATTCGACTCAAGGAATGCGAAGAAATTGAAACAGCTACTGAAGAACTCATAACAAAACTCCAGCAAGCTGCGCAACAAGCTACACCAACCATTTCACAAAAGCAACTAAACATTGACATACCACTAGAAATTAAACGAATGGTCGCAGAAAAACGTCGTGCTAGAGCAAACTGGCAACAAAATCATACACCTGCTGCCAAAAACGCCTACAACCATATGACCAATAAATTAAAAACAAAACTCAAAGAACTCAGAAATGAGAAATTTGAGCTCTATGTATCTCAATTAAATCGAACTGATGATTCTATCTGAAACCCATCAAACAAGCTAGGAAACCAAAATTCAAAATACCACCAATTAGAAAAAGCAACACCGAACCTTGGACAAAAAGCGATAGAGACAAAGTCAGACTCTTCGCTGAACATCTATCCTCAGTCTTTCAACCACTTGATAGCGCACCAGACCAAGAAGTAGAGCGAAGTCTTTCCATCCCTCCTGGCATACGTCATGAAATTAAACCCTTTACCCCAAACGAAATAAAATCTGAAATAAATCTGCTAAACCTCAAGAAGACCCCAGGAACTGATCTGATAACTGCCAAAATGCTGCGTGAACTCCCAAAAAAGGGCCTAGTGCTCTTAACTTATATTTACAATGCAATCCTGAGGCTAGGATATTGGCCAAAATGCTTTAAGGCTGCACAAATCATAGTGGTCGGAAAACCCGGAAAAGAACCAACCGACGTTACATCCTATCGACCTATCAGCCTCCTCCCGGTGACCTCAAAGCTGTTAGAAAAACTCATACTTCGTCGAATTAATGAAGACTTACTGCCCCAACATTGGATACCTTCTCATCAGTTTGGGTTTCGACAGGCTCATTCTACCGTGCAACAAGTACACCGCATTACACAAACCGTAAATAAAGCACTAGAAAACAAAGAGTACTGTTCAGCTGTCTTTCTCGACATTAGTCAAGCATTTGACAAAGTGTGGCACCCCGGATTACTTTTCAAAATTAAGCAAACGTTCCCTTTGGCGTACTATAATTTACTAAAATTATATCTAAGCGATAGAACATTTCAGATAAAAATTAATGAAGTAACATCAGACTACCACCCTATCAACTCAGGCGTTCCACAAGGCAGTGTTCTGGGGCCTTTGCTCTATGTCCTATATACATCGGATCTACCAACGACACAATATACAACAATAGGAACATTCGCAGACGACACTGCTATACTGTCCAGACATGAAAATCCTGCAACTGCATCGGCCAACCTACAAAACCACTTAGTACTCCTTCAACAATGGTTACACAGATGGAAAATCAAAGTTAACGAAAACAAGTCGGTACACACAACATTTACGCTCAAAAAACAGATATGCCCACTAGTCGTAATAAATAATGCACAAATACCACAACTGGAAACGGCAAAATATCTAGGCTTACACCTAGATCATAAACTAAATTGGAAGGAACACCTCAAGAAGAAGAAAAAAAACAAATAGATCTAAAAGTAAAGGAACTCAACTGGCTAATTGGAAGACATTCAAAATTATCGCTTGCAAACAAAACCCTAATCTATAAGACTGTTATAAAACCAATCTGGATGTATGGAGTAGAGTTATGGGGCTGTGCATCCAAATCAAACATCGCATTAATCCAACGTACTCAATCAAAAATATTACGTCAGATTACAAATGCGCCGTGGTATGTATCCAACAACACGCTGCATATGGACTTACATCTCCCAACGGTCCAGGAAGTAATCCAGGAGAGAGCTATCAAGTACCATGCAACCCTAGAAACTCATTCAAACCCCTTACTGGAGCAGATGCTGGAACCCAGGGTCAACCAAAGACTAAAGAAACTGGTGTGGCGGCCTTTTCGCCCTTGAACCGCTTATATCGCGGCGGCATGCTGGCGGCTGTGATGTCTGCACGTTTTGCCATCGCACACAAAACGGCATATGGGCTTTTGCTCAGCCGACAAGTCTGCATACGCCGTCGGCGGCACCTTTTGATATGAAAGGTGCTGGCGAATGCAAATTGCCCGAAAAGACCTACCGCCAAGCCAGGCGCGAAGCCCGGCAACATTCGCAATCCGCAACGCGGCCAATTTGGTCGTGTTTTAACACCGCACATTCAAGCACCGCAGCTCGGCCAATTCGGTCGTGTCTCAACCCGCATTCATTCACGCACCGCAGCTCGGCCAATTCGGTCGTGTCTTCACCCCGCAAGATACATTCACGCATCGCAGCTCGGCCAACTTGGTCGTGTCTCAACCCGCAAGAAACTCGCCATCCGCAGCGCGACCAATTCGGTCGTGTCTTCACCCCGCAAGAACATTCGCTACCCGCAGAAACCCGATCCGCAGCGCAGAGGTGGCCACTTTGGAATTGCCGACGAAGCCGAAGCCGAAGCCGATTCAGGTGAGCGATTTGGCAATATTCGTTGGTGGATATCGGTAGCCGCCCCCATCCGCTTACGCGACGGCCGTTTAAGGGACGATTTGGGCCTTCTCGGTTGACGTTCCAAACGGGCCGTACTACGTTTCCACACCGCACCACGAGAGCGGCTATTTACACGCCTGCCTCTCCAGAAACTATGGCCAATAAACCTAGTGTGAGTGTCGTGGTATGGCCAACAAACTCGTGTGTGTGTGTAGTGTATTCCTAATATCTATTAGACTCTAATACTCTCGAAGTACAAAACTGTAATTACGTAGGTTGTATCGTAGGATGCAAGCCTTATCGTTAGTATCTATAATGATTGTTAACCATTTAGCTTATAGAATGTAACCTTGTTCTGATTGCTAAATAATTACATAATAAAAAAAAAAAGATTTCATTGCCTCTTCTTCTGTGCAGATATCTTCAAGATAAGGTTCATGCGACCAAACCAAACATAATTGAGATATCCATCCTTTTGCTTAAAATTTTTAGTTTTGACGAGCAGTTATAGCACTTTGTTGGAGTTATAGTTTTGCTATCCATTGTGAATTTAGTCAGAGGTTACTTTTTGCAAAAATACAAAATACAAAGCAACATACTGCGACTTTAAGTCGTCGAATTTGCTTTTTCGTTATGGTCCAAGTAAAAATCGTACAACGAAATTATACAAATTAGACATTTTTAATTTCATCAACTTCTAAGAGGATCAAAGTCCTGCACGTGCAATAACTTTGAATTAAATCTATCTGATACTTTACTGACTTTAGCATTATTGTTACTTTGATCATAACAAAGCTGGTTTGTCAGAAACTGCCCCCCCCCCCTTATATATGTATACTACCGTTAGATCTACAAAAGAGGAGGATATCAAAAAAGTCAGCCCCAGCATATTCTATGAGTCATGGTGTGAGCTAGACGGTACTGGAGAAGTTCAAGTTACAAGGTGGTTCGAATATGACCAAGACTGATTTGTGTGTAAACAACCTACACTGCGCAGCAGCTGTGCGACCTTCAGAGAGTGGAGCCACAATCTCCACCCTTCCGCCCTGCTCGGGTTAGAACCTGTTCAGACCTGTTTGGGAGATTGCTACCGAGTACCGATCGAGCGGACAGAAGGTACCCTTGGATGCGTAGCAATCAACGTATTGTGATTGCAAATTCGTAGTTGGATAGAAACGTCCCATCCTGAAACTTACTACAGACCACTGTTAAGGGACGATTTCGGGCCTTCTCGGTTGACGTTCCAAAGGGCGTACTACGTTTCCACACGCACCACGAGAGCGGCTATTTTACACGCCTGCCTCTCCAGGAAACTATGGCCAATAAACCTAGTGTGAGTGTCGTGGTATGGCCAACAAACTGTGTGTGTGTAGTGTATTCAATATCTATTAGACTCTAATACTCACAGTACAAAACTGTAATTAACGTTAGGTTGAATATCGTAGGATGCAAGCCTTATCGTTAGTATCTATAATGATTGTTAACCAATTTAGCTTATAGAATGTAACCTTGTTCTGATTGCAAATAATTACTAATAAAAAAAGATTTCATTGCACTTCTTCTGTGCAGATTATCTTCAAGATAAGGTTCATGCGACCAAACCCAACATAATTGAGATATCCATCCTTTTGCTTAAAATTTTAGTTTTGACGAGCAGTGTATAGCACTTTGTTGGAGTTATAGTTTTGCTATCCATTGTGAATTTAGTCATGAGGTTACTTTTGCAAAATACAAAATACAAAGCAACATACTGCGACTTTAAGTCGTCGAATTTGTTTTCGTTATGGTCCAAGTAAAATCGTACAACGAAATTATACAAATTAGACATGTTAATTTCATCAACTTGGTAAGAGGATCAAAGTCCTGCACGTGCAATAACTTTGAATTAAATCTATCTGATACTTTACTGACTTTAGCATTATTGTTACTTTGATCATAACAAAGCTGGTTTGTCAGAAACTGCCCCTTATATAATGTATACTACCGTTAGATCTAACAAAAGAGGAGGATAATCAAAAAGTCAGCCCCAGCATATTCTACTGAGTCATCATGTGACTAGAGGACTGAGAAGTTCAAGTTACAAGGTGGTTCGAATATGACCAAGACTGATTGTGTAAACACCCACCTGCGCAGCAGCTGTGCGACCTTCAGAGAGTGGAGCCACAATCTCCACCCTTCCGCCCTGCTCGGGTTAGAACCTGTTCAGACCTGTTTGGGAGTTGCTAGAGTGATGAGCGGACAGAAGGTACCGCGGAGCGTAGAATAACGTATTGTGATCAAATTCCTAGTTGAAGAAAACGTCCCACCCGCTGAAACTTACTACAGACTCCAACTAGAATATGGGAAAGAGTGTCTCTCACGGGTCCGTGTGTTAAAGTGGTGTAAATACTTCAGAAAGGGCAATCTTTAAAGATCGGCTAGGACAAGAGTATCTAAGACACATATCGACCCTCATATTTACTAATGTATGCAGATTTTTAAAAGTTGCCACATAAAAATGTGGTGAACGCTTTGAGGGACAAATATAGTCGGGAAGGCCGTCGACGATCTCATGAGCTTGGTGACCGACAAGATTTGTGATGCATCTCCATCTGTCTTCAGAGTTTACGTTTACTCAAAAATGTAGGCAATCTTTTGAAGATTACAAAGTACAAATGTGCCGATCGGCTCTACCCCCTCATAGAATTATCTTTTCTTATTGATTTCTCGACAGCGTGGTAAAGAAATATGATAGCTTGCGATAAAAAAACATTGAGGTGAGCTGGAGAAACTCATAAAGTTTCTGAAATCCAAAGTTAATGAGAAGATAACATAAAGATAGCTAATATGGGGTTTACAAAAGAGGATGAGGCTAAATAACATTGGGTAAGGGAAAGAAAGAAACGAATCACAAAGTACCTGCATCAGCAGCTATGTTCATGCAAACACGTAGATTCTGCGAGAAGAGAAAGAAAAATGTAAGAGCGCGAGCCAGCTGTCATTATCGAACAAACAGGAAATAATCAAGAAGAAGCGGCCGTATTTTACCTGTCACATGTCATCTAAATGATAGTTTGTAAAATGTTGTGTGCGAGGAGAAACATCACCCAATTCTGTATCCAAATATTCTTAGTCAACGTAGCAATGCATTTTTATGGCGTCGGCGTGTCAAATAAAGAATTCCGAAATTTTGTTTCAAATGTTACTGAAGTTGCATGGATCATATAGCACGAGATTAATATCACCAGTCAACACAGGATCTGCTCATAAAATTTCCGAACGCCCCCCGTACTGTGTGGCCGCTAAACATCCTCTGCTGCAGTTTTTGTTGCAGCCCGTCACACCCCAGCGTAATGCCTTCTAGAAATTCAGCGAACCTTCTAGATGGTTTCAGGTATTTTGCGACCCTTCTGGTAGATCCAAATTAGGCATAAATATCGTGCAGCCGGGCGGCCACAGAAAATTAGAAGTGGCAGCAGCGAACAACATAAATAGTGTTATTAATTTATGTTTTGCGGAAGTAGTTTGACTGCCTGCAAGTCAAATAAATAAGTAATTTGCGTAGATTTGCACGAGTTTTTCACCGCTGTAAAAAGCGGAAACATTACGGTACGTCTTATTTGGTGGAATTCAGACCAGCAATGTGATTCATAAGAAGTATCGCAGTACCTTCTTTGATTCGGACAACATCTTTGAGTTTGATATGCCGGAAATTGCCAATAATATTCAACGTGTCATTAAAAGTCAATGAATTTAGAAATTAACAAGTTAAATTAACGCTGATTGGCCGGTGCTGTCGATATATGATTGTGAAGTGATGTTGCTAGGAAGCACAGAAAAGATGGAATTGACATGTGGACCTATAGCAGTACACATGTGTTCTAACGAGAAAGTCTTTTGAGAAAAAGCAGATGAAGGATAATTCACTGAAGTTTACCACTCTTCAGGAAATTGTGGTCTCTAGATACAACTGACATACGTGATGCAGCAGAAAACAGGCTAAAAAGAAAAATAGAAAACCCCCAAATTAAAACACTTTGAAGACACTGAGAATAATCGACACAACGCTCGTTTATTCTGGACAGATCGCCACCCACCACTAGAAACGCAGAAGGTTTTGATGAATTGAGGTGGTACCAGATGAAGACATGTCTAACAATTGTCTCCGTCTTCCTCATTGCCCTTGCAGTAGCACGACCCCCATCAGATCAGTTTTTAATGCATCAACTAAGAGGAAACGAACTCTCTCTTTTAACATGCGCTTGGAAAAAGGATTCAACATGCTTGAGATGATCCCTGATATCGTGACCAGATTTTGAACGAACAGATCTGATATAAAGAAGGCCTTTATCCAAAAGAGCGTAGCTCAAAGGACCGAGACGTTCTACGATTCTTGTGTTCGATTCTCGGCGCCTGAAGAGTCTCATCAAATTCCTTTCCTTTGGGCGGCTCTGAATCGGCACCTCGATTCCTTCGAGAGAAGAAAAGCACGTGGCGCAGGAATTGTAATAGTCAGCCAAAATGATCTTACAAGACACTCCAGAAGAAGATATAAAACGTGAATTCAAGAAATTAAATTTTATAACGTGTGACTTATTTTATGTCTCACTGGATTGCCCCCAATAGCAGCTCTGAAGAGGATTAGTCTTTAATATCTTTGTGGATGCCAGTCATGATGTATGCAGCGTTGATCTATTTGAGAATTAAGAAGAAAACAATGTTACTGTGACATAGCGCAAGATAGAGACCTCAGAACTTCAGAAGAAAGTTTCTATTTCTATACTGGAATACTGATGGGCAGATTTTGTCTTCAGCGCCATTGACATCAAAATTCCTGTTTGGTATTGGACGGATCCGATGCTGACACTTACAGGGGTAAAGCGTGGGGAATAATGGAATGTCTTTGTCAACAAGTGAGTTCACGAGATAAAGAGAACTGGAGAAGTCAATCTTCCACAGGAGCAGATGTGAGAAGCTCAAAGAAGTCTCATGGTGGATAGGATTCGAAATGGCATTACGTGACAAGGGAAACATATGAGGATGTTGTGAACTTAGAGAGAAAGAAGACCGTGACAGCATCCATAATAAGTAAATCCAAATCAGATGTTGTCAAATTCTTTTGCTTTAAATTATGATTTTTTGAAAGATAAGCAGATAAGTTATCGATTCGTTATGTACAACAGGAGACCAAAGATAAGGAAATAATTCCATTGCAGCCATTCTTAAATGGATTAATTAGGGCGTAGAAAGAATTCTTGAGTCCGAAGGTGTCCAAGAAAATACAGTTCCATCTTACCATAGAAGGTATCAATTACGATTTAATCCTGTAACTGTTGCACAGTGAAGAAGAATTTGAAAACGCGTGGAAAGTGGTAAAAGGGGTCCTAAAATGAGTTTTGGAAAAGGCAAGATTAATATAGCCGCGCATACTTTACGTAGCATTTTCTGAAGTAGATGATGGAAACTTGCGGACTGTGAAAGTCAAGACCAAAATTTTATATTTCAAGAAATAAAATTAACATTGTAGGTTATGGCTGCATTAAATCCGATATCGTAACGTTCGGATCAGCTGTACGGGGCTGTAACATCCATGAAGGCTACAGGTTGCTGTCGGGCACAAGTGTAGCAGGCGCTGTAATGCTACTTGCCAGTGGTGTTGTGTATCGCAGTGAAATTATCAGCCCGGCTAGCATGAAGCTGGCACCGATAGCATCTGCGAGGCGTTCCCCGGAATGAACATGTTTGAGCAGGGCCACGGGACATTAACTTTAGTTAAAGCTTGCCAAATACTGAGCAGCTATAAACTCCAGGTAATTATGCGTTGCTGCTTGTTATATTTACATGCTAACAGAGATTTTGTAATGCAGGCTAGTTTAAGTCCGAGTTGCACTGATTTAAGCGAGTGCTGTTACTGCACGCAGGTACTGCATTACGGAGCCCTTCCGGTCATTGCAAATGTAACAAACTTGAACGGATTAGGTGTCTCAGGGCACATCACAGGAAAACCACAGTGGAATCCTTACAGCCCCCAACACGGCCATCTCTTGGACGTCGCTATTTTGTATTCGGATTTTCTTTGGCGTTGGTTAGGCTGGATTGCTCTCAGTTTTTCAGTTAGTGACCTATGAAGGACTCGCACAAGGACACATAACTTTGACTGTTGAATCCTTGCCTGCTAATAGAGAATTACAACCTCGTCAAAGTACCATCACCCTTTCTCTTCGGTGAGCTTTTATATGTAAAGTCAGTTTGATGCTAAAATCAATCTCGGCAGAGTTAAAATTATACCAACTCCCCCATGCTGCAAAAGGGTACTGTGGGATCAACATCACAACTCGAGATATCCCCCAGGATGCTTCCCAAGAGATAATTTGAAAGTAAAAAATGATCCGTTGGACTGGAACGGGGATCATGTGCACACTAATTTTAAAGACATTTACTAAAATTTGCGAGATGGTAGTTACTACCTAGAAGTATGAGGAAATGAACCATTCAGATTAAGGTTAGCTTAAAATTACTTTCACTTGCTGTGATGCATCTTACTATGGCACCTTGTTAATTCAGAAGAAGAATTTTCCCAGAAGAGGTGGCGGAATTGAAGCACAATGTTGATGGGGGGGTTATCTGTAATAGCAGTTTTACTATGAAAATACTACGCAAGGATAGATGCCAACGGTGGATCCAACGCGCCAGCTCTGAATGACCTCTCAGCCTCCTGGGGGCATTGAGTTTGGCGACAGAGTTTTTGAAGGTGAATTTAAGTTTGGTGACCACGAGATGTAATAATATTGCTAAGTTCCCTGAGAATGACTTGTTGGTTGCTAAATATCAAAGATCAGGCCTATCGGGTTAGTAGAATTTTATTTTATATAATGTTATTAAATTAAGCATGACGTGACCCCTAGTGCCTAATCTGTCTGTTATATGAAATTTATATTTTTTGTTAGGGGGTGTAACAATATATTACAAAAGAATTGTCCTTGTTTAGGTGGCTGACTTGAAAGGTGACGCAGACAAAATATACTTGGTGCTCCTGCAGACCACAGCAACAGAAGAAAGTGGCCACATTGTCGGCTATGGTAACTCAAACTGCTTAGACGCGAGCCGCTTCAAAAAAGCATGCTACTGGATGCTGAATGGAATTCTAGAATACGCATCTACTTTGCACTTGCCCACCGTGTCTCAGCATAACGAAATGCAGGACTGGTCTTTGCAAGTGGAGTCTGAAGTTCCATAACGAATGGAGGGGAATCGGCTGTACAGGTATTCGAAGGTGCTGGATGGCCACCAATGCGCTGCTTCGGTGTTCGCATCTTGTGTGGACGCAACTCATTCCTGAACGTGTCTGCCTCTACCAACCTTTACCAGCCCCGAAAGCTGCTGCAAGTACCTGAAGGTGACCTGCCTCTTTTGAATGTAGAGAACGAGTTGAAAGGTAAATGTAGTGCTCTTTATTTGTGGGCCTCTAAACGTAGACTAATTCATTCCAGGTGTGTTCTATCAAGATGCCAACATGCGGGATCTATTTGGCTGATGCAACAAACAACCCGAGGCTGAATCACAATGATTTTGCTTGTGGGCTCGTTGTGCTTCTATGTGCGGTGGTACCGGCAAAGGCCGAAGTGTAAAAAGAGGAGGGGAGGTCACGCACTAAGCGACTGTTGTGTTTTCTACAGACTGGCAGAGTGTACGGCATTTAACATAACTAGTAGTTCAGTTGCAGAGGTGAGGTTAACAATTTGTGATAAATTTCCTATATTATTAGTTAAGTAATTTGTGGATTTTTTATATTTTGACTAATGTGATGTATCCTATTAACTTACCACATGCAAACCAAACACTGCCTAATGCTCTTGTTTTAGTAACTTCTAAGGTAATCTTAAATTATAGGTAAATTAGATTGTTTTGCGTATTGTTATACGAGTTCTAAAATTGTAACATATTATAGTTGTGTAACCAGAAAAAATGAATTTGATTTTGTATTTGTTAGTGCCTTAATTTCAAGAGTATTTTTATTGTGATTGTTTAAGGCTATAATGGCATACTGGCAGCAATTCTTTTAAAAAACATAGTAATTGGTGTTTGGAGACGCACCTGCAAGTGTTTTACATGAATACATCTATTGTTGAGTCGTTATTAGACTGTAAAAGTGGGATGAATTTAATGATTCAGTGGTTACGACTGATTTTATTTTAATACTTCACTGAAAAGATTTGTGCACAATCAGATGACTGCTGAGAAGTAAATATAACATGTGTTTTTAGGGAGAATTGGCAGAACTTAGAGAATGTAAACAAAATAAAGTGGGCAATTAACTTAAACAAGAGGCCCTCTACAACCAGACACAGAGCCACTAATGTTCAATTCTTAAAAGTATGCTCAGACCAAACATTTCCTCCCACAAGGCATTCAGACCTGGTACATCAGCACACAACAATCCTTACATGTGTTTATATATTGGGATTAGGCTGCCGCAGCATCCACATATACCTATCGGGTCCATTCGGAGCTCATAAATTATATGAGGGTCCCTTCCCTAATTCAGCTGTTCCAAACATAGTCAGATGATATAATCAAAACCGTCTGCATGCAGGGCTACACAGCTCATTGTTCACCCTATTATTTCAATCTGATGAAAAGGCTTTTCTCAAGTCTGTAAGTTGCATAAATTGACAATCTATTCTGTACTCCGTTCACATCAACCAGTAAATTTACCAATTGCTTGTAGTAGTTGCAGGATATGTACTTAGAATTGGTACAGAGTAGCAATACTCCTGGACTTTTGAATTACAGAAAATTGCTCTACTTTATTTTTATTACCGGTTGTGTTGTGAGTCTATGGATGTTTTCTGATCCACTATACATAAATCACATATGTAAAAGAACCTTGCATACAACTAAAAGTACCAAAATTGTTACCTATTATTTCTTAATTATTGTTAAATAGGTAATTTAAGATAATTTCTGTAATCATAAATTGACAATCTAAGTTTTTGAATCTTCACTTATACGTAGGAATTAAAACCAATTGTCTATGTATTATTAGAATGTTGATTGTATTTAATGAAACGGATTTTGAATTACATAAAATTGTTAATTTATTTTTAATTAAATTTTGTGAATAAAATGAAAATTTCTGAAATCTAATAAGTTAATTAAGAATCTTACATTGTAAAAGTAACAACTGTTCATACAATGCTGCGAAAATTGTACATAATTGTTTTAAGATGTATAAATATTACAAAAATTATGTAGATTATTTGTTAAATAGTGGTAAATTTATATAAACGTTTCTAACTAATTATTTATTTTATTAAGATCATAGATTTAAATTATCACATTATATGTAGTTTAATGAAAATCAATTTTATACATCGTACTAAATAGTAATTATTTTAATTGATTATTGTATTTAATGTTAAAATATTTGTACAACTTTTAAAACTTACCATGTTTAATTATAATTTTAAATTAAATGTTATTTTTAGGTTTGATTAATTATAACAATTCCGTAAAATTGGTAAAAAGTTTATATTACAGAACTATAAACTATAGAAAGTTAAACAAATGTTTAGTGCAAAAATTTGGTTAATTAATTATTTTTAAGATTGAAAAAATATTAATTTATTGTACAATAAAAATTATTAAAATAAATATTTGAATTAAATTTACTTTTAAAATTAAACACAAAACATTAAATTGATTTTGAATAAGTATTTATTTTATTACAAACTTAAATATTAAATTTAAAACAATTAATGTTTATAGAAAATAATGTAAATAGCGCCATCTGTATTACAATAAACTAAGCAAAGAATAAAGTAATAGATTTCTTAATTAAAATTAATTGTTTTTAAATTTAAAAACTTAATAAACCATAAATTATTTACCTGAATAATTTATTGCATATAAATGTTATTTAAAAAGTGCTTCATTTTTAGGTTATGCACAAGGTTGTTATTATAAAATTCAATAATTGAAAGTATTAAATTTATTTAAAAAAACATATTTTAATTCTATTAATTTAAATAAATCCATAATAATTTAGGTTTTTAATAATTAAGTATGTGTATTAAATAGTTATATAATTTAATTCCATCGTAATGTTTAAAGTTATTTATAAAATCGTTAAAATCATTAATAAGTTATAATATTTAATTAAAAATGTATCATTTTTAAAATTGATTATTTTACAAAAGTAATATTGAATAAAATTGTAGTTTGGTGTATAAGTAGGTTCTTTTAATTTGAATCCATCAACTCTATTGAATCAGTTATTGAAAAATTTAAATAATTTTGCAATAATAGTTTCATATAAAAATAATATTTAAAACTATTTATTCACAGCATTTCAAATTACATGTAGTACAACAAGCAAAAATAAATGCTACATTGATGATTTCTTCAATTAAAATTAATAGATATTATTAAATATAACAAACTTAAATTAAATCATACATTGATTTACGAATAAATTTATTGCATTATAAATATTTAAACAGATTTCATTCAGGTCAGAGAGCCAAGGGAGATCTCACAAAATTAATTAATACATTGAACGTATTTTCTAGGATTAAGATACTTTGACTAATAAAATCGTCGTTTGCAAATTTCTATTAATTTTCGCGCAAACAAGATTTACAGGATCGCCTTAGCATAACAAGATGATTTTTAAAATTGAAAATGCCTTATGTGAATTCTAGCGAAGGGCGATTTCTATCAGGATTACAGGGCGCAGGAGATGTTTAAGCTACGAAAAATTTAAAATCAATAATGAGCGCTCGGATTATTCTGCAGCGCCCGATTAAAACGATCCTCGCGCTTCTGCGATCCTGTAGAAATCGGTCGATTTCTCAAATTTTGCGACATAAGGGCGATTTTCGACGCAAAACTAAGATTTGGTATCAGGATCGAGCATTAAAGATGGTCGTTTTACCGCATTTTGCGCGAAAATCCGTTATGTACGCCCAAAATTTGCTAGCGAATGGCCGAGATTTCTATCAGGATCACAGGAGCGTCAAGGAGATCGTTATGCGTAGAGCAAAATTTAAAGATCAATACATGAGCGCTCGGATTTATCTGCAGCTTTCGATAAACGATCTCTCCAATCTATCCTGTAGAAAATCCAGGTCGATTCCTAAAATTTTGGGGACTTTAGGGCGATTTTCGAAACAATGAAGTTGTATCAGGGCATCAGAAGGCTTAGAAGATGCCTCTCCCATTTGAAAAGACTATTAAAAATTAGATAAGCATGCAGTCTAAAATACGACAAGAGATCTCATGTCGAATAATTTAAAATCCAACATAGCGCTCGGATTTTCCTGGGATCCCGATACAAATCTTGCCTTTTGCCTGAAAATCGCCCTTATTACTAGCCAAAATTTGTAGCGTAATGGGCCAGATTTCTATCAGGATCACAGAGCGAAGGAATCTATGCGTTACAGATTATTTTAAATAATAATATGGATTTTTACATAAAAATCTCCTGCTTCTGCATCTGTAGTATAAATCGGTCGATTTTACAAATTTTGGCGTCTAAGGCGATTTTCAAAATGAAATTTGTATGCGACCCTTGCTTAAAGTTACCGCTTTTGGAAATCTTTGTGCAAAATTGAGGCATTTTTGGATCAGAGCAACGTTTCCGCTAAAATAATACATACCTGATTTTCGACCTAAACTATCTTAACCCGTCGATTAATTTGTAATAAGGGCGATTTTGCCAAAATGAAGTTTGTATAGGATGCAGCTTACAAGGTTTTACGCATTTTGCAAAATCCTATGTACCCAAAATTTTGAATGGCCATTTCTATAGATCCAGGACCAGGAATGTTATTGGGAAAATTTAAAATATACATTCGATTTTTGCGCATAAACGATCTCTTGATCCTGGTAGAAATCGTCATTTTAGCAAATTGGATCATTTTAAAAGCAAATTTGTATCAGGAATGAACGTGGATGCAATATAGCGTTATTACAGGACTGTATTTTATAATAAAATTAAAATTGAATTATTTAAATACAAAAATTTATTTTTTAAATTATTATAAATACATTATAAATAACTCTTACTGTTAATAATTATTACTTTTTGTAATTTATGCATTAACAAATTTAGACTAATTTAAGTGGTGTGGCCACTTGCAATCTTTAACCATTTTAAATTATTTTCTTGAAATAATTGAATATTTTACTAATAAAATCTCTAATGTATATTTTGTTTTTTTTAAATTTTGTTATTACATTATTATTTTACAGTTAAGTTGCAATTTTTAGATATTTTAAAAAAGAAAATCTTGTAGACCTGCAGAATTGAACGCTGGTTTTGTGGATGGCAAGCAAGCGTTTGCCTCACTGAACTAAAGTACTACCTTTAAGTTTACTATAAAATTACAGTAATATTAATATAAAATTTTACGCGCCATGTATATGGCAGTAAAAATTATTTCAACTTTTTTCCATAAGCTATTATATCCACATTAACTTTCTTTGAGGTAACAATAAAATTTTTTATTTTATGCTAGAAAAAAAACACAAGAGCAGTTAGGAACAGCATTTTATTTGGTAATTCTTTCGTTTACATCATAATTATTTATACACAATAACTAAACACAAAACGTAAGGCATAAATCCTTATTAAGTACATCACTAGAGATCGTAATCAATTTTCCTTACATCTCATACAAGTTTACATACATAAATTGAGTATTAATGAAGATTGAAAAACTTCCTAAAAGCACTTTTTTTGTCGAAGCAAGCATACAGGTCACTTAATGATATTATGGCACAAATGATTGGTAAGAGGAAGATGAAATTAAATAAATAATTGAGCCACATGCAGAACCTCACTTTGGAAGTGATTTTTTAGAATCTAAACAAGGTGGGGAGTTTCAAATACAAAAAATCGAATATATCAATATCTTACTGTACATTAAACTTTGGCTTAAGTTTATTTTAATATCTTATTCTCTACATGTTTGTGAAGACTCTCTTATTACACTACAAACAGGTCATGTCATCCTTTGTTCTTAACTATAATCTAGGTCTACATAGAAGTTCACTGTTTTATGCTTCCGCATCTCTAATTCTAATATTTGTCGTTATCACTCGCAATGAAATAATGACAGACATTACGGTTTACATCCCTTTATTCGTTCCTAATCCCTACTACTACACACTACTGTCATTCTTTATGGCGCTTTTGCCTTGAGGCATGTTGATGTAGTTGTCTGCCGACTTCACTATGTCAACGCTGGTCTTCTCCTCGATGATGGGTGGAATATGGACTCGCTCCTTGTGTATATCAGCAGCAGCTCCGTCCCCGAGGTCGCCTTCCCATTGCTGTTCTTGTGTTGGAGTCGACATCAAAGCTGGGAACGGGGTCTTCGACCAAGCGCGAGCTGAATATGTGCGAAGACTTCATGCACATGTAGCCGGGGGTGTTCGTGGGGTTTGAACTTGCCCTAACGTGGATTTCGTCGTTCACATACTCGTGCGGCGAGGAGAGGTGCTCGAAGTCGGACGGGCTCAGCATCGCCAAGTAGTCGCTGTGGCCCTCCTCCAAGCGCTGGGTCTTCATTACCAGGTGAGGGTCGTTTAGGTCAACATAGTGCTGTAAAAATGATGTGCTTTAGTAACAATGATTATTCTAAGCAACCTTTGATTGAGTATGCAGCGAAAGGGTAGAGAGCCACACTGAACCTACACCTCTCATATTTGTTGTTATATTTATTATAGTTCTTTAAAGTCTACAGAGTTTTGTGACTTTACTATGCACTGAACAAATCCATTGTCAGTGATTTCAAAACATTTCTGTTAGGTCTCTCAAGGCGGGCCTGTTTTGTTGAGCAGCTTACCTATCTGATCCCCATCTGTGCATATTGTGTTTTGAGAAACCCGAATTTACAAAATAGTTGTGGCCTGTTGGTGTATTTTTGAAGTCACTTTTAGAGATGGTCATAGAAAATAATTTAAGGTCTGTTGGCGTTTTTCTCTTGCAAAGTCGTAACGGGGGTTGTTCACGTCTTCAGTTTGCACCAGCAAGACCAATCTGACTTTCTTGGTAGCTCTACAAAGCCACTACCTTCCGTGCTCATAATCATCGAATGCCTGTGAAATTTAAAACATTCCACCCTCAATTGCCTTCTTTAGAGTAGTAAACTGTCTGACCTAAGCTATTTCTACTTATAATTCGACATCAAAGTGTAAGTATAGAAATACAGCTTTGTTTTCAGACTTTTCCCTTTGTTTGAAGCTTTCCTTCATTGTTACATTTTTCTTGTCCAATTTTCTTTTGTTCACTCTCAAGTACCTTTGTACTACTTTGGCCATCCTGGCGAGGGCGATTTGGTTTGCAAAATTATTGGCATTGTGACATCTGCTTCGGGTGAGAGAGGGTTAGGTAGTAGAATTGGCTCAAATGGAACAATAAGGGATAGATCCCAATATTCGGGAAGCTAGGCATGCCTTTGCCCACATTGACAACCTTCACGACTGAATGAAACATTAACTATTCATCCAGCCAGATTTCCAACACCGACAAACGATTCCGGGAGAAATAGTAGTTGTAATCCACATGTCCAAATTGGCCTGAGTATAATTTTATAAGAAGCATCTTTTTGCCTAACAAGAGCTGGAATCGGCAGCCTATCAGCTAGCGCATTTGTCGGTGTTCCAAATGAAGGTATCCAAGTGAGAAGGCCAATCTGCAGTGTACCTCTAATGGAGTAGAGGTCCAAGATCACTGCCTTGTGGAACACCAGAGTTTAGTTTTTAATTCTCGACACCCCACTACCGGATTTTAGCGGCAAGTAGCGATTTGTAAGGTAGAATTTAAAGAGGAGCAAATGCTGATGAGAAAACTTTTTTTTGATTTTGAATAGTAGACCTGAGAGTCATACTTCATCAAATGCTTGTGAAATATCCAGGACTATTGCATAACAGCAGGAGTTTAGATATTACAGAGAGTAAACTCTTTTTAATTGTTAGAAAACATACCTTGTTTAGACAGTTCTTTCAGGACTTGACCAGAAAGCAGTTACTTTATCGTCGTCGGAGTTCGCTTACCAGCCCGTTTGGTCCATTGCAGGTGGATTATGTAACTGGGGCTTTTTAACATTTTCTACAGCTTTCTGTAGGGAGCGGTGGTATCTTGGCAACGTGCCGTGGTATGTTTCGTAGATTTCGTAGTTCTTTCAGTTTTCCTTTTAACTGATTACAATCTTGCCACATAGTTCGTGTTTTGATTTCAAGGGAAATATTAATTGAAGTCCAAATTGCGTCCAATATATTCTTGAAATGCATCCCAATCTGCACCCCGACTATATGCTGCTGGACGAAGTTCTCTAAAAATAGTGGTAGTGGTAAGAGTAACTATAACTGGTGAGTGATAAGATAATTAGGTTCAAAATTAACTTAGTGTTTAAAAGTCTATTTGGGTGAACTTGACGATATGTAAGAGTGATTTCGTTCACGAATAACATTATGTAGTTCTCTACCCTTTGTGGTTATTAAACTTCTACGAGAAACCAAGATCCCAGTGTATCAAAGGAAGGTGACAGTTCTTCTTTTGTGAATCCATGTCTTGAGGGACAGTAAATTGTAGAGACAACCTTCTGTATTCTTGGGGCTTACAAGAATTTATCTTCGTACTTGTTAATTTGTGAGAAATGATTGTTGAACCACCATTAGCTGCGCCATCCGGATACTTCGTATGACAAACTTCATATTGAGGTATTTTAAGATACGTTCTTATGGCGAAATGAGCACATGCAGACTTGGCAATCATAATCAGATCTGGAATAGACCATTATCAACTATCGCCTCATACAACTAACAAAATCCAAAGTGCGTTAGTAAAAGTTGATTTATTTTCCTGTCCACTAATTGTTGGAGCAGTCTACTGTCCACCTAGGCATTCCATTACAGCCGATCAACTTCAAGATTTTCTCCTCCCACTTGAACTTAGCTGTCCAGTGGCAAGAGACTGCAACCTGGGGTTCTAGGCTAATTTCACCTAAAGGGCGAGCGCGCTTCCACACCATACAGCAGCCCAAGCCTTCACCCCATTTCTATCTAACAATCTTAATTTTGACGCCGAGATGGAGGAATATCTCAGCTCTCCTGGGCAATTATCTTTAGCTTTAGGGCTAGTGAAGGATATTCAACCATCCAGCAATGTCATAAAATAGCCAACTACATCAAGAAAACATTCAAAGAGACAACAAATGTGTGCCTTGATATTTTTGGATATCCAACAGGCTTGCGATATGGTATGATAGATCTTCCTCCTCTTAAAATCCTATGTAACTCAAAGACATTTCCAAGGATACGCTATCAAACTACCATGCTATCAGCTCCGGTGCTCCGCAGGGTAGCGTTCTCGGTCCTTTTCTCTATCTTCTCCATACCGAAGGCATACCAATACCGTCATTGCCACCTTCGCAGATAAAACTGTTATAATGTCATCTGATACCAACGCTGATTTGGAAAGCTCCACTCACACCTAAATCTTCTACAAGTTGGTTCGATCAGTGGCGGATCAAAGCACAGCACTAAATTAACTCAAAACACTCTACTTGCCCCCAAGTCACCATTTACAATCAGTCCGTCCCAATAAAAACGAGGTAAAATATTTAGATATACCTAAACCAAGACTATCTTGGAAAGCTCATATAAAAGATAAAATACAGCCTCTCAATCTAAAAACAATTAATTGGACGTGAATCACAATTGATGACAGAAAGCAAGCTGTTATACAAAGTTGTAGTCAAACACACCTTGGTACGTCAGCAACCAAACCCTCCACGACGACCTCAAAATTCCTTTCATCTCTGAAGTCATCGGGAGTTGTGCCGCCAGAATTAGGATGTGCACCTTATATCATGCAAAAGAAACTCATTACCAACTTCTACTCCCGTCAGTCTGTGGATAGAAGATTGAATAGACAATGCCCAGACGACCTCATTGAGTAAATCATGGAGACCCTTTAGTGGATGGTGCCCTACTCGTGTTAAATAACCTCCCTGTCAACTTTTTAATTTTTAGATTTATGTAGGAACTCGGTTAAGATTTTTCTGACCCATGGGTAAGTTTGCGGTGTAGTCCAAGAGTCTATATGGAAAAACCAAGACCAAAATCAATAGAAGTTAAAAGATATGTAGCATCTCTAAAATAGAGATGGGCTGGTCATACCACGAGGCAGAACGACGAACTATGGAATAAAGAAATACAGTAATGGAGACCATGGACAGCTAGAAGAAACGCGGGCCCGCAAACCAGATGGAAGGATGACTTGTAAATGGCAGCAGAGTAGTTCAAAGCAGATATGGGAAAATAAAGGGGAGACCTGTGTCCAACATTGGATGACAACAGGCTAATGAAGAAGAAGAAGAAGAATATTTCGTATTCTGTATGTATTTAAAATTGTAGATCTTTTATTATGTTCTGCAGGTTCTAAATCTACAAAGAATAGCGAGAAGCCAGCGTCCAGTGCCCAGTCTTTAAGTTGGCATTCTTCTGTTTTTAATTAAGTTAGCAGATATTAAATTCACGACATTTTTATTTTACATTCTAAGTTTACATAGTAATATTTACAATGATACAGTGAGACAATATTGGGCACGAATCCGTGTAAATGCTTAAAGAACCGAGGACTGGGAATTGCATTGTAATTACACTCTAAAACCGTAAATATTAAAATAAACGCTAGTGTACAAAGTCCTAACTTGCTTAGTTATTATCACGGCCTCACAGCCGGATGGTGCTGTCCCGGGGGCGTTTCAGTATGCCAGTCCGTCTGCTGGAAGGTGCACTTAGGGTGTTCGATAGTCTACCGTGTTGCCGTGTAACGGCGGCGAGGCTTCGCTCGACCGCTCGCTTTGTAACGGGTGCAACGAAGCGGCTGGGTTGTGGCGGTGGCTATGCTACGAAGCGACGCGCGGTCGCATCTCCGGAAGGGGCCACTACGCTACGTGGTGAAGCGATGCCCCGCTTACGCGCGTAGACGCACAAGAACTCCCCATGCAGGTGGTCCGTCACAGTGTACTCGAAAAGGCACAGATAGCAGCGCCGCGCGCTTCGTTTTAGACGCCAACCTCACGTTGCGATTTTGACATGGCTGCCGGCGGAGCGGACGCGGTCTACGGCGCCGCAGTTCGGTGCACCCGGTGCAGGATTATCTCGCCGGTGCTGGAGGTGGGCGTCGGGGGTTTCGCCTGGCACCGGCACTTCAACAGCCACTGCACCGAGACGGCGAGGATCTTGGCGCGGGGGTCCCGCTTGACGGGCGGCATGTCGGACCAGAGGTCCTCCCCGGGCTCTATGTACTCCGGCAGCAGCTCGGAGAGGTTCTCCGAGCCCACCAGCGAAGGGGCCTGGCAGAAGAACTCGACGCGCACCGTCGTGCTAAGGAGCGGTTCGCACGACACCCCCGGGATGGAGCACAGGCCGCATGACTTGGGCCTGTAGCGCTTCCTGCTTCTGCAGGGCCCAAAACGGAGCGTCACTGGACTGCCTATGCGCCGGGTTGCTTTGCACTCGTGGCCTCTCTGCAATTAAAACCGCAATGATTATGGATTCTTATATAATCGAGTAGGTATTACAATTAAAAAACAAATAAAAAGAAGAAAATTATAAAATTTAGATATTTTAGAGAAGATAAAATAGTGTGAAGAAATAAATAACTTGTCAGATCCTTCAAAAAAGTTATTTTTTATGATGTTGCGTGGCAGCCCCGGGCACGAGCCAGCCGGACCGAAACCATGCTCGTGCGAGTGAAGTAAGTTATGGAAGACCGTCGATTAGGTGTGCGTGGTATCGCCTCTAAACTTGTGGAGGATCTGTAGAGTTCATTTTGCATGATGATCTGAAATGCGGAAAGCTTCTTTAAGGTAGGTCCAATGAATGGCCATGAATTTCCGACCACGAAGAACACTTTCCGTGGCCGCTCGTTTTCCAATCGAGCCGCTGTTGCATGAGTGGACAAAACAAGTTTCTAAGAAAGAAACTACGTTGTGAGAAGTGTGAAGTAACAGAAGTTTCAACTTTCTTGGCTAAGTAGTCTTTCAGAAAAAAATATTCGGAGCATTTAGAACACATTAACAGTAGTTACTAATTACAGCAAAAACTAAAACATAAAAACTTCTTTTTCTCTGTATCCATCTTCTTCTTTTGATTTTTAAGTTTTTTTAGGCTTTGGGTTGGGATTTTAGGTCAATTCTAAGGCTTTCTATTTCTTGGGAGAACATTTATCTCAATTTATTTTCCCCTTTTTCACTTTTTTTATTTCGTTTTTAACCTGCCTCTTTATTTGTCTCAATTAGTTTAATATTCATTTTCAATTTCTTCATTGGTTTTTGCCTTTTTTGTTATATATTTCCTCCCATTTAGTTTTTCTGCTATTCTTCCCAGATGATGTCTTTATTATTTTGATCATGTCTGTTTATATCTTAGTTTTTCCAACTCAACCACCCTGAGCGCAAGAATTGAACTCAGGCTCTGCCTCTCACAAGCCAGGATAAATTGAGGAGTGATAGAGAAGTAACACCTTAAAAAACAGGCTTCAGCTGGTCTGGCTGGGCACAGCCCAGTGGCTCCGAGGTAACGGGACCTTTGACGTTGAGTTAACCACCTACTCAAAGTATTTTCAATTCGGTTTATTGAGCCTCAGAACTGGATGGCCAAACCAAAGGCGACTGGTGAAAACAATAAGATTAGGGTCGTGGAACATAACCTCCCTCACGGGAAAGGAACCAGAGGAAGTAGAAGAAATGGAGGAACATATAATATAAATATTGAGCATAGCAAAAACAAAAACAGAAAAAGAAATAAAAAGGAAGGACAAAGGATATACTCTTAGGTACTCATGACCACCACTAGGAAGAAGAACTAAAAACCAAAGTAAAAAAATGGAGAGCCATAAATTCTAGGATTCTGACATTAAATTTGGAACACCAAGAGAAGATAGCAATTATCCAAATCTGTGCGCCAACAGGAAATTCAGATGTGCGAAATAAAGAATTGTTCTACGAAGATCTGCAATAAACTGCCGAAAGAATGTAAAATAAAAACAAAATATAATGGGCGATTGGAAAGCTCGTATACAAAATAAAAGAAAAGCGGGATATGGAACAATGAAAGCCCTTGAAATACAGGAAGAAGTAAATGAGAATGGAGAGAAGATGATACCCTTTTTTGATACTTTTTTGACTATCTCGATAAAATTGATACCTATATAATCGATGTGCTTTTGTTATATGATGATAGAGGGCGCTCGTAAATATTTTGCCTAAAAACTTTGCTATAGTTAGGGTGAAGTTGTGTGATAAACAGTAGCGGTTAGTCCTCACTCTGCAATTGCTTGTACACGTAGTGACGACGTATTTTCATAATATTTACTGAATACTCGTATTGTATATTTTGTCTTGTTCACAATGAGTGGTGATACAGTTGTTTACCGGGGGAAAAAAGGTACAAAAACTTCGACATGATCTACGAAGAGAAGCAAGAGTAAGAAGCGACCGCAAAATAGATTCGAGATGGAGGCCGAATCAAAGGGAGTGAGTGCGTCTGCAAAAAAGTTAAAAACATCTTGTGATTTGAGAGATGCACCGATTGATCCAACATTTGGCTATCGAATTGCGAATTTAGCTGCTTTGATGAGTGCAATTTCGGGATGTGTGTAGTGTGCAGGGTATAAACATGTGGTAAACTTTGTTTTATTAATGAAAATCCAACAAAAATACCAAAGAAGTAGTCGATTTTCGGGCCTCTACAGTGGCATAACCCCTTAAGTCAGACGCTAATAATAATAACATTACCTACGAAGCAGAGTAACTCATGATAGACTTTATAATCCACTCTAGAGCATAAGATACGCAGTTAACGGCGTTAAAGTTACAAGAGGCGCAGAACTGCCATATATACGAACTATAAACTACGGATAGCAGAAACCGACCTACGAAAACCAATTTCAGACCAACCAAATAACCACACCAGAAGCCCTAGAGAATCCACAAATATGAAATAGATGCGAAGCAACACTTACAAATAAACTAATCACAAAGAAAGAGGAAAAAACAAGACAAAAATGAATGGACCATGAACAAGAAAAAAACTGCTTCAAAGAAATAATATTGCAGTCAATAAGAGAAGTAGTATCACAAAATCTAGATAAAAAACCAAATGGTGGTCAAGGGACTGAAAAAAAATTAAAGAAAAGAAAGAAGCTCGATACGGATACATAGGACATAAAACAGAAGAGAACAAAAGAATGCATATCACCAAACGCAACAAAACCAAAGAAGTAGGAAAACCAGCAAACAAAAAGGCGTGGAAAGGATTTAGAAGAAACATTGAGAATTGACAACCAAAAAGAGACTAAAGGGAAATACGTAACGAAAAATAAAAAACACGAAGAACGAGAGGAAAATTGCAAATTAGAACTCCGGAAGTATTGAAAGTATGGAAGAAAGGTTACTCGCAAAAATTCGAAGAAAAAAAGCAGAAGAAGAAGAGGAATAACTAAAAAACGAAAGAAGCGGGAAATTTCCCGAGAAGACAACCTATTCCAGGAACTGTTTGAAAAAGGAGGTCCTATAGTGAGCCAATGGTTAAAAAACATCTTCCGACCAGCATGGGCGCAGGAAAAAATACCAGAAAACTGGAAGAACAATATAATAATCCCCATACATAAAAAGGGAGACTCCACTCGATGCGACAATTACAGAGCCATTTGTCTGTTCCCAGTCGCACTAAAAATGTACACAAGAATTTTAGGGAAACGACTAAGGACTGAAGTAGAGAAAAGATACACGATGAACAAACAGCTTTCAGCCCAGGGAAACAAAAACAATAAGAACAATAATAAAAAAAATAAGAAAAGCGTTTATAGATTTAAAAACTGCATTCGATCGAGTACCCTGGAAATATATATGAATGCACTCGAAGAACTATAGGTCCACCCAAAATGCGGAAAAGTGCGTCTAAACGGGCATTTTTCGGAAGTTTTCAGATTTTTTTTTTATTTTATTTAACACGCACTAAGCGTATACATTGCAACTAGAGTAAATACTATCTAGCAATTTGTTCTTAATAAATTCTCACTTAAATTCAAGTTTAAAGTCTTAAATCTAGGTAAGTCTTAGCAGTTGGTGGATATACTCCCATTGGCGCACTCCACATATGTTAAAAACACTTCGTTCACATGTTTTAATTGCTCATAATTCACTTAACTTAACTTACACTAGTTCAAAAGGTTTTTGCCTTTTTAGCCTACGTATAAGTCCACTGTTGTCGAGTAATTGTAGCACTTCGACATTCACATGTTCATGTAGTCTTGTTTCGTGTTTTTTCGCAAACCGTTTAATTTCCTCACTGACCATAGGCACTTTTAGGTCCCTGTGGGTGTCTTCATTTCTAATGTACCATGGAGCGTTGACGATGCTGCGCAGTACTTTGTTTTGAAAGGTTTGAATAATTTTTACATTAGATTTCTTTGTGCATCCCCACAGCTGCACACCGTAAGTCCAAATTGGTTTTAGAATTTGTTTATACAACAATAGTTTGTTATGCAGAGATAGCTCGGAATGTCGTCCAAGCAACCACCACATTTTTCTGAATCTAATGCAAAGTTCTTCGCGTTTTTTCTTTATATGTGCTTTCCACCTGAGCTTGGCATCTAGTGTCATACCCAGGTATTTAGCTGTGTTAGCGTAAGGAATTGTTTGCTGATTGATCACTACAGGCAAGTAATCAATTATTTTATTGGTGAAGTTTATATGGGTAGACTTCGCCTCGTTTAGTTTAATTCGCCACTTCTTGGTCCACCTGGTGACGTTGTTGACGGCTAATTGTAGTTTATTAGTAGCTACTTCTATTTCGTTGCTTGTGGCCAGTAATGCAGTGTCGTCAGCAAATGTGGCTGTCGTCACTCCATCACTCATGGGGATGTCACTAGTATAAAGCAAGCATAGAACTGGCCCAAGGACGCTTCCTTGCGGTACACCTGCGGCAATAGCTTTTAGTTCGGAGTATTCTTCGCCATATCTCACTCTGAACTGTCGGCCAGAGATGTATGATATCAGAATGTGGCTCATCTGCCTAGGCAGATTTTTAGTTATTTTGTATTCGAGGCCCTCGTGCCATACTTTGTCAAAAGCTTGGGCCACGTCAAGAAATATCGCTGCGCATATTTTTCTTCTAGGGTTCTTTCAATTACATCAGTGATTCGGTGCACTTGATCAATGGTCGAATGTTTGTTCCGAAATCCAAACTGGTGAGTTGGAATGAGCTGCTTTTCTTCAATAATTGGCTTGAGGCGTTTCAGAAGCAGTTTTTCGAACATGCTTTCTCATTGGGTGGCTTCCCTGGTTTGGGGATCATAATAACTTCCGCAACTTTCCACTGCAGCGGTACGTACTGTAGTCGTAGCGCAGCATTGAATAGATGCGTAAGCTTCATTATACCCTTTTCTGGTAGTTCCTTCAGCAGTTGTCCACTTATTAAGTCATAGCCGGGGGCTTTTTTGTCACTGAGATTCTTTTGTATCTCATTGTAAATTTCTTTTGGAGTTACTGGCAATATGGCCCTGTCCTCCCTGTTGTTTATCTCTGGTAGGTTCTCATTGTCATCAGCTGGATGTGGTTGGAATGTATTCGCTAAGTGTTCAGCAAATATTTCTGCTTTTTCCTCGTCTTTTCTAGCCCATCCGCCATCATTTTTACGAATGGGTGGATTGTGATTATGAGGCCGCTTTAATCTCCTTGTGGCTTTCCAGAGAGAGTATTCGGTATCTTTATCGTCTGTTAGTCCCTTTAGGAATTCGGTGAACGTTTCATTCTTAACAGAACGGATCTCTTCTTTGAGTTGTTGGCTTAGCCGGTTTAGCAGTTGTTTGTCTGCCGGAGCTCTGGTTTGTTGCCATTTCGTTGCTTTTCGTTTCGCTGAGACAAGTTCTCTGATCTCCCTAGGGTAGTTCACGCCAATTGTTTTTCTTTTTGGCTCAGGGGTATTGCTCCATGCGGCTTGCTGCAGGTCGATTACAAACCGCTCTGCTTGTTCATCTAGCTGCTCAATTGATCTTAGTGGAACATTTAGTTTGATACGCTGTTTTACTTCTGCTCTAAATCCATCCCAGTCAATCCATTTGTTTGTTAGTGATGGTGAAGATGATTTATTGATTATTGTTTCGCTTAGTGTCAGGATAATGGGGGAGTGGTCTGATGACATGTTGTAGTTATCTTCGATACCAATGTAGTTGGAAGATACGCTTTTCAGTCTGAAGAAGTCTATCAGATCTGGTATTTTGTTGCTATCTGACGGCCAGTATGTTGGTTTGCCAGTTGAATGACATACGCATTTAGCTTGCTTGATCGCTTCATATAGCTGTTTTCCTTTAGTAGTGACAAGTCTGAATCCCCAGTGGGTATGTTTGGCATTGAAGTCACCTCCTAATAGGAAGTGATCTCCTAGCTCTTGGAAAAGCCTTATAAAGTCATCTTTTTCTAGTGCGTACCTTGGTGGACAGTATATTGCAGCAACTGTATAATCCTTGGAGTTTGTGAGGATTTTTACCGCCGTTACTTGTATTTCGCGAGTGTTGTAGTTTACTTCTTCATAATGTTTTACGTTATCTTTTAATAATACCGCTGATCCACCCCTTGCTGTATTATCTGGATGGGGGGTGTGGTATAGTTTGTACCCTTTTATATTTAGGTAGTTTTCCTTAGTAAAATGGGTTTCAGAAATTAGGCAGATGTCTATTTTTTGATCCCAGAGGAATAGTTCTAATTCATGGGCGTGCTGGAGAAGCCCATTTGCATTCCATGCTGCTATTCTAATTGACATAGCCATTTTTATTTCCTAGTTAGGGCGCGACCCTATTGCTATTTTCTAGTTTCGTCATTCTAGTTAAGATAGACTTTATGGAATCTTCTTGCTTTTCGAGTTTTCCAAGAATTGCTTGCAATGTTTTGTTGATTACATCCATATTAGCTTCTTCGATCTTGCCTTGTTGAGTTTTACCTTTTGCCATTCGTGCGTATCTGGTACCTGCTGAGCTATTTTGCACAGCCGTACTAGCCTTAGGTAAGGTTGGAAAATTTTGCAGCGTTTTCTTTATTGGTGCCGTTTCTTGGGCATTAGTTGTTCTTCGGTTGTTTCGTTTGTTTTCTTGTAGGGTTTTTCCCTACGTTTTTGAAGTTCCTTTGCGACTACGCACCCGCGATAGTTTGCCGGGTGAGCTTCTCCACAATTGACGCATTTAGCTTTTGCAGGTTTAGTTAACTTGCAGTCCTTAGTAGCGTGAGGTCCTGCACACTTTACCCACCTTGTCTCTTTGTGGCAGAAGGATTGGGTGTGTCCATACGCCTGGCACTTTTTGCATTGCGGGATAAGGGTTGTTTTCTTACGTAGAGGTTCAATTTTTACCCTCAATCCTGCAATCATACTAATTTTGTGAATATCTTTAATATCTTCTGATTTGTCAAAATCTAACATGTATAGAGGCAGTGGCTTAGTGATGATGCCATTCTCTGTTTTCGTTTTTTTCATAATGTTAGTAACATTTACGATTTTAAATCCTCTTTCTTTTAAGTCTTCTGTGATCATTTTTATTGAACACGTCGGGTGTATACCTCTGGCCATAACTTTTATGGGTCGGTTTTGTTTGTCTTCATAGGTGTAATATTCGACATCGTAATTACGTAGAGTTGAGATCAGACTACGGTATTGCGTTTCATCTGAGACGTTGATCTTAAATACATCATTATTCATAGCGGTTACTCTATAACTAACCTTTGCTGCTTGCAATATGTCATGTACAGTTTCGTATTCTTTTATATTCAGCATATTTATTGGTGGAGGTAGGGGTGTTTTCTTCTCTTTCGACTTATTGTCTGATTGTTTAGCGGTTGTTTATTGCTACTGTGGAGAGATCTCCGGGGACGCAATTGCTTTCCGTTTTTTATGTCTTGATTTCTGAACTATCCAGTTTGTTTCTCTGGCTAATTCTTCTTCGTCGGTGTGATATTCGACTTTTTCATCAGTTATTTGCTCTGCTTTGGGTGCCGCCACTGGGTTCTCGAGGATTTTTACCCTTTGCATTTGCTGGTTGATATTATCCTGTAGAGTTTCGATGGTTGCGAGGGATTGTTGCCAAGCATTCCATAAATTAAGCTCATTTTGAGTTTTTAATTGATTCTCTTGTACAAGAATCTGGTTTTTTTGAGATAATAAAGCCTCAGCTGGTGTTGGAGGTCGTTGTATTAGCGGGAGATTATTCATTCTGTTGCTGTGTGCATATTTGCACTGCTGCAAAATGATTAGCTTGTTATCTTACCGAGCAGAGTACAATCACATTTTCAGGCAGTTGCACTTTCTCGGCAGGATCCTTATCACACTTCACTTCGCGTTTTACATGTACTCGCAATCTCGTATTAGATATCACTGCTAGAGCGGCATCCAACACGTCTTCACTCTTGCGGGATTTGGGTGAAATGTTTTCAGAATGAAAAGGGGAATAAAACAGGGAGATAACTTAAGCCTACTACTCTTTGTAATCTACATGGACAACATGCACAAAGTGTAAAAATGAGACTAAGAAATCAAGACTAAGATATTTGAACCTAAGGTCCATAAGAACTTAAGACCTACTATATGTAGACGACATATTAAAAATAGCAAATAATCCACGGCAACCACAAACAAAAAATAGACATTTGGAAAGACAACCTAGAAGAAAAGGAGATAACAAAGGCGAAAACGATAAACAAGTAGAACAAACGGAAAGGAGTTGGAACAAGTAGAGGCCTACGAATACCTAGAAATGGTAATAAGTAAAAAAGGAAGAATAGATAGGGAAATAGGAAGCAGGATAAATAAAGCCCATCGAATATCTTAACACCTTAATAGGAAAGAAATAATTAAGCAAGCAAACAAAAATGCGCAAGTGCAAAACCACATGTACCCCAACAATTCTGTATGCAGCGGAATCCTGGGTAATAAGCGACAAACACAGATCAAAGATAGTTGAGACGCATAGTTGCAAGAACAAGGAGACATTAGGGAAGAGACTCCATAGTAGAAGGAAGCAACTACAGTGAAATGGCCATATGGTTCGCATAGGGAAAGAGAGGTATCCTAAAAAAATCGACAAGAGAAGTGAAGGACGAACGTCCAGGAGACGACTCGGTATAGAATGGGAAGATAACATAAATGAAAGTTCCAGGAGAAAAGAAAAGATACTCCAGCAAATCAGAAAATCATAGCTAAATCATAGGAAAGAATATAAAAAGTGGTTTGACTCCCCAACACCGCGAGGTATAAAGGGAGGACGTAAGTAATTAAGTAAGTAGTTTTTTCACATTTATTTTCATCTTTAATTTTTGTATGTATTTATTCTACACCTATACCAGTCTTTGCATTTTATTCTTTGTTTTTGTTACTAAAAAAGTATTTTTTGCTTATGCCAAGTTGCTTAACATAATTTTATTCTCAGTTTTGCTAATCTTTGCATTACGATTTTTATTTTACCCCTAACTATCTCTTATATAGAATTATAAAGCATGTAGATTCTAAACTAGAAGAAGGATGTGCAATTTTCTCAAGCTTTTCTTTAATATTCTTTTGTGTAATCTAAAATTAGTTTGAGCCACGCATATTTTTCTACAGTTCCTACATTGTATTTGTTATTAAGTTATCTTTTCGTGCATTCCGTGCTTCTTTGCATATAGTTCATAACAATTTCTGTTAGTTTTTCTTAATCATTTAAATAATTCAGAGGCTATTTCAACTTCTTCATAGATTCGCTTTGCGACCGTGCTAGTGAGTAGATGTGTCGCTAACCCTCCTGCTTTGAAGGAAAACGAACGGATCTAAAGGGTGGTCCAACCATAATGCACGATGTTAATTGTGAGTCAGACCTTAATGTCAAGTTTTTTGCCCAACTGAATTTGACATTTCTTTGTTTCAGTGTTTGACAAATTCAACCATGGAGAGGTACACAATTGAGCAGCGCGTTACGATTGTTGAAGCCTTTTACGAAAATGGGCGTTCAAATCAAAATGCATTTCGTGCACCTCGTGATTTTTTTGGTCAGCATAATCGACCAAAGGTGTCCACAATCGGGAGAATTGTGCGCAAATTTCAGCAAACCGGGTCTGTAGGAAATGTGAAAACACCTGTGCATGCTCGCCCAGTTCATTCTGCGGAAAACATTGCTGTTGTTCGCGATAGTGTGGCAGAAGAGCCGTCAACCTTGACTCGTCGTCGTGCCCAACAATTGAACATCTCACGAACATCACTGATGCGAATTTTGAATAAAGATTTGAATTTACACGCTTACACGGTTCAATTGACTCAAGAGCTGAAGCCTACTGACCATTTCAAGCGTCGTCAATACGCCGAATGGTTGGTTGAACAGACAGAAGTGAATGGTGACTTTACAAAGAAAATCATCTTCAGCGACGAGGCACACTTTCACATCAGTGGATTCGTTAACAAGCAGAATTGCCGCATTTGGGCAAACGAGAATCAACGAGTGATTGTTGAAAAGCCGATGCATCCACACAGACTAACTGTGTGGTGCGGTTTATGGGCTGGCGGCGTCATCTTCGAAAATGAGGTCGGCCAAGCAGTTACCGTGAATGGTGTTCGCTATCGCGAGATGATAACGGACTTCTTGTGGCCAGAAATTGAGGATATGGACCTGGACGATATGTGGTTCCAACAGGATGGTGCCACTTGCCACACAGCCAACGAAGCAATGGCTCTTTTGCGCGAGAAATTCAATGGCCGTGTTATCTCACGTCGTGGCGATGTTAATTGGCCGCCACGATCATGTGATTTGACACCGTTGGACTTCTTTCTTTGGGGATATTTAAAAGAAAAAGTGTACGTCACTAAGCCACGAACAATTCAAGAGCTAAAGGATGAGATAATTCGGCACATTAACGACACCGAACCTCAATTATATCTCAGAGTCATTGAAAATATGGACCATCGGATAGAGATATGCCACCGAAGCCGTGGCGAGCATTTGGCTGATATTTTGTTTCACACCTAATTGTCATAGATCCTTCTATCATAATAAAAAATATTAAGATAATTCTCTGAAAACTTTTTGTTTTATTTACAATTAACATCGTGCGTTTTGGTTGGACCACCCTATACAAGCCAGCCCGTGCCTGCGTCATCAACGGCAGCGACTGCAGCCTTGCTTAAGGTCAGCCGTATTTTACCTGTTCCAATTTATATTTTCTTGGGTCGCTCTTGGAAATTTACTTTTCATTATAAATTTTAATTGTGATGCTTATTTTGAAATCGAGTTGAACGGTCGTGCGCGAACCGAGCCGCGGTGATATCACGTGTGCGGGCGTTTTATCGGCTAGTGGCTGTTGTGAACGATAACGTGACCGCGGGGTCAGCTTAATATTTTCGTGCTCAATAAACTACTGTTATCAGTGTATAATAAATATTAAAACTTCTTAGCTCTAAATATTCACTACAGACTTCAAGTAAGCAGGAATGTAATTAACTCATTATTATAATGTTGCCGTTTGGTCATGGATTGACCCATGCAACATAAATAATAATCAGCAAATGCATACACAATCGCATACGACAGCCATGCAGTGGCAACCATCAAGTACATACAATATCCGTTACACCAACAAACTCCATATCAACAAATGCCATTCACTTATTCATCTCATAACACACAATTACCCCCCAACAACAAACAGCGCGCCTGGTCACATCTTTAGTCATAAACAAATTCAGCGAATGACATCCACTAGCGAAGAAGAAGAACAAGCAGAAGAAGATAGCAACAAAAATAAATGGCAAACTATAAGCGTGAAAAGGAAGAAATTTAAAACTACACATAACAATCATACTAACGAAACAGTAGCAACAAATAACAGATTTATTGCTCTAGAGAATGTTACAGAAAATGACACAAGCGAAGGAAGTACTAACACCACAAAAACCCCAAAACCTCCTCCAATCTTTGTGGATGGAGTAACAAACTATCCACAAATGATAACACAATTAAATGACATATTAGAAGCTGAACAGTATTACACAAAAAGCCTTGCAAATAATGCTGTTAAAATTCATTATGGAACGGTAGACCCATATCGCAAGTTAATAAGACAATTTCAAGAAACAAATGTGTATCATCATACTTACCAAATAAAGGAGGAACGGGCCTACAGAGTAATCATAATATACCTACACCTCAACCCCAGTAGCAGACATAAAACAACAGATAGAACAAATGAGACACGAGGTTCGAAACATAATTAATGCGCAACATAGGGCCACCAAAGAACCATTAAACCTATTCTTCGTTGACTAAGAGCCGGCAGAAAATAATAAAGAAGTCTATAAGATAAGAGGACTACAAAATAAAATAATACAAATAGAACCTCCCAGAACTATTAGAAACAATATTATACAGTGCATGAGATGTCAACAATTTGGACACACAAAAACGTACTGTGTGGAGGGCGCCACAACACTACCGAATGCACTAAAAATAGAGATACGCCAGCCAAATGTGCTCTATGTGGAGGAAACCACCCAGCAAATTACAGAGGTTGCGAATGCTATCAACGGATATTAAGGAACAAAAATCCGAGGCAACAATTAGTGAAACAACCCGTAACTGCTTCACCAATATATGCGAACAACATCCAGCTCTCCAACACCTATCAACCCTCAAAAAGTTATGCAGAAGTAGCAAAATCCAACCCGGAACCAACGGATAACGTTACTACAACGTTATCCAAATTCTTAGACGAATTCAAAAACTTATTTAATCAGTTACTTCAGCAAAACAGCCTAGTCCTCAACATGATCACACAACTCACCAACAAAATTAAGTAAAATGGCTAATTACCTACGCATAGCTCAGTGGAATGCCAATGGCCTTCCACGCCATAAAGACGAAGTTAAGTTGTTCCTAAAACAAAATTTCATTGACATTCTTTTAATCAGTGAAACGCACTTTACCAGTAGAACTTGTTTTGAGGTACCAAATTATAAATGCTACTATACAAACCATGCTGATGAGACAGCTCATGGAGGAGCAGCCACACTCATCAAAAATTCGATCGTACATTATGAACTACTAAAATATGCAGAACATCATATACAAGCTACTTCAGTACGAGTTAAAAGCCTTCCATATGAAGTTACCCTCACAGCCTCGACATAATTTAAAAAAGGAACAATACAAAACATTCTTTGAGACACTTGGTCCAAAATTTATAGCCGGAGGAGACTATAACAGCGAAAATATCTTATGGGGTTCGCGTCTTACAACTACCAAAGGCAGAGAAATGGCACAGGTATTGCATGATAATAACTATTCTGTCATCTCAACCGGCTCCCCAAGTTACTGGCCTACTGATGTTAACAAGGTTCCAGATCTTCTGGACTTTTTTGTAACGAATAGGATCTCTCGAAATTATATAGACATAACATCCAATTATGATTTATCCTCTGACCATAGCCCAATTATTGCAACAATATGTACAACAGTAATCTCTAAAAAGTTAACACCCAGACTCCACAACATGCACACAGACTGAGAAATTTTTTGTCAAACACTCCAAAATACAATCAACCTATCAGTAAAAGAGGCTTGCAGTAACCTAATCGACACTATCCAACATGCTGCAAAAACTGCCACGCCAACAATTGTCCAAAAAGTTGAAACAAACAATATACCACTTGAAGTAAAGCAGTTAGTGGCAAAGAAAAGGAGAGCCAGGTCGATTTGGCAGCGTACACGCAATATAAATAATAGAAGAGAATACAATAGAATTAGTAACATCTTGAAATTAAAACTCCAAGACATCAGAAACTCCTCTGTGGAAAATTATCTTCCCAATCTTTCAAGATATGACAACTCCATCTGGAAACCAATAAAAGCAAAGACAAAACCAAAAGACACTTCCTCTCCTATTCGGAAAATGCAGCACCTCCAGGCCCCTGGGCAAAAAGTGACAAGGAAAAGGCGAACTTATTTGCGGAACATCTTACGGAAGTATTCACTCCTCACAACAATGATCGAGTACAAGAAGTGGATGATGAACTTTCCACGCCGATGCTAACACAAGACCGAGTAAAACTATTGACTCCAAAAGAAATACAAGAGGCAATTAAGAAACTGAATCCAAGGAAAGCCGCAGGGATAGACAGGATAACTGGCAAAATGCTACATGAACTTTCCAGAAAAGGAATACTCAAGATTTTATATATCTTTAATGCAATTCTTAGGCTTAATTATTGGCCAAAATCTCTTAAAATTGCACAAATCATTATGATACCCAAACCTGGGAACAATTTGACTGAGGTCTCATCTTATCGACCAATAAGTCTTCCGCCAACAATATCTAAGCTCATCGAAAGACTCCTCCTCAATCGAGTTAATCAAGAGCTAAATCAGCAGGCATGGATCCCCGATCACCAACTTGGTTTTCGCCAAGCTCATTCGACTACGCAACAATGTCACCGCTTAGCAAACATCATTAACAAATCAATGGAAAACCGAGATTATTGTACCGCTGCCTTTTTGGACGTGAAACAGGCATTCGATAAGGTGTGGCATCCTGGACTTTTGTTCAAAATCAAAAGAACACTACTACTACGATATTTCACGAAGTTAACGAAGAAATATCCAACCGTCATTCCATACTCTCTGGAGTCCCGCAGGGGAGCATTTTGGGCCCAACATTATATGTGCTATACACAGCCGATCTTCCAATGACAGACGAAACAGCTATTGGTACATTTGCTGACGATACGGCGGTTTTTGCGACACATGATAACCCTGTTACAGCTTCATCCAATCTCCAAGCACATAACATGGCTAAATAAGTGGAAAATCAAAGTTAATTAAGCTAAATCTATACATATAACCTTCACACTCAGAAAAGCTCAATGCCCACCAATAACGATGAATCAAATAGCGCTACCCCAAAGTGAAGATGTCAAGTATCTAGGCTTACACCTAGACAGTAAACATATCAAAGAAACGTAAACAACTAGATCTGAAAGTACGAGAACTTAATTGGCTCCTTGGACGTCAATCCAAACTATTGCTTGAAAATAAAATACTAAGCTACAAAGCAGTAATACGACCAATCTGGACATACGGGATAGAGTTATGGAGTTGCGCTGGCAAATCAAATACAGCTATAATACAAAGAGCCCAATCCAAAATTCTAAGAAACATTGTGAACGCACCATGGTACGTCTCAAACCACACCATCCGTATGGACCTAAAAATCCCCTACGTGGAGAGCAGTGCTAAATACCACAATAGACTCAACTACCATCCCAATCCACTCATACCACCACTGCTAGAACTTTCTGAAAACAGAAGACTCAAACGTCAATGGCCGCTCGACCTGTCTATCTGAGGTGACATCGCTGGATGTTTACTTCTTCACGTTATTTAGTGTATGTATACGTTAAGTATTGTACAATATATCACATTAGTTATAGTTTGTGTATCTTACTGATTGATAATAAACAAATTATATATATATATAAAAAAAACTTCTTCATATGCTGTTGCCCTTTTTATTTTTAATGGCTTTTTCTATTGTTATCTCTTGTAATTGTTTTTTTCTTTCTCCCTCCCTCTCTTTCTTTCTTCTATTGATAATATCGCATAAAAATATCTTGAATAAAACTCTCCGAATTTCTAAGATGTCTTTCGTTTATATTTTCATTTTCTTATCTTTTATCGCTTTTATTTGTTTTTATTCGTTCCTTCCTAGTCTCATTATTTTTATTTTGTAATCTATCAAACACCTCTCAGTATTTCTGGTGTTTTGCCTGCGTCCTTTAGTCTACTTTTCTTTCTGTTACTTTGGACATTTGTTTTCTAAATTGTTTTATATTCTTTCATTAGTGAGTTTTCTAAATTAACTTTCTGTAGTGTTTTCTTAAAGATTAGCTGTTTTTCTCCAGAGTCCACATTGGTTTTTTATTATCTAACTTTTGAAGTTTGAGTTTCTTTGTTTTCTTTTATTCTACTAGTTTTAAGCAAGGATTGTGCCTTTACTAGTCTATGGTTATATCCTATTTAGGTTATTTTTGTTGAATTTTTAATCAAGTGTTTAGTGTATACCATGCAGTCAATAAAACTCTTCTACAAAAAATTTATATTTGTTTTCTGTTCTTTGTTTCCATTATGTGTTTTGTATTATAATTTACATTTATCTCATTTTTATTTCTTGTTATTTCTTCATGGATTCCCTTGCAGCCTAATTTTCGTTCCTATTGTTATTGCATTTTTTGTATTTGCCTCTCTCATTTTATCTAATACTACAGTTGTGTATAAAAATCCACCAATTACTATTTTATTGTTTTTCCCAATAGACCATAAATTATATTCTAAGTTTCTATTTCTATTTCTTCGTTTTCCTGAACATTTAAAAGTCATATGTACATTTTCCGTTTGCTGTTCACTTCATTGTTTGTATTATTAACACAATTTTTTAGTTTCTTTTGTTTGTTCTGTTGTTAAGAAGCAAGAGGCCGGTACTTTTTGTGTTTGTAGAAGGAAAAAGCGATTTTTAACATCAGCGAAGTGATGTATGTCTTCCTAATGAAAAGCCCAACTACAAGTTTTCCTCTTTACAGTATATGACTTCAATCGATCTGTGTATTAGATAGTTTTTCCGAGTCCGCTCCTGTTGTTCATTTCATTTGTACATCCATTTTGATTAATAATATTGAACTTGAAATCCATGTAGAATGTGAATTTTGGTGTCTGTTCTGATATCCAATGTGCCTCCACTGATACGTCCAGTTGACGTTGACTTTGACTTTACTGGTGAAATTAGAGGTTCCTGGGTTTCTTGATATGATCTGGCGTAGACGGTGAATGGGTGTAAAGGCCGCCTCCGTGCCGTTTTACGGAGGGATCAGGATCTTTGGGCGCTATTAACGGGCGCTTCTGTCGATCTCGTAGTTGTACAGTTCACGGACGGTGGAGTTTCCGTGATCCTGTAATTAGAGTGTAAATCTGTAGCAGTCTGGTAGATAAACTCTGGATCGTGGGAATGTTGGCATCACGACGAAGATCATAGTTCTTCACAAACCACGGGGCGCCAAAGATTGACCGTAAGGCCTGATTCTGGATGACCTGGAGCTTATTGAGGTGCGGTGCCGCATATCTCATCATTGGTCTCAGGGCGGTCTTATACAAAAACGGCTCCCAGAGTGGAAAATGGTTTTTGCTCTTGAGATCGCCCTATCTATGTGAGATCTCCAGGTCAATTTTCTTTCTATCCAAAATAATCCAGAGGTAAAATGTCTTTTTTTCTAAAGTATTCTCTCTTTCAAGTCGTTTCGCCAGTAAAGTAGTCTTCTGGTGGAGAATAGCTCCGCCGAGCTCTTGTCTGGGCTAGTGCCTATTCTTCACCTACCGCACCATCCTTCTATTAGGTCCAGTTCTTCCTGTAACCGTCTAGTTTCGAACGAAGTTCGCAGCGAACTGGACAGCACCGCTGTGCCGTCTGCATACTGGGCTAGTGTAGTGGAGGGTGTCGTTAGCATATCCCGGACGTAGATGTTATAAAGCGTCACAGACAGCACGGAGCCTTGGGGGACGCCGGCTCGAAGTCGCCTCTCCGATGACCGCACGTCACCGAACTTGATACAAAACTTCCTTCTGCAGAGGAAGGACCGGACAAGCTGAATATTCATCTTGTACACCAGTCCTTGGCGAAAGCCTTGGTTACATCTAGGAAGACTACACCTGTGGATTGCTTCTTGGTATAGCTCTCAGTGGTGCGCTCCACCACCTGTAGAAGCTAGAGGGTAGTGGAGTGGCCAGAGCGGAAGCCAAACTGATTCTCCAGAATCAATTTTCCACGGTCGACAGGAAACTTATCGGCCGATAATTCTGGGGAAGGTCCCGGATTTCCCAAGTTTGGGAAGCATGATGATATCCGTCATTTCCCAAGAGCATGGAAAATAGTGAAAACGGAGGACAGCGTTAGCAATGGTAACTATGCAGACGATTGTTTTCTTGGGGAGAGTCCGCAGTGCTTGGTTAGGGATTCCGTACGGGCCGGGCGCCTTGCAGGGTTGGAGAGTTCGGATAATCTAAGAACCTCTTTGTAGAACACTGGGTCCAAGTAGTTGGTGGGTTCCTGCTTCCGTAGATGACCTATGAAGCGATCGACGTGGTGAAAATGGTCAAGATAGGCATCGTCATAGGTGAGGTCGCACTAACGTTCGAGACTGTCAGCGAAGGCGTCAGCTATGTCCTGTTGGTGTAAACGATGCCCTGATCCCTGTGGTTAGGCAACGTCGGGAAGGAACGGTTGTGTAGGACCTTGACCATTCTTTAGAACCTGTTGTCGGTCACGTCTGTGGCTCCAGGCGGTCTTGATTTCGGCAGCGATTCTGCGGTACACTTGCATGTTCACAGAGGCCACTCGAATCCGCTTTTTTAACTTCGGAGATAGAAGATCTCGTCCATCTCCGGCACAGACGGGGTTGGTGGCGAAACAAATGGATTCCTGGATGGAGGCGGTAAGACGTTGAATCTTCAGGTATTTGCCAGAGCAAATTTTAGGGATATCTCCCACGGACTGCCTCAGGTAGATGGTAAAGGCCGGCTAAGAAATCCGGAAGTCCCAGAGCGAGCAGCACCGGGTTATGGTCACTGTGCAGCTCGCTGACGCTACTGCATGGGGACATCCTTGAGGATAGCGATGTCAAAGACGCCCGGGCGACCGGTAAGATCGTAGTGGGTGTTGGTGTTGGCCACGCGGCTGTTCCACAAAGGATATTTTGTATTTAAGTTCTCTGCCAAGACTGTCGCAATGTCTTCCTCGAAGATGGTCTTCTGGCCTGGGGAGGAGGACATACGTCCAGATTTTAGATGTCTCACTCCATACTTTCTCTGCAAATGGGTGCGTTGTGCAGCCTCTAAAGAGCCACTTCTGCCTCTTCCATAATTTTAAAATAAAAAAGAGGAAGATTTATCAGTGTTTCCATGGACGTTGTTGTTTTTATGGCATTCGATAAGAAACTCTTTGTATCTTGCTTAGTACGGTTATAACGGTTTTTTTGCACCTTTATCTACCATACTAAAGCTGTGTATCTGATAAATCACCTTTGGTTTTAAACCCCATGAGTTCTCTGGCTAGCACTCCTTTTTGACCTTTTGAATGTGAATCATATTTTACCTTACCTGATTTTATTTCTACACTTCGCAGCTTAAGAGGTATCAGACCCTCTAAGTGGTAGATTTGTAGACTTGTAACCAGATTAGCGCCTTTTGCATAAGTCCCCTAATGATATTGTTAAATCTTCTCTGGGATAGCATGACTAAGTCATCTGCATATCTCATTGTTCTGCATTCTTTTCTTTTGAGTGCCTTTAACAGGTCGTTGTACAAGGCTTCATAGTAGAAGAGATGGACGTCCTCTCGCAATCCAAGTCATCATTATTTCACCCATTAGGGTGCAAGTATACTAATTGTTTTAGGCATATAGTTTTCCCACTTGCAGCTTGTTTCCCCCTAGATGCCCCTAGATTTTGACTGGGTGAGATATTAGCTACGATATTTTATGCTTCTAGCATTTGTAATACTTATTTTCTTTAAAAAATTGAAAAAAACGATCTTATGAAGAAGCGCTAGTTGATGATACATGCGATAGCCTTATTCAGGTATATTAAATTTTTTACGGGCAGGGTAGCCGCAATACCATTTCGCGGATAATCCCCTCGCAGCTTATTTGCGGGGAAGAGTTTTTATTATGATAATAAAGGCACCCTCGGCCCTCGCGCAAATTAAGACATTCATGGCCCCCGGCAGTGCTTTAAACTCGCATTAGCGTTACGAACGAGCCACTTACCTACCTCACGTCGAGTTCAGAATAAAAAGAGCGGGCATGAATAATTAACCCGTAAATCAACTGCCGCGCTGGAAAACTTGCTTAAGGCGGATAAGTGCTCGCCGGGGCGGATCGAGGCTTCGTCCGAGGGCCGCGGGTTGCCCCTGCTCGCAAAACCGTCGGCAAATTCGTTGCACCCCGCTGGGACGCAACGCGAGCTCAAAATTGGCTCATTGTAGGGGGCGTTTCGCAGCTCGCGTTCCCGCCGCCGCGCTTAATCGAAAAATATTCGCTGGCTTGAAAGCATCGAAGCTAATTTTTGCTTTTTACTTAACTTCGTTTTGCTCGTATTTTCATTAAGGTTGCAGATTTTTTTCTGGCATTACCTAGTTGGGGGATAAGGAGTGGAAATGCGAACATACAGCCTAGATCGCTCTACGGTCAATCTCACCTTTTGGCCGTGTCCCCCGTTTACACAGACGAGGCTTTGGCGACCGAGGATTGGCGGTATAACCATAATCTGCACGCCTCTATTCTGAAGAAGGAAATATCTTCAGGCGCTCCGCTGGTTTGGTAGTAGGGAGTACACAAAATGAGCTGAACATCAGTCGGAAGAAAAAAGAAATAACACCGAGGAGGAGCATTATTTCCCAAAAAATAGCTCTATGATATCTTAAAAGATAAAACAGTCCCCCATTCGGATTTCTATGGGAAAACCACTAACAAAGATAGAAATATGATCAAACTAAAGAAAGTAGGAATATGGAACGTAAGAAGTATTAAAATGTAGAAAAATAAAAAACAAAACTATAAATGGAAGGTGATACATGGAGCGGAAACTTTGAAATTATTAACACAGCAGCTGAAAGAGGAAAGGCAAGAGTAGCAATAGTAATGGAAAAGCAGATAGGACAAAAAGTAAAAAAATGCAAATTATAAAATAAGAGAATAGTAATAGTAAAGATAGACACTTTTTCAAAAGACGCAATCATAGTAAAGGTGTACATGCCCTCATCAGAATACAGCGAAAAAGACGTAGAACAAGTCTATAAATATTTGGAGGAGCTAATAAAATATGAGGAAAGAATCTGCTAAAATTATAAAGGAATGGACAAGAATATCTGAAAGAATATTAAGGATTGAAATGGACTTAGGGAAAGTGCAAGAAACCATCATTATTGTAACGTCAAAAAAGAAAAACGAATACTGGGAACAACTTACAACAGCAGTGGAAAACCGTAAAGGAAGACTAATAATCGTCCGGAATATAAATGGATGGGTAAGCAAAAGAGACGACGAAACAGGGGAATCTATAGGAGTACAGGGGGAAAACGTAAGAAATAATAATGGTAAACGATTGATATATTTCTGCATTATTAATGATTTAAAAATAATGAACACATTTTTTGCCCACAAGAGAAATTGATTATTAATTATGTAATTATCAACAGTAATTATAAGAAGTAAGTGAAAGATACAAGAGTCAAAAGAGGGGCAGAAATTTATTCAGATCATTACCGGCTAATATCAAAAATAGGAATAAATGAAAGAAGGGAACACAATGAAAATCCAAGTGGACATCAATATTAATATAAAATAACAGAAAAAGTGAAAACCTATCAACTGCAACAAGTAAAAATATCCACAGAATGCAAGGAAAAAACAAGAAAAGATGGAGCAGTTATATGCAAAAGTAAACGTAGTAACTATGGAATGAAAAGAAACATGTGGAATTATCAGAATAAACAAAATAAAAGATCAAAGAGGCAGAAATCAGAAAGTAAATCAAAATAGAATAAATGAAAGAAGGAAAAAACAAGTGAATCAATATTAATATAAAATACAAATAACTACTGAAAAGTAAAAAATCCAAGAATGCAAGGAAAAACAAGAAAGATGCAGTTAAGAATACGTAACTTGGAAGAAAAGAAACGGAATTAGAATAAACAACAATAAAACGCAAAGGAGCCAAGGAATCAAAGAAGTCAGAATTAAGGAAGATAAATGGAAAAAGTACCTGCAAGTTAGAATAACTGAGAATTACAATGATTATAAAGTACAACGACGTAAAGTAAAAAAAATGGTGAAAGAGGCAAAGCAGAAATCATGGGTGGTATTCGGAGAGAAACTAGAAACCGATAGACATGGAAATCGAAAGCTGTTCTATAAAGTACTCAAAGTCATGAGGAAAGAAACGAAAATCACAGCCGAACATATGAAAAATAAAAAAGGTAAAATAATACAAGATGATGATATTATAAGGAGATAGAAGAAGTACTTCCTACTAATTGAAAAAGTCCTAAATATAGACCAAATATGTCAAGTTGGAGTAAATGATAAGGATGACCAATTAAGGCAAAACCAATTTCAGGACAGACAAGAAATAACCGCAGAAGAATTGAATGAAACAATCAGTACACTAAAGAGAAGCAAAGCAGCAGGGCATGACAACATAACCGTAAAATGGTGAAAAACTTGGGTGATTAAGGTAGGGAAATATTAAGAAAATTTCTTAATGAACTACCGGCGGACTGGAAACGGAGTAATTCTACCTTTATATAAAAAATGAGATAATAAAGGGTGCTCTAATTACCGCGGAATTACATTACTCAGTATAATAGCTAAAATATATGAGCAAATCCTACAAAAGGGGTTGCAAAAAATGATAAAACCACAACTGGAGAAATCCCAAAATGCCTTTAGGAGAGGCAGGGGGTATAAGATCACGTCTTTACGATTACACAATTAACAGAGACAATTAGAAAAACAAGATATGTTTCGCCTTTCTAGACCTCGAGAAGGCATATGACAGTGTACCGAGACATCTTATATGGAACAGCCTAACAGCAAGAGGGGTAAATACATAATTATGTAAAGCTAGTAAAAGTCTATACCAAGTTGCAAGGAACTATGTAAGAACAGGAACTCCCGATATCTCAGCAGTTCATAACACGTAAGGAACTTAGACAAAGAGGGGTCCTAATTCCGACCCTGTTCAATATTATGATGGGTGATGTAATTAAAGATGTAAAGAAAAAGGTAAAGAACTACATGGTTGGATATAGAAACATGTTGCCCGCAGAAATATCGAAAACTGTCTATGCAGATGACCAAGAACGAGAGGGGGTTGCAATACAATATTGAAGTACGGAAAACAGCACTAAAGAAAAGAAATCTAAAAATAAACAGAGAGAAAACAAAGACAAAAACATAACAATAAAAATAGATGATAGAAAAATAGAACAAGTAGAATCTTTTAAATATCTTGGAACGAAAATACATGAGTCGGGAAGGAATAATGCGAAAATAAACGAAAGGATAGAGAATGCACTAAAGGTGCTTTACAGTCTGAATAAATCATTCATACGCAAAAAGGACGTCTCTCGAAATACAAAAATGACTGTATATAAAACCATTTCTAGACTGATACTACTATATGGTAGTGAGAGTTGGATGCTTCGTGAGAGAGCAAGCAGTGAACTTCAAGAAATTGAAATGAATTACCTTAGGGCGGCAGTTGGCATTACGAAAAGGGGCAGAATCAGAAATACCTAGGTAAGGAACTAAGGACGACCATAAAAAGAAACCAGCTTAAATGATTCGGACATTTAATAAGAATGAAGGAAAGTCGACAATCTAAAGTAATATGGAAAACAAAAGCAATACGGAAAAGACAAAGGGGCAGACTGACGAAAACATGGGAAGATGCAGTAAAAAAAAATCTGAAGGAACAGGAATTAGACCGGATGGAAGCAAAGCACAAGAAGAAATGGGCGATGTTTATATATAAAAAAATGTTAACATAATATGTACTTGCTTCTTTAATGTACACCTTGACACCTAACGGTATATCAAGGTTTTCGATAAATAAATAAATAAATAATGCGAGAGAAGAAAAAATTTTCGTTATTCTAGGAGACTATACGCAGAAGATATGCATGGATAATGCCAAGTAGCATAAGACGATACCATAGATTTTGGCGTGGCGGCCTTTTCGCCCTTGAACCGCTTTACATCGCGGCGGCATGCTGGGCGGCTTTGATATCTGCCGCTACGTTTTGCCGTCGCACACAAAACGGCATATGGGCTTTTTCTCAGCCGACAAGTCTGCATACGCCGTCGGCGGCACCTGATATGAAAGGTGCTGTCGAATGAAAATTTCCGCAAAGACCACGCAGCCAGGCGCGAAGCCCGGCGACATACGCACACCGCAGAGCGGCCAATTCGGTCGTGTTTTAACACCCCGCAATACGCACTCCGCAACGCGGCCAATTCGGTCGTGTTTAACAACCCGCTTATACTCTCACCGCATCGCGTCAAGTACGGCCGCATTTAACATCCCGCAACATACACGAAGACAGCGCAGCAAGGTGGCCACCGTGGAACCATCGCCGACGAAGCCGAAGCCGATTCAGGTGAGCGATTTGGATTTACTTTCGGTTGATATCGGTAGCCGCCCCCATCCGCTTTCGCGCTGGCCGTTTAAGGGACGATTTGGGCCTTATCGGTTTACTTTTCAAAACGGGCCGTACTTCGTTTCCCACACCGCACCACGAGGGCGGCTATTTACACGCCTGCCTCTCCAGATTTCTTATATAGTTATGATGACGTGCGATTTAAAATTTAAAAAACTAGAAAAGAAAAAAGAATTTGGCAACTTGATATGTTATAAAGAGAACATGTGAGACAGGAATTGGAAGAAAAGCTGGAATAAAAAAATACGAGAGATGTAGTGTAACGAGCAATATAGATCAGTGGAATAACATTACAACAAATTTAATCTCATCTACAGAAGAAGTGGTACCAAAACAAGAAAATCAAACCTTGAATTACAGAACAAATAACAAAGTTAATTATAGATAGGTTAAGGCACTATAAAGCAAATAAGAAATAGAATTAACAGGTGCTACAGAAAAATGTTAAAGATAAGATGGGTTGACAGATTACCAAATAACGAGATGTTAGGAAGAATAGAAGATAGAGGGCTAATGGACATATGGCATATGGGATTACTACAAATAATAATAGGTCATACAGATGGAAGGAATACACAAGGCAGACCCAGATAGCAGTATATGCCCCAAATAATAAAAGACCTGGATTGCTCCAGTTACCAAGAAAACAAGAAGACTGCCCATGACCGAAAGCAACGGAAAAAAACAATGTTGAAACAAACCAATCCAAAAGAATGACCACCTAGAAGAAGAAGAAAACGTGTTTTGACTTTCTTACATCCAAATTGCAATTATTGGTCAAAAAAGGTTTAGAAACTGTAATACATTTGAGTTCAGTGACATTTTTTGTACTTTGAGCTTAAGGGAGAGAGGAGGAACGGTGCGCAACAGGTAATGCTTTTGCCAATGTTTTCACTTCACCTCAGCCAACTGCTAATACAAATGTAATCGACTTTTTAATGCATCCTTCCAACTTTCTCTACTACTAAGACCAATCCCCCTGTCGAAATCAGACAAGAAATACAAACACGAACCTCCAGTAAGATAAGAATAGAATAGAGAAGTACGTAACAAAACTGTGGAAAGCGGCGGAAGAAATAGGGGTAATATGAAGAACTGATTAAAGCCGTAAAAATCTTTATAAAAACAATATGGTAACGATAAAACGAGGACACAAGTTAGACAGAAAATTTCGAACAAAGGGTCTATTTGAAGGATGCTCAACGTCACCGTCATTATTCAAATTTTGCCTGGAACACACGTTTAAACAATGAAAAAGAAAATGCAAAGAATTGGGAGTCCCAGTACAAGATGATCATTTGTATACCCTAAGGTAGTCATAGTTTTCTGTTTAGAAAATTCAATGAAGAATACGTTAGAGCTGGTTTAGATATCAACATAAGAGTTAACTATAAGAGAAGATAACACCGGTGACCTTAGAGGTAGATGAAAACATAACGACCAGAGGCACGGGCAAGTTTAAATATCTGAAATGCAACCTCGGAAGAGGAAATAAGTACTAAAAACCTCAATTCAGCTCTCTGGGACACCCATCTCACAAAGAGCAAAATAACAAATATACAAGACAATGATAGAGTGTATAATAATCTATGGAGCAGAAATATGGGTACTAAATGAGAAAAACAAATCAAAAGTAATCGCATTAGAATGTGTTGTAAAGTAGTCTGGACACAAATAATATCAAATGAAGAGATGAGGGATAGAATATAAATAAAAAAAACTAAGATTACAATGGTATGGCCATATAAGATATGTGAGGATAGAAGATGGATTAAGAAAAAACGGATTGGAGTCCCAGGGGAGAAAAAAGAGGCAGACCTAAGAGATCGCAGAAAGAAGACTTGGTTGAGACCATGGAGAAAAGAGAATCGGAAGACGAAGGTTGGCAAAAATAAAAAGGAATGGAGGAAATGGCTGAACGAAGGAAAATGGCGTTAGCTGGAAAAATCCTTATATATACATATATAGAAGTGATACAAAGCATAAAACAATTCCAATTACCAAATAAATTAGTAAACCTTGTTAAAATGACTAGAAGAATCCCAAGCGACAGTAATAATAGAGAAAATAAATGTAAAACACAAAAGTGATCTCTCAGTAGCTTTATTTAATTTGTCAGTAGGAAAGGTAACGACAATGGGAATGACCCAAATAATAATATACTCTGATGATATAGTAATAAGCCAAAACAATGACGAAATAAAGATCTAGCCAATACATCAAAGAAGATAAAACTGAAGACAAAGACCATAAAAACAAAGTATAGGCTAGTCACAAAAGAAAAGGATTGTGGCATCTAGAAGTACCTAGAAATATATATTAGAACAAGTACGTGATTTTGTTCACATATAAGAAGAAAACAACAAGAATAGGCAAAAAACTAACTATGAAGAATAAGGACGGAAAAAAGGCAACCACAGAGGCAATGGACAAGGATATGGAAAATTACAAGGAAGAAAAATAGGAACATGGAACATTACTGCACGAGAGGAAAAGAAATGGAACTAACTGATGAATTTGAAAGAGCCGTGATTGAAATGCTAATAGTATCAGAGACTAAAAAGAAAGGGAGCGGAATAGAAGAGCTAGATAAGGGACATCTGATGGTATGGAGTGGAGTAGATATGAAGGAGCGCAATCAGGGGTTGGCTGCATCCCCCACAAAGATATTATAAGTAAGTTAAATAAATGGGAAGCAGTATCTGATAGAATACTAACAATTGAATTTAAAACGCAACACAAGAAGAAACTATAGTAGCAGTATCCGGACCGAATGAAGATGAGAGGGTACAAGATAAAGAAAAATTCTGGGAACAACTAAATCTAACAGTAGAAGCAGCCAAGGGGAACATTGTGATTGCCGGAGATCTAAATGCGAGAGTAGAAAAAAGCAATGGCACACACAAAGTGATTGGAAAATTCGGAGAAGAAGCACGAAATAACAATGGCCGAAGACTGCTGGACTTCTGCGTAGTACACGACTTAATAATTGCAAAAACTTTATTCGAACACAGGAACATCCACAAGTACACGAGAGCAGTACCAAACAGGGGAGAATATTCTATTATTGGCTACATAATTGTAGAAAGGAAAAACCGAGCAGTAATAAAGGACGTAGTATTCGAAAGAGGATTCGAAATAGTCAGTGACCACTACCTTGTAATAGCAGACAAAATACAAGAATACAAAAAGAGAACCCACAAGATGCCAAGAAAGCAGAGAAACAATTAGAACTTATAAGCTGGAAAATGAAGAAATAGCAAAGGAGTTTAAAGAATACACTGAAAAAACAGCTAACAAAGACATGGAGGAATTACGGGAAATACTTAAATATATAATAGTGGAGATCGCCAAAAAGGTATGTGGAACATATAAAGAAAGCAAAGAGAAGAAACAAACAACATGGTGGTCAGAAGAAATAAAAGAACAAGTTAGAATTAAAAAAGTAAAGTGGAGAGTCTACATAAACAGCAGAACAGAAAAAAAAATGAAGAATACAAAGAACAAAGAACTAAAGTCAAAAAATTAGTTAGAGAAGCAAAACAGCAGACATGGAAAGTGTTCGGAGAAAAACTAGAAAACGATAGTAAAAGCAATCGGAAAATATTCTTCAAAGTTCTAAAAACCCCAAGAAAAAGCAAAACTACAGATGTAATCCCAATAAAAAATAAAAAAAGGTGAAATATTAAGAAGTGAGATCGTAGTTATGCAATGGTGGAAAGAATACTTTCAAGAATTGCTTGAAATAGAAACAAAGCAGGTAAGAGAAAAATCCGAAGAAACCGTAAATGAAACAATAAATATAACAGAGCAAAGAGAAAACGAGAATGGAATTATTAAAGAAGAACTAGTGACAGCGATAAAAGAAATGAAAAATGGGAAGGCACTTGGCAATGACAGAACCACAACAGAAATGATTAAGAACATAGGAGAAAATAGACTACAGATATTACTCAAAATAATTAATAAAGACTGACAAGAAGAGAAAATACCTAGAGAATGGGAAATCGGATTAATTTTTCCAATATATAAAAAGACAGATGCAATGAAATGCCAAAATTACAGAGATATAACCCTACTGAGTAGTCCAATGAAGATACTTGAAAAAATCATAGAAGTGAGACTAAGGAAAGAAGTAGAATCCAAGTTATTACAAGTACAAAGTGGGTTTAGGAAGGGAAAAGTATACAGGACCATGTATTCACAATTAAAGAGATCATAAACAGAACTTTGGCAAGATCAAAAACAATTTACCTAGCATTTATGGATATGGAGAAGGCATTTGACCGAGTGCCGAGAGCTAAAATATGGGAGTGCTTAAGAGAGAAAAACATAAATGAGAAATTAATAAGGATCACGAAATGCATGTACAAAGAGAAATAAGATAATAAGCAAGAATGCAGAGTCGGAAATTTTTCACACAAATGAAGGAGTTAGACAAGGTGGATGTCTCAGCCCACTACTTTTCATTATCTTCATGGACCATTTAATACGAATTGCGAAGACAAGAACAAAACCCTTGGCTGTGGGATATAGAAAGATAAAGAAGGTGCATTTGCAAACGATGTAGCGTTAATAGCGGGAAATGAGAAGGATCTTAAGGAAAATTTGCAGGTGTGGAACTAAGTATTAAGCCAAAACGGAATGAAGATGAGCAAGTCAAAACTAAAATAATGGTAGTAACAAATGAAAAGAAAAAAGTAAAGATCCAAATAGATGAAGAAAAGATAGAACAAGTGAACAACCTGGAAGTAACTATAGAAGAAACAGGAAAACAAAGTATAGAGGTGAATAGAATAGAGTCAGCCAACAAAGTGTATCATGCACTGAGTAAAGGCCATATCAATAAAAAAGGAATATCAAGAGAAACGAAGATGAAGGTGTACAAGGCAATATTCAGACCAATTCTTACCTTCGGATGCGAATCATGGCTGCTAGCTGACCAAGAGAGAAGTAAGATAAGGGCAGTTGAGATGAAATATTTGAGAAGAGTAAAAGGTATTATTATATATTATATTAGAAATGAAGCAACTAGAGAAGAACTAAATATTGAACCTGTAGAAGACTTCATTGAAAAAAGACAACTGGGATGGTGGGGACTCCTACAAAGGATGGAGGAAAAAGCGCAGACACAGATTACCTGGAAATCCAAAGCAATAAATACAAGAAAGAGAGAGACCAAAACAAACTTGGAATGATGCAAATGAAAAAATACTGAAGAAGAAGGGAAAATCGTGGACAGAGGCCAAAAGGTTAGCAGCAGATAGAAACAAGTGGAAAAAATTTATATCGAACTGAAGGAGTTTTTGTGTTTATGTGACAGCAATGTTTAGTTAAATATAAGATTGTTAAATGCTATTGTGAAAAATTTAAATGTAACCTTGCACCCTTATGGGTAGATATGTTTTTTTTGATTATATATATAAGAAAAATAATAATAAAACTAAAACGATAATAAGAGCCGTGGTGGCTTAGTGGATAGGTCGCTAGCCTACGAAACCAAGAGTAGCGGGTTCGAATCCCGCTCTCGCCAATTCAAGCGCTGGCAGTTTTACGGCCCAGCTCGACTCAGGCTGCAATAAATGAGTACCTGGAGGTCAAACTCTGGGGTAATAATAGGCGGTCGGTACGTAGCGCTATCCACGTTACTACCCTTGTGTACCGTAGGCTCTAGATTGTAGCAGATCTATCCTGTTACGGGAAACTATTATTATTAAAACGATAATAAAACCTGTGATAACATACGGGTGTGAAAATATAAGAAAAACCATAAAATTTGTAAAAAAAATTACCCTATAGAAAATTTGGACCGACTAGAAATGATGGTGGGTCATACCAAATTATAAATGGGGTAACCTAATAGAAAGAGAGAATATTGTAAGCTATGCTAAAGCGCAGATGATCTCATTAAATACATGAACAACTCATGCCCAATAAAAGTGTTAACGAAATGGAAACCACCAAAGAGGAGGCTTAGAGGAAGACTCAGGAAAAGGTGGTACGATTGTGTCCCAGACGACCTATGAAAAATGGGAATAAAGAATTGGACAACTAAAATAACCGACAAGAAAGAATGGAAATAGATAGCAGGACAAGCAAAGTCCCAGCAAGGGTTGTAATGTTTAAGAAAGAAGAAGAGAAAATTCTTCCAACTTTTTTGGTTGTCATTTTCCAGGCTAAAACTTCCATTTACGCCAGCTAAGACTCAGCATTTTCCTTATTTACAATATATCATATTAGCAAAACTGGCGAAAAAGATGCAAAAGGTTTATTTTTAGTTCTGAAACAAATAGTTAAGTGATGGAAAGAGAAATGGACTTTCAAGAGTATGGAGAACAACACTAAAAAGAGATGCAGGCAGAGAGGTAAGAAAGGCGTCCTCACCCTGACGTGGTGCTCGCCGCTTCGAAAAACCTCGGGGGCGAAGTCGTCGCACCGCCTCGTCTGGCACAGCCGGGTCTCCGTGGACGGCTCGCACCGGTCGTTGAGGTTGGACCTCCTGGTGGACAGGCCGGCGCCGCAGTCGCTGCTGCAGGTCGACCACTTGGAGAAGACCGGCTGGCAGGCTGGCGGTTGTTCTGCTAAAATAAACCTCGAGGCAAACCCTGTGGCCAGCTGGTCGTGGCGCTCACCTGTTTGGCTGTCGCACATCCACTCCCGGCAGCACTGGCCGGGCACCTCGATCAGGCGGGGGTGCTTGCAGCTGCCCTTCGGCGAGATGTGCTCTTGGGGGCACAGCGACGAGCAGCCGTAGGTACCATTCTGAAAGGTAAACATATTTCATATACCATTAGTAAGGATAGACATGAAAATAGAAAGAAAAACACCAAAAAATGAAGAAAAGTCTAACGAAAAGCAAGAAGAAAGAGTATCAGAAAATAATATAAATGAAGCTAAACACAGAACGAAGAGAGAGAGAGAAGTAGCGAAATTATGGAGTTATTTAAAGCAAAGTATACTAGAAATAGCAGAGGAAAGCTGCGGAGCAACAAAAATAATTAATAGAGATATAAAAAAGCTTGGTGGACAGAGGAAATAAAAGACAAAGTAAGGCAAAAGAAAATAGTTGGCAGACTAAGACCAGGAAGAATTACAAAAAGTACAAAAATAAGAGAAAGGAGGTAAAAGATGAAGTAAACAGGACAAAACAAGAACAATGAGTGAAATTCTGAACCAGAATGAAAGACAATTTTAATGAAAATCAAAAGTTATTTTACAGCACACTAAAACAACTAAGGGAAGAAAGAGGACATAATAAAAAGATGGATGCAACATTTCAGGGAGGTGTTAGAAGAAGAAAATAAAAACAACAGCGAAAACGAACAAAGCACCACAACAACAAGTGAAGATGTAGGCATTGAGTATATGTCTGAAATGAAATTAGAGAAGGCAATACAAAAGATAAAACTAGGAAAGGCAGCAGGAATAGAAGGGATATCACCGGAGATGGTAAAATACATAGGAGAGACAGGAATGGAAAATATATTAAACCTGATGAACAAAATGCCAAAAACAAAGAGAGTGCCAAAAAATTGGCAGTGACACTCATATCACTTTTTTTAAAGAGAATGTGAAAATTACAGAGGAACCACTTTAACAAGAATATTAATAAAAAAATAAAACTCATTAGAAGACTGTGAATGCGGCTTTAAAAAAGAAAAGTTCAAGATAATTTATTCATACTGCAATGTTTGGAAAAAGACAATAAGAAAGAGAAAAGAAGTTCACCTATGCTTTATAAATCTTAGTAAGGCCAAGTTAGAAGAAAATATATGTAGAAAGCACTAGAAAATAAAGGTGTAAACGCAACGCTGATAGAGATGGTTAAAACAGCACGACAACAAATATAGTGAGAACCAGAAACAAGGAATCGGAGGCTTAACACAGGGTTGTGTACTAAGTCCGTTATTATTCACACTAATTATAAACGAAGTAGTTAAAGAGAGTACGAAGGAGGCAAGGACATATAACTTAGGGAGATGGAGATTGGAAAAGGTGTAAATATATATGCAGACGATATGGTCATTTTAACAGCAACCGAGAAAGAACTACAGGGTAATCTAAACATATACTATAGGGAATGCAAAAAGCAAACATAAAAATGAATACAGAAAAGACAAAGACGATGGTGATAGCAGTAGAAGAAAGAAGGCACAACATTACAATAGAAGAGAAAGAAACAGAGCAAGCGAACAAATTCAAATACCTAGAGGCATATTAGTAATAATGGGGAGATAGATGATGGAATAAATGAGCGTGCAGCTGTTGCAAGAAGAACTTTCAAAGCTGTAAAAACCACTTTCCTGGGAAAAGCGGAAATACTCAAAACTAAAGCGCAAGTAGTGAAAAAAGTAGTGTACCTAGCTCTAGTTTACGGAAATGAATCGTGGAAGATCTCAGATAAGCAGCAAAGCAGACTGACGCGCACAGAAATGAGGTTCTAGAGAAGAATAGAAGGAAAAACAAGAGGAGACAAATTAGGAATCCAACGTACAGAAAGCAGTGAAAGAAGTGACACAAGAACAATAGGATGGTAAACAAAAGTAACAGACATTCGAAACAAGATGAGGAGGAAATAACAGAGTGAAAAGTTCAAAGAGGACGCGGACAGAAGGAGTAGAAAGGCGGCACACTAGAGGGGGCTAGAGTGGAATATAACGAGACAAAATCCCAAGACAGAAAAGAATGGAAAAACTCCAACCAATGAAGGGTGACAACCAACCGATACCAAGCCTCACCCTTTACGGTAGAAAGGCTCCGGATTATGTATGGATCTTTATTCTTATTGTTATTTTTTGCCGGAACACCGTAAGTTAATAACATCGGAAAAGCTTTGCATGCAAATAAATTTCTTTACTTTTACTGAAGTACCCTGTATGATTAAAGAGTCAGAAAAACTGTTGTGAAAAGTGTTTACCATTCAGTGGAAAGCGCTGAAGTTCCGGACTTTTTTGAGAAGGCAAACAAGTTTGTAATCGCCGGCTGACACCTGAGAACTGCAGATATTGACGAGCTCGCGCCAATCAAATTACGTGGAGACTTCCTGAATAATTCATCAGAAGGCGGGGTGGTACGGAAAAACTACGAGTTCTTTCGATTTTATAATAACAAGCGCAAACATTGGCCTAGTGTTTTTAGAGGCCCCTTAAAGTACAGGGTAACTAAAAAAGAATCATCGGGTTTTGCAAAAATGTATTTTACAAAATATTATAAGGTACACGAAGAGGAGGGGCAAATCCCTAAGTTTAAAAAGCCTTAAAAAAGTTTACAAAGTAATTTTGTAGTAGAAAGACAATAGAAAATAAAGGGTGGCTCAAATAAAACCTTTTTTTGTTTTGGAGTGGCTAACTCAATATTTTGGCAGATGTCAACGATTCTTACTATTAGTAAGTAGGGAACGTCATAAGGAAGAATGGCAAGTTATTATTTTTAAAACGCACTGCATTTTTGGTTCAGTAAGTTAATCATCTGCCCGGAGACTGATTACAAAGCTTAACGAAACTGAATCAGTAAAGATCGCTATAATTAGTTAGTCATCAACATTAAATATTTCGAGAATCCCTCTTTAACGAATACTCATTAAAGAGACACCTTCATTAATGCAAAATTCAACTGACCCAAAGACTAAAGCAAACTGACGTTTAGTCAAAAAAAGCATCTTAGCAATAAGATATATATTCTACTCGACCGGTTCATAAGCAAACAAATTTGTCGCTTTTGGAGGTCGGAAAATCCTCACGAAAGCGAATGTAATCCCAATAAGCCATTGTTTGGTGTGGATTTTGGGCAGCATGCTGGTATCCACTGGCCAGTAAGATCTTACGGATTTTTTGTGATGTTATCTGAAATCCAACGTCTTATCCTAGCAATCTACAAGCAGTTGACAATCTTAAATCTGAATTTGACGTGTTATTTACGAAACAGATCAGAACAGGTGGGAAATTCTAAACAAAACTTTTGTGAGTAGATCCAAGATATTTAGCCAAAGCCCAGTTGGGCATTTGTTGTCATTGTTGTGATTTAATTTCTTTAATTTTCTCTGATGTGTATATATAGAGTCGTTGGGGTAAATCTGGAATTTTTAGGTTGTGTCGCGGAAAAGTGAAAAGACCGTCTCATAACATCATCATTAACATTGTCTGTTCAGTAAGATAGTTAAAAATCTACGATTCTGTTGGTAAAATGGGACGTGTATGCGATCTTAAACTTGCTATGCTTGAACCCCTGTGTCCGAAAATTGCAGGGTTTGGCTACAAAAAGACTCAAGTTTGCGACGTAGCCAAGACCACCAGGAGGAGGTAACATACAACAAGCGACCTGATCACAAGAGAAGTGATGATTTCATCCGCAAATTGGATCTTGGGCGGAACATAACTGACCTGGCTAAGATCAACGGTGAGTCTAGCAGTGCACCAAGACCAAGACCAAGTCTTTCGTCCGGAGGAACCGTCAACTGTTGACTGAGAATAATAAAATACACAGGAAGTTAAACGACATCAAGATTCTAAGAAGGTGAACCACCAAATAGTCGTTGGAGCTACCAAGATACCTATGATCTGTCTATCGGCATGTATACAAAGCTTCACGCCTTCTGTGCGGGGTTGTACCACCACCAATCAGGTGGTGGATAGCAGTGGTACCGAGGAAATTAAACACTCGGGGCAGACCAAAATCAGTTCAAGGTGCGATGGTTCTTCAGTAGGAACGGTAATCCGGTACCCCATGTTAGGGACGACTGAAACTCATCTCCCAACCCGCCTGGTCAAGTGAGAAGATTAAAGCTGCCCAGGAGAGTAAGACTATTAGTCCAGAATTTCACACTGATTCTCACACATCAGTCTGTCTCGCGGATTTTGGGGCGACACAAATTTGACAAGTTTAAAACTCCGAAATAAACACCATAACCAAACAAAGTTAATGACTGCTACATGTAACATAAGATCCCTGCACAAAGATGAACAATATTATTATATAAACTGGAGGAGGAACTTAAAAACATTGATTGGGACCAGTTGAAATCAAAAAACCGGTGAACATTGCTTAACCTTAACATCTGGTCGTATACCGTGTTATAGAGAAGCAGCAATCAAGGAAAACAACATAAAAGGCATAAAAGAGTAGCACATAATGTAAAATGTTGTAACTCTATGTTGAAGCGAATGGCTTATATCACCTTAAACATATCCAAATTCTATAATATAAAGATTATCCAGGTATATAATATTATTACAACGGCAAAATAGGAAGACCAAGTGTTTGAATCATTTTACGAAGAAATCTCAATAGATTTTAATGCCAAGGTAGGCAAAAGAATAGATCCGAGCGAAAGTAAGACCGGAACTTACGAGATAGGAGAAAGGAAAGAACGTGTATGGAATAAATACCTATTTCAAAAAGAAATCTAGTAAAAAATAGACTTGGGTTACTCCTAATGAAGAAATAAACTACATATCATCATCGTATAAAGAAATTGCTAAAGATGTCACACCTTGCGAACTAAAATAGAAGTAAACAAAACATTAGAAAGAAAAACGCGAATAAACAACCCAAGGACAACGGTAGAAACAAAATTAAGAAAATCGGAGTCAATATGACTATAAATTAAATGAACTTCTTTAAACAGAAATTGTCTTTGAACTATATGAACGCAGGCCATAAAGAAACTATAAAGAACTATTCAGCAACAGAAGGAAACTGTTGAAACAAAGAATACCATAAAATACACCGAAACCGATAAGGAGTTAAAGAAATCAATAAGAGAAGATAAATAGAAGAATAATTTAGAAAATTAATTGAAGAGAATAAGAATTATTAATTACTAATAATTAAGGATAGAGAAAGTAAAGAAGTAAGAGATAAAGAAAGATAACAAGAACTACGGGAGCTATGAAGAAATATATAAACAGAAAATTACAATACCGTATGCCGCAGAGAATGATTTAAATAAACAAACGTAAATTCAGAAGACATTCCGCAAATTAGTGAAGAAGAAATAGAAAAACAAAAACCATAAATGTCCAAAGCGCGATGGAGTAACAGATAAACTTATGAAGGAAGGAGGGGGGACAAAATAGTCAAGGCACTGGAAACATTCTTCACCAAATGTCTATTTGAAGGAAAAAGGAGATGAAACAATCCTTGACAATCCGATATATCTACCATTCTGTCAGACGGTTGAACAAGCGGGATTTAGAAAAAACTTCAGCACTGGTGAGCATATTCTTACTATCCGAACACTTATAGAAAAAGTCGCAGAATACAATTTTCCTTCATACACAACGTCGACTAGGAGAGAGCTTTTGATTCAATTGAACTATGGGCGCTAGAAAAAACACTACAAAATAGCAGAGTAATCACTGATAATCTCAAATTATCCATTCTATCTATGACCAAGCAACAATGGCAATGCGGCTATACGAAAACACCAACAACATCCCTACTGGTGGTGGAGTAAGTCAGGGCAATTCAATGAGCCCAAAGTTATTCATTACAGCACTGGAAGAAGTTTTTAAAAACCTTAAATGGAAGTAAAAGATGGTAAGATGCTCAATCATTTAACATATGCGGATGATGTAGTCATATCAAATTAATTTGAAGATCTACGATCTATGATGACATAGCTAAACTTTGAACAGTCAAACATTTGATATTTATTCAGGGCAGATTATAGCACGTAAAAAATTCACTCAAAGCTTGGTCGGCCAAAAAATAAAATCCCGAAAAACCAAAAACCTTTAAAACTGAGAAAATCTGTATATGACCGCTGCGCACTTCCAGTGCGCTGCGCCTTAACATGATTATTAATAGAAAAACTTGCTGGAGCTCAACGAGCCGTGAAAAGGCAAACGTTGAATACAAAATTAAAAGACAGAAAATGAAGATGGGCTAATCATACCACGAGGCAGAACGACCAACTGTGGAATAAAGAAATACAACAATGGAGACCACAGACTGGAAGAAGAAGCGTGCCATCCGCAAACCAGATGGGAGAATGACTTGAGGGGTAGCCCAAAATAGAGACATATGGAAAAATAAAGGGGAGGTCCATGTCCAACATTGGATGACAAAAGGTTAATGAAGAAGAAGAAGTAGAAGAAGAGATGGTGCTGGGACTTGTTAGTCCACAGCTATATCAACGCGTTGGGAATAGTTGTCAAGCCCTAGATAGAGGAGATGGCCGTTGGACAAAGAAAATCTAGGTATGGCTATACAACAAATTGTATTGCACCGGTCTCACGACTTGTAGCCACCCTTCAGCCGACTGCAATACCCTTGACTACTTTGTGGGGGGTGGTTGAGGCAAAGGTCATCGAAAGGGATCATAACACCAAGGACAGCTTAAGGACCTCCACCATAGAGGTAATGACACACATTTGGTATACTTTTGCTAATTCTGATTTTTGTATTTTAATATTGTTTTTGATTTTCCGGATTTTCCCTGTATGGTACATGACAGTAGCGATAGCATTTAAGTAGTGGCCGAATAAGTAAAATACTTAATAGGGCAAAGAAGAAATCCGATACAGAAAACCATTTCGTACCAACAAAATAATCACATGCGCATTACAGCCGGGGAGGTTTAGCCGGCGGCGCGGCGAGCATCGAATTACCAAACAGAAGAAACGATAATCCCGGGGCGTGGGCGGAAAACTCCAACTTCAATTTTAAAAACGACCCGCGCCTAAAGCACCTCGGATTCGGAAACTTCGGCTGACTTTTGCCCCGACCTGAAAGTTCTAAGCTGTTTAAAGGAAGGAGTCGGGTATAAAGCGACTGGCGAAAAGACTTTCATTTTTAGGGGTTGTTTTTGGGGAAGTTCGGCCGCACACGTCGCGCGAAGCAGTTAGGCGCTTTGTGCGAGCTTTGCAAGGGAATTTATAAATAGGAGCTTGAACAGGAGGCTTGAAGCGGATATGGAGGATTATTGATTCTGAAAGGTTTCCTTTGATGTACAGGGAACATTAAAGAAGTTTTCAAACCAATTGTGTAAAGATAGAAAACATATTATTAATAAGAAAACATCTAAGGGTCAAATAACGTTCACTAATGAGAAAGCGTTATCATGGTTTCTCATTTATTGTTGAATCAAAAAGAGCAAGAACCATGTGCATCATAATGGAGTAGGTGTAAAATAGCAAAACTTTTAAATCAAAAGCTATGATCAAGAAGTAATGAGACATTCCGACAAAATCATTTAATGGAAGATATGCTTATATAGAATTAATATTCTTCAAAATAACATTCTTGAGCATCAAAATACTGTTGTCGGCGGTTTTACTAACTTAAACTGGGAATATTTAAGAACCCAGCTGTTTATATATTTTTAAAGCCCGAATAATGGCGTCTTCTCGAAATATAACAGATTTGAGCCTGGAAACAAAAAAAAATTGAACGAGGGGAGGTTGAGGTTGTATTTTCACGTCACTATTAGCTACAGTCTCATTCTCGTGGTAAAGAACCCAGGCTTTGATAATTTCCGGGCAGATGCACCATATAAGAACTTTTCTTGTCCGGGTGGTACGAATTTCTTGTAGACAAAAACTTTTGAAGTCTAGAAAGACACCGAGGATCGCATTCATTTTTGATTTGCTCATTTGAGCCTTCTTTGATCGAGAAGATTTGGCGTGTGCCATTCAGGGCGCTTTCTTTTCGTCTCCGGATTGTATTGAAAACCTTTGTTACGAGTTATCACTTTCTCCTTAAATTTGACTCAGTTCTCACGAGAAATGATTTTTTTCTATTGGTCGAACTCCTCCACAGGTCCGAAGACACCGCCTTTTACTGGGGCCAGTTCTTTTACTTTCCAGATGTGCTTTGTACATGAGTCACTTGGACTTATGGAATTACTTATACCATTTTGTTCGTTTTGCAAAATTCCATTTGGCCATCTTCTGCTCCTCTTATTTGGCCCAGGATATTTTGTATTTGTACTTTATCCCACAGGTTTCCCTTTCCAAGCTGTAAAAAAATTCCATTTTTAACTTTGGTTGCCATGCAAGGCTGTTGTTTTCTTCATTTCCGCGTCTTGTAAGACGCACTTCCCTTCTGCTACTGTCTTGTTCTATTTCCTCAAGTTTGTTATTTATCTAGGCGTTCTTTTCCTTCTATACATTATATTTGTGTTATTTATTTTTAATTTGTTTTCTCTTTTTTCTTGTCCTTTTTTCGTGTCTTTTCTTTCCTCATTCCTTAGTTTTCTTGCTTTTTCACAATCTTCTTCATACCATTCTTTCGTTTTGTTTTTGTCGTCTTTCTTCCTAGCACTTCTTTCGCCGTTACCTGTATGTTTTGTTTCATTTCTCTATATTATTTCTAGGTCCATAATGTTTGTTAGTCTGTTTTGTGTGTTTTTGGCATATGTATCTCAAGGGCTTCTAGATTTACTCTTGTTGCTTCCGTTTTGCTGCATTGCTTCCTCATGTCTATGTTCCTTAGCTTTGACATTACTAAGTAATGATCTATTCCATCTTGTGCGCCTCTGTACGTTCTTGTGTATATTGTCTTGTTGCATATCTTTTTCGTGGCTAGTATATGGTCAATTTAATTTTCTTCTGTGTTTCCGGATGTTTTCATGTTACCTTATGTTTTTTGGAGTGTTCATACTTACTATAGTCTATTAAGACTCTTATCATTACGACTACACTGATAATACCAGTTCTTAGCCCATTTTTAACGTACAGTTATTTTTCAGCCACCCTGTACATTAAATAGTAGTTGAGTAGGTCAGAGTCCGGCAGAATAATCTTCTCTTTTTAAATTAACAGCCTTGAGCAATCCATTGGTAGACAGCGTTCGAGCTTAGTTCAACATTAAAACGGAAATCACTCGATAGACCTCGTAACGTTCGGACACCCAAGAATATCGCAGCAGAATATCCATGAGTGATCTCTCCACAGTCAACATGTAACCGTTGATGTTCGCTTACGGAATTTGTCATCATAAAGTCGTATTGCTGTGAGGAAGCAGGATGCGCGATGAGTGTCACATCTACCCGCCTTGTTGCGATGTTACGCAATTTGTGGTTCCAGCAAGATGGCACTACCGCATACACGGTGAGAATTTCTCGAGAAGTTCTGGAACAAATGTTTCCAGGTCACGTCATCTCATTACGTGGTGACACCCCATGGCTGCCTAAGTCACCAGACCTGTTCCTTTGCGATTTTTTCGATAGAGATATCTGAAGGCTAAAATCTTTCAATGCAGCCCGCGGGATATTTTTCGTCGAGTAGAAGTTTTGGCAAAACGTAGATGGGAGTATTCTGGAGAGTCTAAAGGCTGCATCAAACGCAGGTTGTTCGTTAACAAATGTGACAAAGTCAATTAGGTATTGTCAGTATGGGGTTGCGTAAGGAAAGCAGCGGTCCAAGCCAACTGAATAATGAACATCTGTTACTTTGGTTTGTGTGCTATGGTGGGTTGAGTTAGATTGTAACCATCTATCCTAGGCTGTCAAAACAATGGAGGTGCTCAGCATCGTCAGATCTTATAAAGATGCCAGTTGATAGAAGTTAAGTTGCCACTACAGACGAGCAGATTTGTCAGCTGATTCGTTCCCAACAACTCCAACTTGGACTGGTGTATACATAAACCGAGTAGATTGCTCGAATAGTCAATTTCAAAAAAAGCTCACGTAAGCGCAAGATAAAGAGGTCTGAAGAAAACTCAAGATAAAGTCCGGTTCTTCTATATAAAAGGCATTGCCGACTCTCTCTCTCTCTAGTTCTAAAATCGGCTGTAAAAGTGAAGGTAGAACCTTGCCAGAACGTTATTTGCAACAGGTGGAGTTGCCTAATCTAAGTGATACCGAGATGTGTTTAATGCCAATAAGAACTTGAGAAGGAGCAAGTATTATGACAGGGGATCATCAAAGTGGTACTTTCTTTTCAACTTAGTATATCTGATGATGGAAGACCTTGTAAAATCGTAGGCTTGTTTCTGAAAATGTCAACATCTTGATTATGAAGCAACCGATAATTTGGGTGTGAGGATCAAGATAACACGCTAAGACTTATCGCAACACATAATCTTGTCTTCGAAGATTCAAATGGAGTGCGGTTGCAATACGTAGTCCGGGTTCGTGAATCCAGTCCATGAGAGATATGGCGCAACCATAGTCTATTTTTGACAACACCAAACTGCTACATAAGCGAAGTAAGTAGCGGATAGCTTATGTTTTTGTGTTGAGAAAACGGAAACGACAATTATCCGCGTTTTGCACAATTGAATCTATCGTCAGTTGGAATCTACCACGACATCAAGAGATCTGTCGATGTAAAGAGAGGCCATTACCCAGGTGGTAAGTTCTGCAGTAGCTTATTTACTTCAGTTGCAAAGAGGGTAACACTTAAGATCGATCCTTAAAAAATTCAGAATCCTGCCTCCAAATCCGAACGTAAAAAGTACGATCCTCGAGAAAGTTGTGAATAAAACGAAGCACAAGCCCACGCATGTTCCATTCGTACATTTGGTTAAGTATTCCTTGGGGCTAAGTGAGGCTACAGACCTTTTCAAGATCAAAGAAAATTGTTATTCCACGTTCCCACTTTGCAAAGGTTGCCTGCACAGCTTGCTTCAAAATTTTATTTTGGGAGCCAAACTCAACAAGAGGTAAAAGCTCATTTGCTCACAGATACCAAAATAGGAATAATCAGGGCTTTTTCCATGCTTGAAGATAGGATCCATCTTCCCAATTTTTTTAGGGCTCTAAAATTTTCAGTAGCTCATCTTGGGGTACATTTTTAATAAAGTCATAGCATATTAGGTCTGATCCAGGTGCTAATTAGACATTAGCAAAGCTCAAAGAAGGTAAAGCTTTCACTAATGGGGATGCAGGGTTGACTTCCGTGTGGTCCAAGAGTAACTCCTCTTATTTATTAATTATTTAAAACTTATGGTTACAACTGCTGAGGCGGTTGTGTTGTCCAAGGACATTTAATATTTCTTTAAGGTCTGTTATCAAGGTCTGATCAACTTCCAGACCTGGAAAGGGTAATTGTTGGTATTTGCTGGGCACTAATCGGACTTTTGACCAATGGGGTTTGTATCAGTAATTATCGAACTGGTACAACTCTGCCACGATTCAGCTCTGCTGGTTTGAATGCAGTATTTAGCTCGTATTCGAATCCGTTTAAAATGAAGTATTTTTTAAACTGATTTAAAGCTTTATTTTTGTTTTTAATTGGGACTTTTGGTCTGGTTTTTGCCCTGAACTTTTCGAGACGCAGAAGTTGGCAGAAGAGATTATAGCCGTTGGTATTTGGCTTCATCCCTGATAGCTTGATCGTTTCCGCAATTATCACCCAATCGGCTTTTAAAAGAGCCCAACGAGGTAGGTACTCTTTGAGAAGAAGGTTGACTGGTCGAAAACCTGTCACCTTCAGAGTGTGACCTATGCAATGCCATATAAAATATGGGGCAAGATTTGATGAGAACGTTAAGTCTACAGCGGAGAAGGTCTAATTGACGAATTGGCCTTTTCGGTCGCCAATTGATGATCCCCATAAATAATTGTAAACATCAAAGTCACCTCTAAAAAAATTGATTGAAGCAGTTGAAGTGTAAGACTGAGTAGATCCTAAAGAGACTAATGAAATCTGGAAAGGTATGTGTTACTTGAGGGTCGACAGCTTATGGAGTTCTTTGAGTCGGCATTTGCGAGCTCTTAATAAAAGTATAGACGCCTTGTTCCCCTTCCCTTCTTTTTTCGGTCGGGCTGAGCTGTTAAAGGCTGTTGACCTGATTTAAAAATTACTAAAAATTTCCTTCTTGTGGGTCGAGAATTTTCTCGTAGGTTGCTAATATGCAGTAAGAAGATCTAGTGATAATCGGGGAGGTAGGGTTAAGAAGGTGCAATTCCACTGGTAAATCATGGACTGTTTTTTGCAGTACGGGCGTTCTATAATTAATGGAGAGGTGGTGCTCTTTGTTGGATAAAGGGTCATAAGCATGGTGAGCCTTCATAGTAGGGTTTTCTGTACTTACAATGAAATGTGGCCAAATTTTTGGCATTTGAAACACCAGGCGGGAAAAAGATGTGTTTTTTACGAGCAGGGAATAAAAGCTTATTTTTGTATGAAAATAAGGAAATTAAATGTTCTATCAACTAAAATCTAAAATCTCGTCTAGAGAGGGATTAAGGAGATCTGGAAATAAACGATTCCTTTGCAAATATTTAGAGTTGCATCAGGCTTAATCTAAATTGGATGAAACGTGAGCTTTGTAAGATTACAAAAGCAATTGAATTGGGAATCAGAGTTTTTATAAGAAGAGCGTCTTTTATTTTCTTGGTGTTTCAAACGTTACCTATAAAACTATATATGGTTCTTGGTATAGCGAGCGGACTCGGTCAAAATTTCTTTCCTGTAATCTTTTGAGGGCCAAGAACCGGGGTTTTGCCTCCATCACATTGGTCGAGTTTAAATAGTTTGGAGCATTTTTGGGTGCGCCTCTCTGTTTAAAATTTAAAATTTCTACAAAAAGTGAAATTCTACAACCCCCGGTTGTTCCATCCACCATGGAATCTGGCAAAGGAGCGATCCATCGTAAGCCAATGATTTCCAGTGGATATAGTTGTCCGTATAGAATGTCTCTGTCAGCAAACTGATTGATCCAGAGTCTATTTACACAAAGCAGTGGCCAAAATGGTATGTTTGTCCGTGTCATCTACAGACGACAGTTTTCTTTACAACCAGGATCCGCAGATGGCAAGCGTGAGGGTGGGAAAAGAACCTGCCATGGGTCTCACAAACCCGAGGCACTTTCTCTTTTAGTCGCTTCTTATGACAATCAGGAGTTAATGCAGACCTATTTTAACCACGGTGCTGCAGGGGTAGAATCTGATGTTCTTTTTATTGCTGGACCTTTTGTAAATGATATTTACTTAAAATGACATAGTGGTGGAAATCATAATGCAATCTTGTTACTATATCTCATATCTGGAATAACTCACTTATTAAAGCAAACAGTTCCTATTTGATTTTCAGAGCGTAAAGATGTGCGGAGTGAGCTTGTGCGATATCATTATCGCAAGCGTGTGAGAAACTAAATAAAGAAATAATCTTTTCTTTGATGACATTAAGCATAAAAAACAACAAAAATCTTTGAAATAACACAATGAAAATGTTATAGTTATCTTTTGCAAAAACTGCCAGTGGTACGGCCATACATACAACAGATGCACCAGGCCTGCTCGTTGCGTCAAGAGTGCAGAATAGCACGATTACCGCACTTGCCCAAAAAATTGCAAAGACGGTATACCGCGTTCTGTGTCAAGATCAACACCCCCTAATTACAAGGGTTGCAAGGTGTACCTCAAAATACTAAAGGAAGATTTCTCAACTCAGCAAACTCAAATATTCCTTATGACTTCAAAGCCAACAACAGCAACATCAGTTCCATCAACAAACACTAACAAGAGAGTCAACATCAGCAACAGCACTATCCAAAACACCATACCAAAGATAACAATATCTATCTCACGCAAAATTACATACAACTCCACACAATCCAAGAAAATTTCCTTCAAGCAACATCCATTACAATTGGAATGGCCCACTAGTCATATCAGCTAGATACTCCTCCAAACTACGCTATAAACAAACAAGGCTTCAGAACACTAGATAGTAGATTTTAAGCAGGGGGAGATTTTAATGCAATACCCTATGGGGCTTCCGACGCTATACCAAGTAGTACAAGAACTCCAACTGAATCACCTTTCAATATACGACCTAAATAAAATACTTGAATTTATGGATTTCTACATAACCAAAGATATAGCTTCAAATTACCTCAAAATTTTATCATGCCTCGATCTATCTTTGGACCATATGCCAATTATAGCTACTGTGAGGAGCAAAACAAACTGGAACTACTACAAAGACATCAACTATAATCGCCTGCACCTGAAAATTTTGCTCTAAACTAATAATGTTCTAAAATTGACACTAACATTTACCAGCAAAAACCTACCCGTAGGCTGCCCCATTGCAGTAAAAGGAAAGTAGCAGAAAAAGACGATTAAGGCGCATCTGGCGGCATACAAGGTATCCATTGGACAAAAGACGATACAATCAAGCAACATCACAGCTCAAAATACTCATTAAAATCTTAAAAATGTAAATTTTCAAGATATCTCTTAAATTTGAGCACAACTACCGATATAAATTATTCTCTTTGGAGAGAAAACAAAAGAATAAAAGCCTATTCCTCCCCTAAACAAACCAAATGGATCATGGGCGTGTTTAGATTTAGAAAAAGCAGACCTCTTTGTCGCATACCTTGAGAGTGTATTCCAACCAATCTCATCACAAATTAGCGTTGAAGAAAAAGCAGAACCACAAAATTCTTTAGGAACACCATATCAACTAGCCTTACCTATAGATAGCTTCATAGTAAAGAAAATTAAACACATGAAAGCTCCAGGCTTCCACTTAATTATCGGAAAACTACTGAAAGGACTACCGCACAAGGGCCTAGTGATGCTAATCGTACTATATAATGTAATCATGAGATTGGAAGACTTTCCAGTTCAATGGAAAATAGCGTAGGTAATACAGATCCTCAAACCTGGCAAACCCCCAAATGAAGTACAGACCGCTTAGTTTATTGTCGGCGTTAGATAAAGATCTGGAAAAACTTCTAGTCAATAAACTAACAACCATCTTAAATAACAATAGCATAATTTCTGACCAATGTGACTTTCGTAGAGATCACTCTACCGTATAACAGACTCACCACATCGTCGATAACGTAAATCAAGCTTTTGAAGAGAAACAATACTGCACAACTGCGCTTCTCGACAAAAGCCAGGCTTTCAATAAAGTGTGGCATACATACCTTCTGTATAAACTTAAAAAAACACTTTCACCCTCTCTTTATCTTATCCTTAAATTATACCAAGAGGAACAATACTTCCACGTAAAAATTGGCCAATATGAAACCGATCTACACACAATCAACTCAGGGGTGCCTCAGGGTAGTGTTCTTGGTCAGATTGTATGTCTAGCTCTCCCTCGCTGCCACTTTTGCAGATGATAAAATACAAAGATCCAATACTAGCTGCCTTTCGCCTTCATCAGAGTTTAGATTAATGCAATGGTCCAAACGATGGAAAGTTCAACTTAATGAACCCAAGTCCTTTCATATCACATTCACCAAGTGCAAAGGTAATTAACCACCAGTCTTTCTAAATAACATCCCCTTAACTCAAGTTAATGAAATATTTGTTTATACCTAGACAAAGGCTAACTTGGATGCTTTAGAAAGCATTACTGATTACTAGGCTGGAGGAAATCCAAATTATCCCCAACAACTAAGCTGTTAGTCTATAATGCAATATTTAAAACCATATGGACATACGGAATAAAGCTTTGGGGTACAACAGCTGACTCCAACCTCTAAATCTTTAGAGATTCCAATCCAAAGTGCTACGTGTGATGAGTAATGTTCCAAAGGACCATGGTGTGGGATTGACACCTGTGACCGCAAGAGCGAGGAGGGCAAAACCTAGAGGAATAAAGACTTAGGGTAAGGGTTAATATAATTGCCAAATATGGGAACCCTAGCTTGCCTGCAAGGGGTCAAATATGGCCATACTTTATAATGGGCGCCTATGGGAGAGAGACATCTCTTTCATCTAGTCACGTGACGTTAATATCGAGGAGGCTGGAACTAGGCAGATATTAAAGCACTAGTCCGTAACCTATATGCAATATGGTAAAACATTTCGCTCATTTCTCGGCCATCGTACATGATTTTGAGATGCGTATAGCACTGTTGGAAAGGGCACGCAACAAGGTTTCAAACGATACTTTATTTGTGTCTCTACGTTTACTTTGATTTTTGACCATTTTTTGACCGTTTTTAGGGTAACATTATCGTAGCAAAGAAAACGCACAGAAAAGGATGTGACGTCCCTGTGGTCATACGCGCGGGTATTCATTCTGGTTCCGTTATGCACAACGTGGTCGTGGTCTGACGTCAATTCAATTGCAAAATATTTGTGCAAGTGTCCAAATGGTAACCTTGAAACTCTTAAACCAATATTGGTCAAAAAACCTATTGAATTCGATTCTTTTACATCTTTAGGCGCCCGTACAGTCGGCACATGTCATGGTGGTCGTCTGGTACTTTGTCAGGGCCGTAACAGCCCCTCCCCCCCCCAGATTCGATCCACTGCACCTGTCCCAATCACGGCGCGATGTTCCACGAGTCGATCGAGGACGATGGTGGAGATTCGTGGAGGTCTTCTGACAAAGAAGACGGAGAGACGCCTTACTAAACCTTGTTTGTTCAGATCTGTACAGTTCTTCTTCTACAGACCTTGACATCTTATTTAAAAACCTGAGTTTGACAACAAAAACCTGACACGGTCTTAGCTTTTTCTTCTTTCTTTACTGCCCTACAAAGGACCGTACCCCCTTTCCTTTGCGTACCTCCAAGGAAACCCTAAAAACGGTCCAAAAAACAATGGTCAAAAATCAAAGTCAACGTAGAGACATAAATGAGGTATCGTTTGAAAGCTTGTTGCATGCCCTTTCCAACAATACATCATATGAAATACATAATTTGAATATCAAGTGCTTAGTATATGCCTAGGACCAGCCTCAGTCTCCTCGATATTAAGGTCACGTGACTATATGGAAGTGATGTGTGTCTTCCATAGGTGCCCAGTATAAGGTATGGCCATTTTTTGACTCTTTGTAGGCAAGCTAGGGTTCCCATATTTGGCAGTTATATTAACCCCTACCCTAAGCCTTTATTTCGCTAGGTGAAACCTTCCTCGCTCTTGCGGTCACCAGGTATCAATCCTATACCATTGTCCTTTGTAAGAAACAACGTCTTTCTAAGTGCCTTAAAAGATGACACCGTAAAAGAAGCAGAAGTGAAGTTCAGTGACAAGTATCTAAGTAAACTAAAAATCACCCTAATGTCTCGGCCCTCAACCTACTAGACCACAGTGAAAGAGTGGAATAGTGGAAGAGAAATTTTGTTAATTTAGAAAGGTCCTATGACAACTGCCAAGTCCATTAAAATGCCCCGCATGTAATCCGAACTTCGCGTTCCACCGGTTTCGTTAATTTTCTACCACGTCCACTATTTCAGTACTCCCGGCAATCCTTTTTATAGTCGATACCAGCCCGCCGGAAGTGCCGGAATTCTTCGGGGAAAGCCTCATCAAATCTATAGCAAAAGGGCTGCAGGCCCACCTTGCATGCTGAGCAGCCGGATCGTTTATCTCGCGCAACTTTATTCGCGGGGGATTTATGCCCCGAGTTCCGGCGCGCCGAGCGTTGACTTGAGCAAGTTGGAGTTGCGCCAGGGCGACGGCCGATCGGGAAGTTGCGAAGCTGTCATAAATTACGCAGCTTATTATTGATTGCGCCTGATCGAGACAAATTCGAGTTTTAACAGTTCGGGAGGGGCGCAGCGACGTGTTTATCGGGCTTCCCTCGGGCTGCGCAACTTTCGGCGAAGTTGGGGTTGGGGCGCACGGCCCGACGTGCAAAAGTAAGCCAGGCTGAAAGATTGTTGTGGGTCTAAAAATTATGGATAAAATAACGACAATGAAGATAAGCCAAACAGTTATCCTCTGGTTTGTGTGTAAACTTTACTATTTTGTCTCACTATGGAAAAATCTGTAGGAGAGCTTCAGTAGCAAATCAGTAAATTTAAAAAACTTTACTTTTTCCCTTTAGCTAATCCTTCTATTTATGTAATGAAGAAGATTATTAGGCCCAACCCTCAATAAGTCAGATCTGCATAGATTGAACAGTAGAGACACGCAAAAGTTGTTTCCGATATGGATTTCTTCTTCTTCTTCTTCTACTTCGTTATAAGCTTAAAGCTTGTTTCATTCCAGCGCATTCTTCCATCTCTTTCTCGGTCTACCTGCTGATTTTCTGTCTCTAGGCAACAGATCTCTAACTTTCTTTACTATCCTGATATTTTCTATCCTAGATATATTCTGACCTTTTGGCCCACTCGTCGATCTTTTGAGCTTCGCAACTTCCTCTCTTCTTATGTGGTCAAGTTTAGTTGTACCCATAATGTTTCGCAGTATCGTCATCTCCGTGGTTTCCAGTATATGGATTTAAGGGAGTAAAAATATCATAAAAAAGAGTTTTTTTATCACCATGATCAAACTTTTTAGCAAATGTTATATTGTACGTTAGTTATAGCTAGGTCAATGTTTGGAGTATTGATTACATTCTAAGTCAACACTCAATATGGCGCCAGCTAAGACCTAAGCAAGGGTCTTCGTCGTGGCTGCCTTTTACGAGAGGGGCCAAAGTGTTAGCGGAGCGCTAACTGCCTTCAAGACCAAGTCTGATAAGCACACCACCTTGTCTATCTCTTCAATAGCAAGGTAAAAAATATCATCATAAAATTTGCTCTACAATTAAATTGTCAATTTTACCACGTTACAATAGGCTCATTGGAAAGTTTGAGAAGTCAGAAAGTGTACTAGATGACAATTTGTTAAGAAAAGGCAGACCTGTCACCGAGACCGCAGAATAAGCTCAGGGGCTTTATGATAAGAGCCTACAATTTCGGTATCTAAAGCCGCAGCTCAACTTGCTGCGAGTGTGCGCTCGCTGCACACCACCCTTACCAAGAAATTGAATCGATTTCCGTATAAGATTCAATTGAAAACGTCTTTGAGCGAGGTCAATATTGGCAAAAGATTGACTTTTGCAAAAAGTAATCATGGAGATTCAAATCAACAAGTTGGACATAAAGCACGTCGCTTTCAACTAGATGTCAACAAACAAAATTACCGACACCGAGGCACCGAAAACCCACAATTGACCGAGGTTTGTTGATTGCACCCAGAAGAAGTCAATGTATGGTGTGCAATTTTTGTGGAATTGTCAGCCCACTGTGTCTCACAAAATATGTGCATGAAGAAGTTTATCGCACAGAAATTCTCGAGAAATTCCTTCCAATTGTGAGAGACAAAAGACAAGTCAACCAATACTGGTTTCAGCAAGATGGAGTCATCACCCATAGGACTCAGGTTATCTTAAGGATAGGGTTTATCCCAGTCCATCGACAAACTCAAAAATTGCACCACAGAAGAGGTTCTGGCCATTCTGCAGACATCAGAAAAGTGGCAATTGAGGGTTTCGGGAAAAGGGTTGAAATAACCATCTCTAGTAAAGACAGTCAGTTTAAAAACATAATGCATCACACTTTATTTATTTGTCGTCATAATAAAAAAAGAGTAGAAATTTTATCTTGCGTAGTTTTTTTTATAATTAATTTTTCATCTTTTTCGTCACATAATGAAGGCCTTGTACAATATCAAAAGTCATTTATTTGCATTCTGTATCTCTTTTCATTATTTTTATTTCTGCTATTGTTTCCCCCCTTCCTTCTAATTTATTTTGTATGTTTTTTCCACTTTCTTCTTGGTTTCCGTTCTTTTACCCCAAACCTTGATACTTCACGTGTTTTATTCATTTTAATTTCTGCTTTCTATTTTAGTCTCTGTACGATTGTTGTACTCATTCTCTTTTTATGTTGCCAGTTACCCTTCTTAAATCTTTTGTTATTTGTTTTCCTTATTGTCAATTTGTGCTGGTCCATCATTGTCCAGCAGAATTGAAAAGTACATCGTTTTGTATATTTATAATTTTGTTCCATTGCTTATTTCTCTTTTTTTAACTTAAGCGTTGTCATGTAATATATCTGGGTTGCCTTACTCATTGTTCTCACATTCCCAAGACATATAGCTGTTTACTTCTTCCAAGACATTTTCTTCAATTATAATTTCTTTCATTTGCACTTTATTAATTAGTTTATTCCTTCCAATGGCTTTTCTATTAATGGTTATCCGTTTTGTGTATATTTTTCGTTTCTTTAGTTTTCTAATTAATCTACTTTAGTAGTTGATTGTCCTAAAATATTATTATTAATTTATTATTTTTGTTTTTTATTTCAAAGTTTTCTCATGCTATTCTTTTGGTCTCTTTTACAGGATCTCTAGTTTCATTTCCTTTATATACTTTTTGTCCCCTTTAGCTTTTCTTGTCTTTATGTATTTTTTCTTTGCTTTTTCTTTTCTCCTGTAATTTTTTCAAAGTTTCATTCCACTATTTCGTTTTTCAAATGTGGGTATGTTGTTCTTATTCTGATTACTTCTATTGTAGTTTCTAACATCACTTTTTTAACAATTTCACTTAATTCTGCATCTTTCTTTTCTTCTTCCTTCTCCTGTTTCTCTATTTTTGGTTCTTTGTAACTTTTCTAATTTTTTAAGTTATTAAGTTTCTTCAAATTTATTCTTTAGGCCATTTTTACTATTTTTCAGATTGTCTAAATAATGAATTTTCCTCTCACATCTAACTGCTATTTTCTATATGGTTTGTTACCTGGCCCCGATTTCGCCGGGGCTGATGTTACCTGGCCAGGAATTTTTCGGCCAGTGTGCAACACCAGGGTCCTGGTTTGGAATTTATGTTCTTAAAAGGAATGTTGCCTGGGTCCGATTTTGTGCAACATCGGGGTCCTTGACCCACCGCGCCGTGTAGTGCCAAGCGGTTCCGAGTCGACCCGAACGCCGCCGGCCATAGCCGCCACAGCATTTACCAACCAGAGCAAGGGCGCTGGGACATTTTCCAATCAGCGCAAAGGTGCCCCCGGCGTCCACCAATCCTGGACAAGCCCCGCATCCCCCAACGGGCTCAGCGTGCTTCTACCCTCAAACTCTGCACCCCACCAGCAGAGTAGGGCACGAACTGAGCCACCGAAGCATTCGGCCTCAGTCGCCAGCCCCTAAGAAGAAATCTTCAAGAGTCATCAGGTGAGTCCCTTTTGGTTTCTTTTGCGCCGTGCTGCCCGGCCCTGCTGCCCGCTGCCCGGACCTTCTGCTCGCTGCCCGGCTCCGCCACCGGCCCCGCTACTCGTTCCTGCTGCCATTAGCTCGCTGCCCGTTTCAGCGCGTAAATTAAGTCGTAGGTTAAGTTTTTGTATATTAGCTAAGTAGGTCAAGTTATCTAGGGTTGATAGGTTAGTTTAAGGTAGGTTAAGTTCTGTAAGGTTGTAAATATAATCCTAGTCGACAAATTGGCCAAGTCGACGCTTTGTTTTTTAGCCTTCTGTACCCCACGCGTTGCCGGTCGTAGCATCCCGACGCCCGATTTATCACCGCCCTGGGCCCAACCTGGTAACAACTTACATTTTTATCTCAAGTTTGCAATTTCTTCTAATTTACCCTTAATTGTTGTTGGGCTTATTGCTTTTGTCGTCAAAGTAGTTGTTTCTTATTTAGTTTTTCATACTAGAGCTCTTTGTCTTACTTTTTCTGCTTTTTGTAGGTTAGCATTTCATTTATCCCTTCCCCCCTCTATATACGTTTTTTGGTACAACTTTGTTTCATGTCTTTTTCTCAACTCCACTTAATTTTACTTTCATTTATATTTAAATTATCTTTAATGTACACATTAACATTATTTAGTTTTCTTTTTTCGTATTTGTATTCTGTAACTATAATTTGTTTGTCACATCTTCCTTTCATTGTGTAATCGCTTCTTACTTTCAGCTCAATTCCCGGTTTATTATTAAAGAATTATTCTAATTTTTTAACTGATTGATCTTCATTTGTCTTCGGCCTCTTTACTACCACAAAAGTAACCAAGCATTAAAATTTGGCTATAAAACTTGTAGCCATAATGAATACGGTCTCTAATGCTAGGTTCGTTTGCGTTTTTAATTATTACCCACTAAGTCAGTTGGAGCTTTAAAAATCTGGCCTTTTTCCCAAAATTTTTGATATAAACACATGGTATTTATTCTTCAAAATACAGCCCATCCTCCTTCAGCCAGCGATCAGTGAGCTGCTCCAATTCCAATCTTTTGAGGGGGAGCTGCACTCGCCCGGTTTGTGAGGGATGACGTGCAGATATTTGATCTCAAAGCCCAGTAGCGTATTTGGACGCCATCCTAAAATGAGGATTGGCTTTCAAGAAGTCCACCTTTTACTCCGTCTGATTTTTTCCTCTGGGTCTATGCCAAGGACGAGGATCAAGACTCACAAACTAGAGGAGTTAGAGGTATGGATTCAGGAGGTTCTCAGTAATATCCCAAACGACTTCCTTCAGAATATTGCGTATTCCATTTCTGGTCGTTTAGCAACCGATGCTTGTGATTTCTTTTCATTTTAAAATGTGGACTTTATGGCTAATTTTTAATGCCTCGTTACTTTCCTTCATACTGCGTTTATCCTTTTTTTAAGTTCTTTTACTTATCTTCTTAGTTAAATTATTGTACGTGTCTTCCATCACCCGTTTTCACTTCCATTCTGTATTTGTACTCTAAATACTTTTACGTGTGCCATTTTCTTATTTTCTTTCTTCTTCTTGTGTCCTTTTGGTTATTTTTCTAATTCCTTCGTTTTGGTTTGTGCTTATTTTCTGCTATACTATTGGTAGAGCTGTTCCTTTTATATCAATTGACGGCTCTTGGTGGTTGTCCAACTTACCTTTCGAGATTCCTCCGATAGTGTTTATTTCGGATCTTTTCTTTTAACTCCAAAAATAGAAGGCTTCCTTATTTTTTAACGGAGATAAATTTGACGATGAAGCGAACGAAGCTTCCGACAGGTCTGTAGCGAAATCAATAACGCCGATGGGCCTCATCAACTTGCATAAAAGCTAAATATCTACAAATTAGCAAATTCTATGAAAGGTTTCATCAAGAAATCTAGGATAGACCTGTATTTCTCAATATACTCAAGGCCATTATTTCCTGCACTACTAAAGCAAGTCAAAAATTTCGTCAAGCAGAAAGTTTCTAGGACTGGAAATCTTTCTATAGGATATTCGAGACTGACTTGCCTAGACTAATGATTAGCAGCAGGAAGTTGGTGCCACATTTAGGGATTGAATTTGTACCTAAAGATTAGTGATGATAAAGGATGTAGACTTTTGACCAAGTGAAGTCTTGGATGGTGAAAGTAAAATGTCTTAAAGTTACTGTCAACTGCAACGACACAGTTTACGTATCATTCAAATCATCACTCAGATATCTTACACTTTACCACTTAGGCCTTAGCACTAATAGAAAACCAAAAGCTCTGAAAGATTCTTTACTTGTTGAAAACTTCAGTTTGATCTCAAAAGTTGTACAAAACATTATTTGAGCTACTTGTATGACTTCCAAATGACATTTAGAAGAACAACAATATTTCGGTGGTATGGAGTTGTTAAAACGCGTCTAAAACTATAGAGTCAGTATTTGTCATACCCAAGTTGTTTTGGTAGCCAGTTTCTAATGTAGGTGGTATGTCCCAATTATGGGAAAATCATTCTAAAGGTCTGACCTACTATAATCATACTAGAATAAGCTATTTACGATTAGAGAAACTTACACAAACTCTATAAGAACAGAAGGTGAAGATTTGAGTATATGTGAAGGTTAGTCGAACATACAAGATTTGGTCCTTTTGATCAACTTTATAAAACTAGATATGAAGACATAATGGAAATGCAGATTTGTTTCTACTAAGAGGAGAAGAAAGGAGCGAATGAAAGGTAGAAAGATAGAAATAATGAGAAAAGGCGAGGCAGGATGAGGAGAATAGGGAGAAAAAAGAGAAAGTAAGCTCGCAAAAACAGAGAACGAGGGAGAGAGGAGAGGAGAGAGAGCTAGAGAGGGGGAAAAAAGGCGAGAAAGAATACGAAAGTGCGAAAAAGGGAAAATGAGAGCAAGAAAGAGAATACGCGAAAGAGAGATCAAAAGGGTGCGAGCAGGTAAAGAGAGACGAGGGGAAAAAAGGGGGGAGAAGAATGATTTATTGGGTCAGAGTCTAATCAGCTTTGTGTTACAAATCAAAGAGAAATCGAAATCCCTTTTAAAAAATATTGTGTTGCGATCGAACATGCGCTTTTAGTTATCCAGTACCGGATTTTAAATTTCGGTGTCAAAACGGTTCGGGCTGAACTTTGCCTTTTTCGGCGCATCGCGCGTCCCCAAGCGCTTTTCTGCTCACCAATTCCATTTACGACGCGAGTTTTATTAAATATTAAACTCCGGGCTCACCTGGCACGTGCACTGCGTGCGGCAATCCAGCGAGAACATCTCTCCGTGCTCGTACGTCGTGTTGTACACCAGGCAGGGCAGGCCGCTGGACTCTGGAACAAAATCTGTGTTAGGGCGATTGTTGCACGCTTTTGCCTCGCTGGAATTGGAATCCGGGAGCTGGTGATGCCTGGTGAATGGGAACGCAAAGTGTGCCGCTGTAGCCTCACAGGGGCATAAACAAGCGCCGCGAGCGCAACCATTAGGCGTTATTGCGCCCTTTTAAGTGTATCGGCGGGTGTCACCCGCAGTAAACATTTGGCAGAATAATCCGAAACGAGGAAACCGACCTCTGCCCGGCGCCCCATAAAACTGAATTCAATAAGCGGGTGCGCTGCAGAAGAGCTACGGCGTGTACTCGGTATTTTCGGCACGTCCTTTAAACCTGCGTGGCCCTCTTTGAGGAGATGAATATAAATAGACCGCCCGGATTTGTTTCGCCGATAAAAAACCGAGAATTGTCTTCTGATAAGCGCAGATAACTGAGAGGTTGCAAAAAGTTTTTATTGTCAGGTTCTTACACTCATGACTACAGGAACACAGTTGTATGCCAGGAATTTTATTAGCATCAAACAAAAATGATTTTACTGCTAAAAGGGCAATTCGGAAAGAAACCTCAGTTTGCGCATGCGCGAGGAATAAGCAAGGATAGAAAAGCCTATCCTGCGGTGCTGTACGTAGTAGTTTAGTAGGCAGTGGACGAAGAAGGTTGGATTGTAATGTAAAGTGCGTGCAGTAAGCAACAAAATATCTAAAGAATGCGCGGGAGTAAATAAATATCAAAATATCTGAGGATGGTCGTAAAACCATGGCTGCCACCCATTTGCAAAAAACCTTGTTTAACACCAAAAACCACAGGCTGGAGAAAGGTATTTGATTGATATTCATTTGTTGTCAGTTATACCATGTAACATTGTTTTTTATTTTCTAAAGTGACGAATTATGATTAGAGGTCGTTACAGAAATCTCATGATTCACCAGGAAAAATATAATCTAAATCTTCCAAGAGAAGTGCATGGCAAGAACTCAAATGTCATCTTTTACATAGCAATGGACAACCATAGCAGCGGCTGCTTGTTGGGCGTGGTGATACTGCCAGGTGAAAGACACTGCTTTGCAGTTTGGTGCGATCACAACTACTACCCTTAACGTGTAAGCATTGGACGGTTGTAAATTTTAATGTTGAATTAGTTTTCGATGCGCATATTTACGCTAAGGTCCACTAGCAATAATTAAATTTTTATATCCATTAAAAAATATATGGTAATGAGTGCACAAGAAAATGTAAAAGTGATTCTGTCACGAAGACACACAAGTGGCTCACTTCAGAACAGAAGGCGCCCCCGGCGTCCACCAGCGGGCTCAGCGTGCTTCCACCCTGAAACTCTGCATCCCACCAGCAGAGTGGGGCACGAGCTAACCCCTTAAAACCTGAGCCGCCAAAGCATTCGCTCTCAGTCTTCAGCCGCTTCAGAAGAAACCATCAAGTGTCATCAGGTTGGCTTCTTTTGCTGTTCGCTGCCCGGATCTGCAGTTCGCTGCCCGGACCTGCTGCTCGCTTTCCGGTCCCGCTGCCCAGACCTACTGCTCGGCCCTGCTGCACGCTGCCTGGTTCCGCCACCGGCCCCGCTGCTTGCGCTGCTGCACCTAGCTCGCGGTCCGGTCAGCGCATACATTAAGTCGTAGGTTAAGTTAGCTAGGGTTGATAGGTTAGCTTAAGGTAGGTTAAGTTCTGTAAGATTGTAAATATAATTCTAATTCGTAAGTTGTAGCCGACGCTTCGTTTTTTAGCCTTCCGTGCCCCACGCGTTGCCGGTCGTAGCGTCCCGACGCCCGATTTATCACCGCCCGGGCCCGACCTCGTAACACTATATTGTCTAAGGCTGCTCCTAGGTCCATAAAAATCATATACAGTTGTTTGCCTGTTCTCTTTGCTCTTTCTATTGGGTTTCTAAGTATACTTAGACGTTCACTAGTTTATCTATGTGATCTAAAAGCTGCCTGCTTGTCTTCCATTTTTCCTTCTACTTTGTTCCTGTTGTCTTTCTATTATTCTTGTTTGAAACACCTTTCGAGAGGCGTATGGGTCTGTAGTTATTATAATCTGTCTGTTCCCCCTTTTTATATATTGGGACTATAATGTTCTTTTTCCAATCCTTCGGTATTTGTTGTTCCTCCCAAGCTTTGCTTGGTCTTATTGAATTCCCCTCCCCCACTTTATCATTTCAGTTTCTACTTCGTCTTCGTCTCTAGTTTTTCCCATTTTTAAACTGCTAGTTGCTTCGTAGACTTCATCTCTAGTTATATTCGTACCTCATACCTCATCCTCTCTTGACTGTTTTCCATAGTCCGTTTCTCCCATTTCTTTACCCCTTTGATGTTTTGTGTTCGTGTTGAATTTTTTCCTATAGTCTTTTGCCCATGCTTCTAGATTTTCCTTGCCTTATTTCGTTATTTTCCATTTTAATTTTTGATGTTACTGATTAATTCCTTTCTTTTTCCTGAGATTCCTCTTGTTCCAAATCTTCCTGCCCTGTAATTCTATATCTTTGCCAAATTCTTCTAGTTTTTGACCGTAGCGCCCTTTAATCCTTTTTAACCTTATTTCTTCTCTTGTTATATTCTTCTCTTCCCTGTTCCGCTTTTGTTCTGACGTACCTTTTCCGTGTTATTTTTTCTTCTAACTAATCCTTTTGCTTCGTTGTTCAAACCAATGCGTCTTCTTATGCTTTGTATCAGTCACTTTTCTTCCATATATCTTTTCTGCTGTGTATTTGATCACCTCTTTTAAATTGTTCCACAGTTCTTCTAGGTTCCAGTTTTGTGATTCGCTATCTATTCTTCTAAGCTTTATTTATAATTGTTTCTGGTATTCTATTTTGATTGATTCCCTATTCAGCTTTCTCACGTCGATTTTACTGTATTTTTCTCTACGTTCTTGTATGCTTTCCTTATGTTAGTCTTTACTATCACTAGTTCTGCTTCTCCCTCTACGTTTATCTCAGTGATAATTTTTTGTTCCTTTTGTGTAAACCATAAAGTCGATTTTGAATTCCTTCCTTTCGCTTTAAAAGTATACCGTCCTTCTGTAGATTGGCAGAAATCCAGCCATTATTGTTTATTACTTTTTCCCGTCTCTTCCGTGTGATCCAATGTAATCTTCCCTTCCTTGCGTTTCAGTTCCCCATGATTACCCACAAATAATCGATTCATTCCATTAACAAACGAATCATCAGAAATTACCATTCCTAGTCCAAATAATCCCCCCAAAGAACCTAAACCCCCTCAAATTTTTTTATATGGAGTAATAGACTATAAAAAGATGATCGATAATTTATCACAAATTACTGAAGAAGATACCTATCATTCAAAAGCACTTACAAACAACACAATAACAATAAATACTAATACGTCCGAAACCTATAGGAAACTTATCAGACACCTTAATGAGGAAAAAATTATACACCACACATACCAAATGAAGCAGGAAAGGACCTATAGGATAGTTATCAGAGATCTCCACTGCTCAATACCCATCGAAGATATAAAAAAAGATATAGAAGCTAAAGGTCACACCGTTCGCAATATTATTAACATACGACATCGAATTAATAAGCAACCACTAATGCTATTTTATGTAGATTTAGAACCTAAAAAAATATCATACAATGTACAAGGTGCCAACTATATGGTCACACTAAATCTTACTGCACACGACCATACAAATGTGTTAAATGTGGAGGTGACCACAACTCCACATTGTGCCAAAAATCCAGAAGCACTCCAGCAAAATGTGTACTTTGTGGAAAAGATCATTCTTCGAATTATAAAGGTTGCGAAATATATCAACAGTTACAAAATGCAAGAACCAAATCTAGAGGAAATAATAATCAAAATTGTGATCAACCCCAAATTCCACATATCCAAACACCGAACCAATCAATACAACAACAACCAAGAACGGACGTTCGAACATATGCTGATGCTGCACGAAGGACAAATACAGCAATCAAGATAATGGCTTCTCAACCATTTCCTCTCCGAATTCAAAGCAATGTTCAATCAGTTAATCTCCCAAAGCAGCATGATACTAAGTATGCTATCAACTGTCATCAATAAACTAGTTCATTAATGGACATCTCATCTTTACGTATAGCTCTCTGGAATGCCAATGGTTTGGCAAATCACAAAACAGAAATAACTTATTTCCTACAAATTAATAAGATAGATATAATGCTTATATCTGAAACTCATTTTACAGACCGATCAGTATTTAAAATACCACATTATACGACTTATCATACCTTTCATCTGGATGAAACAGCACATGGAGGGACTGCAATACTCATACGCTCTGAAATAGCACATTATGAACTTCCTTCATTTCAAACTAACAAAATACAAGCTTCGGTAATTCATGTCAATGCTAAACCGAGATCTTTTACCATAGCAGCGATTTACAGCCCACCTAGATCAATCAATACCGACGAGTATGAAACAATGTTTAACACTTTGGGACCTCGCTTCATAATTGGTGGAGATTGGAATGCCAAACATTCTGACTGAGGTTCCAGATGTATTACGCTCAAAAGCCGAAATCTACTACGCCTCATAACAAACAAAAATTATTCGCATTTGTCAACTGGTCAACCAACTTACTGGCCAACTGACCTAAACAAACTTCCTGATTTGTTAGATTTCTTTGTCATCAACGGCGTTGCAACTACCTTCATATTGAACTTAATGGGACCTTTCATCGGACCATTCCCCCGTTATTCTTAACCTTAGTACCCATATTATTATAAAATCAAATCCACCCAAATTAGTCTCTCCAAAAACTGATTGGACTAACTTCCAACAATACATCGAAGATAATTTAATCCTGATCATTAAACTAAAAGAACTTAGAGACATTGATATTGCCGTACAAAACTTTACGAATGCAATACAAGAAGCAGCCTGGATAAGTACACCAACACCAATCACAAATAAACAAGAAGTTACTAACATACTGCTAGAGATTCGACAGCAGATTGCACGGAAAAGACGTGCAAGACGCACATAGGAAAGAACTCGCAACCCTGTTGATAAAAATACATATAACAGGTATTACTTAAAACTACACTACAAGATTTAAGAAATTCTACATTTGAAACATATATTACGTCTCTGTCGAGAGAAGACCACTCAGTGTGGAAACCTACAAAGAAACTCAAAAGACCTACTAATCACATACCACCATTAAGGAAGCAAGATGGAACCTGGGCAAGAACAGATCAAGAGAAAGCAAATGTTTTTGCAGAGCACTTAGCCCAAACTTTTAGTCCTCCAAAACTTAATCCTAACATCAATATTGAGAATATCAATAATTCTTTAGCTGCCCCATGTCCAATGACCCTCCCAATCAATCCGTTGACACCATCTGAAATAAAACATGAAATTAACAATTGTAAAACACACAAAGCTCCTGGATTTGATCTTATAACTGGCCAGATTCTTAAGAAACTACCAAAGAAGGTAATAATAATATTAACTACTATTTACAATAGTATGATAAGACTCACCTATTTTCCCATTTCTTGGAAATTTGCCCAGATCATATTAGTACCTAAACCTGGTATACCACCTAATTCAAGTTCTTCATACTGTCCTATCAGCCTACTTCCTCTGCTATCTAAAATATTTGAAAGATTACTACTAAAGACACTGCAGACTGATATTAACCTGAACGAGATACTACCTAAACATCAATTCGGATTCAGAGAACGACACTATACAATTCACCAGTGTCACAGAATCGTTAACGAGATCAGAAGAAGTCTGCGTCGCAGCATTTTTAGATATTGCTCAAGCTTTTGATCGTGTTTGGCATAAAGGTCTTTTATTTAAGCTAAAACAAATCCTTCCTACCTACTATTATCTCATCCTAAAGTCCTATCTCAGCGATCGCTTTTTCCAAACTAAATTTAATAATGATGTTTCCACAATCCACCCAATCGAATCAGGAGTACTACAGGGTAGTGTCCTAGGACCATTCCTTGTATTTACGGCGGACATACCAACTACTGATAGCACAACCATTGCCACTTTTGCAGACGATACTGCGATCCTGTCAGTTGACAATGATCCTCAACTAGCTGCTGATTGTGTCCAAACTCATCTAGACAAACTTGAAGAATGGCTCAGTTCCTGGTGTATCAAAGTTAATGCCGCTAAGTCAACTACAAATAAATTTCAAAACTGGACAAATCGACTGCCCAAATGTTTCCATTAACAATACCCACACCTGTCCAAAACGAGGTCAAATTACCTAGGACTAATACTATGACTCTAAACTCACATTGGCGCCACACTTAATATCCAGAAAGAATCACATAAACAACAAGATTCGACAAATGTATTGGTGTACGTTGTCGTAATTCTCAATTGAAAATAGAAAATAAAATACTTCTATATAAATGTATTAAAAACCCATCTGGACATATGGGATTCAGTCTGGTTGCACAGACCTCAAATTCAAAATTATCCAAAAATCCATAACACATGATTCTAAATAGCCTTGGTATATAAGCAATAAAACCATTCACGATGACTTAGCCATTCTTACAGTTGATGAAGAAATCCAAAGATTCAGCACCACTTATTTCCGCAATCTCTCAGGACATCACAATGAGGAGGTTATCCACCTAATGAATGAACTAGCCGAACCTAGAAGACTGAAGAGGAAACGCCCCACTGATCTACAAAACTAAATTACTTGAGTATCGCTTATATTATCTTTGTCATACACAAATATAAATATACGGAGAGTGGTCGCTGGATCACTTCTCCCCTATTGTTGTACATACTAATTATCCTATTTACTAATTGTTCTCATAAAACAGATTGTAAATTTCTAAATAAACAAAAAAAACTAAACAAATCCAGTGTCTTTTGTAATTTTTTGTAGAAGTCTTTCCCTCTTCCGCCTGGGAATTTTCCAACTCGATTGCTATAAGTCTTGAGTTTAATTGGATTATTTTCGTTACTTGTGGTAATGTTATGCACACCCCGTATTTTGTTTCTTCTTTTGTTTGTTTTATTTCCCGAATATATCTATGTGTGCCCTTTGGGCAGTTGTAATACCCCTGCTCCCACTTTTAAAATGCCGCTCACTCCTTAATGTGTATTCTGTTTCCTTCCATTTTCCCAATTAATTCATCTTCCGTCCCATTGATTGTTTGGATGTGCCACGAACCAAAATTTACTTCCGCTCCTTTTTGCCTTTCGTTGTACTTGGTTGCGTCTGGTTTTTGTTTCGTAGCAGTTTTTCGGAGTATCCTGTTGCTGGTTGTTCTTGTGATGTTTCTGAGGGTTTTGTTCCAAATGGTGAACATGGAGTAGCTATTATCCGAAGACTTAAATAAAAAACAAGTTTAATTTAGTCAAGTGGAAATTCAAACTAAAGCATTAAGTCCTTACAATGACCTAAAGACTACTGAACAACAGTTATTTAGAATACATAGCTGCACACTACAGCTGCATTACAATTTTTTATTGGTTGGTTCTACTGATCTGTTTCTTAATGAAACATTTGCTACAACGCCTTACTTACACGTTTGCACTTTTTACTACGTTCTTCTTCATAAAATATTTGTCGGCCTGTTTTCTAGGACCACATGTGCTCTGCACTTTTTGACCTTCATTTCGCATTCATAGCGCAGATTCGTTGGATAGAACTTTTTCGATGTTCATTTTATTTATTTACAAACTAATACTTTGAACAGGATCCCGTCTGTACGAACTCCCTTTCTCATTTGTCAAAGCTACTAAAGATAACTTGGATTAAAATTATTTGTCGTGGTTACACAACATTGTTGTTTTCATTTTAGCTCCAATCGCGTACATTTGGGGTTGAGATTACAAACTGGAAGTTCGCGTTGCTGCAGCTGCGAAACGGCCAAGTTTAAAGTGGAGCGCGGAGTGAATAGCAAAGAGACGCGAAAGCCTTCTCAATATGAACTTTCCCGATAAAGTGCATAAACTTCGCGGGGCATTAGACACGTCGTGCTAACAAGGCTGCGCCTTCAGCGCCCGGCTGTTTCGATTATCCCGAGCTCAGGGGCGCGCGCTGGAAACCCGGTTACATTCAGATTTATTTAAATTAACTTCCCGAAACTGCCTAGGCGCGCTTAGGCGCCGCGGGCGCTCGGGCACGAAACTGAAAATGTTGGTTTGGCCGTGACGCGCGATTTATTCGCGGGGAGCTCCGGGTCAGAAGCAAATCGAAACATTTAACTTCTTGACCAAGTTCAAAGATTAATCATTTGCCCCCACTGCTAACAGCGACATTTAAATTTTCGACAACGCAGATTTGTAACATTTGCATGAAGTCAGCCATCATTTTTCATCGACGTTGATGGATTATTTTGACGTACTACTCTTAGGATTTTGTAAAAATAAATACAAATTGCAACTAGTCTAAAGATTAACTAGCAATTCTTAATTATCTTAAATTATCTAATGCTTACAGTCAGTTAAATAAAAGCAAGTTCGACATAATTAGCAGTTCTTCAATTCTTTTGTGAGTCGATAAAGGGAACCTTTGTCCCCGATGCTTTGTTACAAAAGATTCAGTTGGTATTCAATTCTTGTTAAAGAAACGCGTAAAGCACCCGAAATGTTCAAAAATGTCTCATGCAACGGCTGCTAAGTACATGAACAAGCCAGCAAATGGGTGCAGCGGGATGAGATAAAAACGTGACTCGATATGCAAAGTTGAAAAACAGATCGTGTACTAGTTTTCGCAAGCTTAAAATTGCGCCAAGAGCAGCAAAATTAGAACAGAAAGGTGTAGATATATCGTACGTAACTATCCGAACCCATCTCCGTGCTCATGATATCAAATGTCGTAGTTCAGTGAAGAAACCTTTGTTACGTGAAAACCATGTGACGAAGCGACTCGCTTGGGCAACGCACAATATCGACCGAGATTGGAGCAACGTAATTTTTACGGACGAAGTTTCTATTTGGGCGAGCCTGGTTAACCTCTACAAACAGATTGATACAGCGGACTATTAGACGTCCAGTAGAAGTGCGTCTTTGGGGCTGCATTTCAAAATTGGGTTTCGGGCGTCTGTTTACGTAATTCTCAATGATGTTCGAGATTTATAAAAAATATTTAAGACTGAATCTTGCAGGAGGACAACGACCAAACTTTCCATTGAGTGGAAATAGCAGTCTGGCATCGTTACACTGGATTGGCCGTCGCAGTTGGCCGATGCAAATTCGATTGAGAATGTGTGGGCATACATCAAGCACAAGTTTTGTGGAAAAAAATGTTCGCTTGGAGGCAGTTAACACAAGAAATTCGTCGCATTTTGAGGTCCTTGCAGGTCCTTACCAGTTTGATCGAAAGCGCGCCTCGAAGATGCCAGATAATTATCGACGCCTGTGGTGACTGGACGCATTATTGATACACTAGCATCTTTGTTCTGATGAGATACAACTGATAACTGACTGTATATAAGATATCACCCATCGGTTGTCTTCTCAGTTCTAGTATTCCGGCACACACTTTTACTCTGCTTTTACACTGACATCTCTGTCACTTCACACTAACTCAAATGGCTTTATCCTCTCGAGTCTTCTTTATAATTCTGAATTATTTAAGAATTATATTTTTATTTCCTGTAATACAGTTTTTAATCCCTAGGTCCGTGGGAATATCGCTGTTTCTAACATATCAAGGTGCACTTATGATTTTCCTTAGTACTATGTTTTGAAATATGTGCATTTTATTAATTAAAAGTCTTTCCTACCCAAATGATGTAAAGGCATATTTACAAAACTTAACGTACATATCAACATGGACTCGCAATCACAACTCTATAAACTCACGTTACACTTTCCAAGTTAAAATTAATAATACTGTTTTAAGTCACCAAAATATTGCAGCTGGTGGTACTTGGGCCACTCCTTTATCTCCTATACATAGCCGATGTTCCAACTACTCAAACCAACGTTATAACAATGCTCGCAATTTTATCCGCCAACGACACCCCAGTAGCTGCAGCAGAACATTGCAACAATTGCCTCGACCTACTTGAAGCTTGGTTCATTCGATGAACGGTTACAATTAATGTACTGTGCCCACAATTAACCGTCAACTCCAAATCAAGTATCTCGGATTGCATCTGGATAAAAAACTGACTTGGTGTAAGCATATTAAGGCAAAAAGGAAACACCTACATCTCAAACTTAAACAAATGGATTGACTCATCGTCCGGTGCTCTCAACTTTCCTTGCTGAACAAACTCCTACTCCATAGTCATCCTAAAACCAATATGGATTTGTGGGATACAATGGTGCATCGTGTGGTTGGTTCTCGGGTTATAAAGCCGTGGTCGGAGTTCAGAAACTCTTGGCGTTTTGTCCACAACTGCGGCAGACATCTTTAGAAGAAAATCTTCTAAAATTATGACTGTCCTGTGCGTTTTCGCTTTTATACTCGTGAGAGCATGGTAGGGTTAGTGTTGGAGGGGGGGCGGGGCGTGGTTGACGTCATTGGGATGGTAGATGACGTGATCGGGCTAGCTGCGACATTAATCGGGACGTTGCAGGTAATATTTCTGTCGTCGCTCGCTCTTTCGCCCTGCAACGACCCGATTGACGTCATCAGCTAGCCCGACTACGTTATCTACCATCCCGGTGACGTCAACCACGCCCCCAAACACCATCCCTACCATATTCGCCGAGTATAAAAGCGAAAACGCACGGGACAGTCACTTAATTTTTAGAAAATTTTCTTTGAAGATGTCTGCCGCAGTTGTGGACGAAACGTCAAGAGTTTCTGAACTCCGACCACACGATGCACCATAACACCGGCCGTGAAAGCCTTCGCATCTATTTATGGGATACAACTTTAGGACTGTGCGAAAGCCTCCGATACAAACATACTCCAACGCTTTCAATCGAAGACCCTACGTGTTATATCAAACGCCCCATGGTATGTTCGGAATGACTCTCCGACTTATAAATACCATTCATAGCTGAAGAAATTCGTAGACTTGCAAGTGCCTATTATAATAATCTTTTTATATTCTTAAAAGGACTTAGAGTACATAAAAGAACATTTCACATATTTCTCCTCTCGAGAAACTTCGTAAAATTGATTGTGTGAAGGTAAAAGAGACCAAGGTTTTCTCGTCGCGTAACTGAACGTGCATCCGCCAATCTTCAGGGTTGTTAGGAGCTTTCGCCGAAATCCGGCGCATTATTTTTACGCTGGGCGCAATGGCACTCACAGTTTCATCGGCGGCCGGGATGAAAAAGCATTTGTTTATTGGGCGTTAAATCCGGGCCCGAAACAGGCAGTAAACCCGGAGCAGCTAATAAAATCCGGATTCCATTAGCGCGGCTTAGCGCATGCAGATCACGAAGAATACGGACGGAAGACCGTCGTAACGATGAGGGATTGGCCGTCGCAGCAGAGCCGGGAACACTGCGGCTTAATGCCCCGTAATTGTTATGCGCCGTCCCCGGCGCGAAAAGATTTATCAGGACGGCCCGGGCGTCCCGTCGACGGCTGAATGGAAGAATGGCGGGCCGGGATTATATTTATTAGCGTAATCTCAGCTCGTAATTAGGCGGCGTTGTGCGAAGTCGTGTTTGTGAGTTTCGGAACAATGCCGAAAGGCCACTTGAATGGGCTGGATGGCGTCCTTTTTTATCAATCGCGATAAGGCGACTTTATGTAAACCCGCCACTCGTAATGGTCTTAAATACCAACTAGGGGGCGATTTAGATTTTGTCCGATCGCTATCTGCTCCGAAAAGATGCTGCAGCGGAATATTTACGGCCAGATTATATTTTTTATATCACTCTACAGCCCTATAACCTAGGACGATGAATTATTTTTTAATTCAATTTAAGAACACAACATATATTCTTTAACCCCCTATATACTGCAAAAAACCTTGCTAAAAGTAGTATTTCTATATTTGAACTAAAATGTCGTACTTCTATCTGTTTATGAGACAGTATACATTCTCTATAGGATTGGCTTGAGGAAATTGTGGCAGCTACTTCAAAGGCTGGATGCTGTTTTGCATTTTTCACTCTCTGCAATGCTTGTTTATGTGTTTCGAATTTATTTTTACGAAAGAATTCGTTCCCTCGGGGGAGCCTGTAACTCCTAGAGGGCGAGTACCCAGGTGGCGGATCGGGAAATGCCCGATAGGTATGCTGGGTGAGGGAAATAAAATACCTCCCGCAGATCAACAGTCAAGTTGTCTTCGACGTGGCTAAATGTGAAGCCACGCTTAAAATTTAATTAGATATGCCACCACTAAATTAAGAAGACGACTATTTTCCAATAAAATCTCAAATAACAAAACAATACCCTAGGTGGGTAACGTAAACAGCATAGAATCCTATACCGCTTTGGCGGTCAGCCTTGTCGATTCTGGGGGAGGCAATTGCTCGGTAGACACAATATAAAACGAAATTACACATCGGAACGTATAACATAAGATCAACATTAGCAGACGAAAGGGTTTACGAACTAGAAGAAGAACTAAAAGAATCTCAAAAATAAGAAGAAGAAAAGAAGAGTGTACATTACCAACAGGAAATGCTTTGAACTGCAGTGGTAACGAAGAGGACACATACAATAAAGTTGGATTCTTAGTAAATAGAAAGACAGTAGCTCACATTGAAATGTATAAAGGAATATCAGATCCAAATATATGCACTTACGTCAACTAGTGATGAAGAAACAACTGATTTATCCTATAAGTATGTTACAACAACATTTGAAGATCACCCTATAAAGCTAACAATCTCGATGGGAGATTTTAACGCCAAACTGGGCGAGAAAGGGGAAGAAAACAAAGACTTTCAATTTTGTCTTGTCTATGGGGCTCGAAACCCAAAGGGCGATGAGTTACTGAAATACATGGAACAACAGAACATGCTTGTTACGAATACCTTGTGTAAAAAGAAGCTCCGGAGAAAGTGGTCGTGGATAAGTCAAGATAGAGCAACCAAAAATAAAATAGTTACATCATATCAACAACATAAAGATTGTCGAAGCTAATACTGTAATAAAACCATTCAAATTAAGAAGCGACCGGTTGGTTAGAGCAAGAATACGTGTAAATAAACAATTAAGATATAGAATATAGATACAGAGGTACTTAAAGAGAAAGGTGATGAATACAAAAAAATCATTAAAGCAACAATGAGAGAGAGAGAGAGAGAGAGAGAGAGAGACAACGAAACTTCTAGCGGAGGGATAAATGACAAGAACGAGAAATTAACGGACGCTACTTTAAAAGCGGGATTGAAAGTATCCTAAAAGAAAGCAAAGAAAGAAGAGAAAATTAATAGCAGAACAAAGGATCTGCTTAAACAACGACGAAGATTAGTAGAAAAGGGGAAAAACAGTGAAATACACAGAAATAAACAGAACAATATGGAAAATAATCAAAAAAAGATATTACAAGATACAAGGAACAAATGATAGAAGGAGTAATGCAGAATAATAGCAAAATGAAGAGCTTATGACAATCATAAATAATATTGTTGAAAAGTCCGGATGGTAGAGAACATAGAGGTAAATAAAAAATAATCACAGCAACGAAAAGTACTACGCTAGTTTATATAGCATTATATAACAGACAGTTCCGGATAATGAGATGAAGAGTTACCTGACATAGAGTAATACGAAATAACAAAAGCTGTAAGAGATGAGAAAAACAACAAGGCACCAGGTCAAGGTAAAATATTAACAGAGATGTTGAAAGAAGGTGAGCAGCAATTACTAAAAAATATTAAACAACTATTTAACGATTGGTTGTACTATGGAAAGGTTTCCAGTAGTTAGAACGAAATAGTGACCATCTTACTACATAAGAAACGGGGTAAGTGCGAACTGACCAATTACAGACCGATCTCCTTGTTATTGCAACTTTATAAGCTATTTATGAAAATTATTACAAACCGTCTAAGTAATAAAATAAAACCCTATCAACCAGTTGCCGGTCAACTGTGGTATATGCCTTAAATAACAGTAGAATTTACTCCCGTTGAAGAGATCTAATACATAATATCTATAAAGAGGCATTTACGGTAATAAAACTACATGTTATAACGAAAGCCATACCAATTCACCAAGCTGTAGGACAAAGAGACGTAATATCGCCAAAACTATTTACCCAGGCACTGGAAGATGTATTTAAACTTTACTCTGATAAGGGAGGAGCATAGGAAACAATGGAAAATGGTTTTGACCAGTGTGTGCTACCAGTATTGACTTACGACTGCCAAAGTAAATACGGAAAAACTCATCAAGACGCAGAGAGCAATGGAAAGAATTATGTTGGGTATCAGTTTAAAAGAGAGGAAGACCAACAACTGGATTAGGCAAAGAACGAAATTGAAAGATGTAGCTGATCAAGTAGCAAGACTAAAATGGAGCTTTGCAGGCAAAGTGACGAAAGATGGAATGCTATAATATAACCATAAAGGCAAAACAAATAGAGGAAAACCCAACTTAGATGGGCGATGACCTGAAAAAGTCGTTGGTTTCGGATGAATAAGAACTGCTCAAAATCGGAAACATTTGCATGGATTGGGAGAGGCCTATGTCCAAAAATTGGCAAAGAAGCACTGCTGAACGACAGCAAGCACGACAGGCAAAAAGAACTTTATCCAGGACAAGAAGGACCGTTGGATCTGTCAAGATGTCAAGACCTGAAGGTGACCGCTAACAGCTATATCAACGTGCTGAAGAGAGTTGTCAAGCCTGGACAGAGGAGGTGGCCACTGGGCGGAAGTACGTATTTTATCAAGACCCCGCTGCAGCCCACGAGGCAAGGAAGACCTAGGTTTGGCTAGACATTAATTTGTATCATCACTGGTCCCTCGATTTGTGCCTACCATTCAGTCTAAATTGCATTTCCTTTTACGTCTGAACGTGGTCGAGCCGTAGGTCAATGAGAAGCAACATAACACCAAGAACAGTTTAAGGGCACAGTTTATGTCATAAATCGAATTGAGTCATTTTATATAACCGACGATATTAGACGACATTGATATAGTAGCAGCATTCATTTAGATTATGTATAAGTAAAGACACATAAAGTAAACATCAACGTAATTTTTGCATTTCCAGGCCTTTCTCTTTAGAATCAATACCTAAAATAAGGTTTTATCACCTCATCCTGTTTGTGACTAAGAGAAGAGACCTTACCATGATTCTGTTGTATTTGATCTGATGTTCCTCCGAGTTTTGTTTAATTATCATTAGAGACATGATCACCAGCGCAGTCGCGCAGCTGAGACGCGAGCTGCGGTGCTGACGGACCCGAGTTCCATCCCCGGAACTTTTCGATGCCTGGCGGGTGACCTACTCAGTTGCTGAAAATAATTGAGTATCTACGTTCACTTTGATGAAAGCTACGCGGGTCGTTTGAGCCACACCATTATTAGAGACACGACTATTTTCTCTGGAAAGTTGTTTTTGCTCAGCACGCAACGTTAAAGTGTAATTATTAATAAATAGTTCTGTTAGGGATGTTTACTTTTACCAGAACTTTTTTGAAGAGCTTTGTACATTTTATATCTATTCATCCATTAGCTAAGTAAATTTTATACAGATTTAGCAATCGCAATAGTATCCATTGTTGATTCCTTCGGATGCGTGCTTAAGAAAGAATTTCAAATCTAGGCACGCACTTTTTACTAATTTTAAACCTGACCACACCCCGCGGAGAGTTGTTAACCTTCAAATATTTGCTCCTTTTCCTTTTTAAGAACGTCAGCAGGTAAGAAAAAGTGACTTACCTTAATATACGCATACAAAAGGTTTTTGCAAAGCTTAAGAAGCCAATTTATTGTTTATTACAAAATATTACGACATATTTGCTATCTATTTGTTGTTTACAATTGTGATTACTTTTTTAATTGGAGGATCAAGTGCTAGTCGATAATACAATGAGATCTAAGCTTTTATTGTGTTTCTTAAACTGTTGTTTTAATTCTTGATTCTTATTTTTTCTCTGTAATAATTTTTGTTAAGATCTAACCACATCGCGATAATATGATAAAGCAAATTCTGATGAAAAAATAAACTAGAAGAAACTTAAAAAAATTCTCAGAAAAATATGGAAAATGATGAGTGGCAAATAAGACACAATTTCGAACTAAAACGGTTGTACAACCAGCCTTAGTGTATATGGACAGAATATGCGCTTCTAGGGGTTGCAAAAGCATCTTCAAAAGGGGAATCGAAGGTAAAAGACCTAAAGGAAAAATTGGGTAAATAAGGTAAAGAACGACATCGAAAAAGCTGGAGTGGGTAACTGGAGAAGCTTAACGGTGGATAAAAGATGAAAGAAAAAGTTAGTAAGGCCGATGACCAGGCGCAAGTCTAACTAACTCGCCCTGGTAGGAGTTGAGCTGTCTAGAAACTCAGAAGGGAGGCCATGGCCCTTAAAGGACCATCAACAGCCTAAATAGTAAGTAAGCAGTTAAACATTATTACTCATCTGTAGATAGTTTCATGTTGGTTGAACCATACCATGCTTATTTCAAAGAAAAGATCTAAGTGTCAAAGGTTAAATTAATCGTGGAATCTTGTAATGAGAAATAAGTACGGGTTTGGAAGTATCCTTGTCAACAGTGAGGCGGGTTATCACTCAATTTAATAAAATACTAAATAATCAGCACTGCCAAGGCCCACCTCCTACAGGACCTACAAAACGAAAAAAATGAGCAATGATCAGAGAAGTTGTTAAGGACTCTAAACAATGGTGACCAAATTGGTCAGTTCTATTTATTTATTGTGGGACTGTACAAATGCCTTAACAAGAAGAACTCTTTAATGACACCCTTTCAGAAAAAAATCCATAGAATTGGGAAACAGAGATGCTTTCTCGACCGAATATTGAGATATGGACCCGACTAAAAACTATGGAATATTGTAAGGAAATATAGCCAAAAAAAAAACGAAATCCTAACAACGAAGCAGAGTTAATGTTAATGGTAACAGAAGAATAGTAGAAAATAAAGCAAAAAACAATAAAATATAATCAAACTGAACCCAAAAAGTTAAAAGCAATATATGACAGTCAAGAAGATCCAACCACATGTTAATTGTAAATTTTAGTTAAATAAAAGAAAAATGAAAATCCCTCTATAAACAATAAGGATAGCACATAAAATCCCCTACTCGCCGGTTTCCTCTGAAAAAAACAAAAGGGACAGCCAAATTTGACGTAGAATCCGAATCCGCGATCAGAAATTCAAGAAATCCAGTGCAAATGGCCTAAAAATGGCCTCTTTAAAATTATATGTTAGTGGCTGCATTTAAGTGGGGAAAAGGTAGGGCTTGCACTTTTTACAAAGCGCAAAGCGCCTCAACGCACGCCGCTCGAAAGCTTTACCATCTCACCGCGAAGCCGCCTTGTTAAAAAGATAACAATATTAAAGATTGGAAAAGAAATGGGATTATTTAATATAGGAATATTGGCTCTTTAGGAAATAAGTTGGAAAGAAAACGAAAGAAAAAATGTCCAGTAATGTACGGAGGAGAGCAAAAAAGGGAAGAATGGTACGGTATATATATGCCAGGGATAACAAAAAACAAAATATTGAAAGATAATCTTAAAATATGACAATAATATTATGTGAAGCCTCACAAATAAAAAGGATATAGAGGAAACTGTCCAATACCTGTCACAAATAATCAAAGAAGCTGCTTAAAAATCAACTCCAACTAAACTCAGAACGATGCAAGCTAATCATAACTTTCCCCATCATATCAAACATCTTATACAAGATAAAGGAAAAGCTAGACAAAGATTCCAAAGAACAACGAATCCTTTATATAAGACACACCTGAATAGATTACCTCATAAACTACAATAAGCTCTACACGATGCTAACGATGCAAACCTGGTAAACTTCCGACGGAAACTAGCTCTTACAGACTATATTCCCTATTATGGTTAATCTCTTTAAAAAATATATTTCTCACTGGCACATTAGAAGACGATTCATCATCAATTCGGCTTTTGTCAGAATCACTCAACCATACAAGAGTACTATAGATTAGTCAGTCTTATCAAAGTTAATCTCGAAGGAAAGAAGGTATGTTCTCCCGTTTTCTTTGATTTTCAACAAGCTATTGATAAGGTCTGGCACATAGGGCTATTTTCCAAAATAAAAAATAACTTTACTGCTCAATTTACCTTATCTTGAAGTCCTATCTTAGCGAATGATATTTTAAAGTAAAAAGCGATGAACTATCTGACTATCACTCTATCAAATCGGGAGTACCGTAGGGTAGTATGCTTCGCCCATTTCATTACCTAGTGTACACTAACGATGACCCATTAATGATCGATACGGTAATAGCCACATTTGCTAACGACATGTCCAGCTTATCAACCGATGCAAATCCACATAGAGCATCAGAAAAACTGCAATACATTTAAACACACTAAAAAAATAACTGAACAAATGGAAAATCATAGTAAATCCCAACAAATACACTCAAGCAACATTCACTAACCGAAAAATCAACAGCACACAACTTAGTATAAACAACTTATTCCTATCAAAGAAGTTAAGTATCTTGGAATGCATCTGAATCAAAAACTTAATTGGAGAGCTTATATAAAATTAAAAAAAAAACAGATCTAAAAATTAAAATTATGAACTGGCTAATTAATAGAAAATCTCAATTATCCATAGAAAATAAGCTTCTTATCTATAAAACTATCATAAAATCGATCTGGACATACGGAATTGAACTCTGGGGGTGCAGTAAACAACCAGTTAAAAAACCGATAGAGGCACCTCCGGCATACTGACTCTAGCGCAGAATTAGGACCCGGTCCCGATGTGTCCTAAAGTTAAATAGTGAAGCAGTTGGACATTCACACCCAAGGCCAGCATCTTCTAGAAAAATACCTTTGCCGGGTAGGGAAAGATACTCTTCCCAACAATTATTAGTGACCCTGACATGATCTTTTGGATGGTGTTCAATCTCAACGTGCCTAAAAAATTGGATCTACGTTGAACAATATCAGGAAGTTTATTAGTAAACAATTGACTATGTTGTGGCTGACCCCTGCCGAAATGGGATTCATCCAGGCCATTAACGTTCTGGTTCTCATTATCTTGAACCTTAATTAATTCTTGGTATTTTTTGTAATTAATCTGCGATGGACAAAAAGCGAGAGGTTCAGTTCGATCATCAGTAACCAAATTGGTAAATTTGCTGGAAGCTGAGTTGACAAAAGACCCAGTAGATCAGCTAGAAGTGAAAACAGACCTGAAGATGCTCGAGCAACAATTAGAAAAATATCAATCTTTGATCAGAAGCTGTTAGATAAAATGTTGGACGATACTACAATTACTGATGCAGATCTGGAAGTTAAGAATAGTTAAATCACGAATTACGTTTCCAAAGCAACAAGAATCCAAATCAAAGCTAACAAAGCCTTTTGCTCAGCTAGCCCCATTAATTCTTTATAAAGTGCTATTGGTTCATCTCAGTAGCAGAACTTTAATTTGGTAAAAATTAAACTGCAGACATTTTCTGGTGGGCCCAGTTTCAGAAAATTGGTAAGAAAGTTTCATTATTTGAAGCAGTCTATCAAAAATAGTTACAGAGCAGCAGAACTTGTAAACAGTTATCCCCATATCAAAGAGAATTACCCCAAAGTTGTGCAGCACCTAAAGGAGAGTTTTGGTAATACTAAACTTCTGAAGCAAGTTTATGTCAGAGAACTATTAAAATTAAACTATTGCCATTTTCTACACTCTACAGTCGTTTAGAATCTCATCTTTGTTCGTTGAAGTCCTTGAAAGCTACTATGAAACAGATGGTTGAATTCTTATTCTCCATGGTGGAGTTTAGTTTACCAGAAGGCATTTTACTTGTTTGTCAACGTTGTTCCCTAGCAAAGATGGTTAACGATGGACTTCACCAAAGAGTAAACTAGATTTCTTGGTGGCAGTTCTTGAAGAGCGAAATTGATAATGAGGAGCAAAGAAAGCTGCAAGAGCAGGGTTTGAAAATAACAATTCCACGTCTCTTAAGCGGCCCATGAATAGCGAAATTGAAGAAAAAGAAAATCTTTGTGAGCGATTTGCATCCTAAGGAGCCCATTCAAATTGAACTGCTCATCGGAGTTGACAATAAAGGATTCATCTTGACTGGGAAAATGGCTCAGTTGGAAAATAGTCTCACAGCTACGGAAACTAAATTTGGACTTTGATGAGGAAAATAAATTTAACTGAATCAAATACGACCATGATTTCCATGATTTTGGAATTTAGAATCGTTTGGTATTCGTAAGTCTATCGAAGTGAAGACCCAGAAGAAGTAGGATTTGTCTGCCCAGCAACACTTTACTAACACCCTGAGCCGAAGATCAATTGGACGATACTCAGTTAACCTTCCACGAATAAGTGAAATTAAAGTCATGCCCAACAATTACGAAGGAGTCAAGCAGATGTTAGTTTCAGCTTCAACTAAACTGAATTCCTTAAATGTGTATGAGAAATATGATAAAGTATTTAAGGCCTGGCGAGTTGAGGGTATTATTTTAACAGTTGATGGTAGGAGCAAAATTGAAAGTTTTATTTAGCAAGTAATTTAGTCAGTAATTAAAATTGACAGTAATCAACTCCCATTCGACAAGTTTTCGATAAATCCTGTAAGGTTGAACTACAGTTAGATGAATGTTAGAGAAGGGTTCTAATTGAGCTCATCTCTTTTATTTTGCTTCGCTTCCGTATGGATAATACTGCAAAAATATCAGACATGCGGAAAGCATTTCTTATTATTGAAATCAACGAATCTGATCGAGATTACCTACGGTTCATATGGTGGGAGGATTTTAAATAAAGGGTTTCCAATAGGGACTTCCGAACTTTGCAGTTGATAGCGGCCATATTGTTGAAGCTACATCTGTTGAATTGGTTGTCATTTATTCAGTCTGCTTTGCCAAATCACCATGGACGGATATAGAGTTCAACAACACGTGCAAATGATAAAATTGTTTTATCAAAATGGGTGTTCTGTTCGGGCAACGTTCCGCGCGCTTCGCCCATTTTACGGTCGCCATAATCCATAAGTCCACTGGTTCAGTAAACAATCAATCAACATCCGTACGACGACGAAACTCAAGATCTGCCGAAAACATCGTCGCTGTCCGTGAGAGTGTGCAGGAGAATCCGAGGCAGTCGATTTCGCGTCGCTCACAAGAACTTGGTCTTTCGCAGACCACAACTTGGCAAATTTGCGTCGTGACTTGGGTCTGCACCCTATAAAATTCAACTGACCCAGGAGCTGAAGGTAAACGACCATAGACAACGACGCGTGTTCGCTGAATGGGCCCTGGAGCAGTTGGAAACCTTAATTTTCATCGAAAAATCATCTTCAGCGATGAGGTCCATTTCTGGATGAATGGGTATGTGAAGAAACAACATTGTCGTATTTGGGACGATTCCAATCCACATGAAATCCAAGAGCGTCCAATGCATCCCAAAAAAGTCACTGTTTGGTGTGGATTTTGGTCTGGCGGCATCATCGGAACGACGTTGGCCAAGCCATCACCGTTAACGGCGAGCGCTATAGGTCGATGATTACCAACTGCTTTTGACCTGAATTAGATGATATGGACACCAACGACATGTGGTTTCAACAGGACGGCGCTACGTGCCACACAGCTCATGCCACATTGGACATTCTGCACGAACGAGTTGAGGGCATGGTCATCTCACGTGGAGGTGATGTAAAGTGGCCACCAAGATCGTGCGATTTGACCCCGTTAGGTTTTTTCTTGTAGGGTTTTCTTAAGTCGCAGGTCCATGCGAATAAGCTACAAACAACAGTGGCCCTCAAAGTCAACATAATCCATACCATCGATCAAATTCAGCCTGATTTATGCTCCAGAGTCTTGGAAAATTTGACATTTCGAATGCGCACCACCCAGCGAAGCCGCGGCGGACATTTGCACGATGTTATATTCCATACATAATGGCATCGATATGTCTTTCAAACGAATAAAAAATTTCGATGATATCTCACACAGACTTTGTTTTATTTAAATTTAAAGATAGAAGCGCTTAATGAAAGGCCCTTTATAGAACATTGAAAGTTTACCTTCACAACCGTGTAGTTTCTGCAATGAACTATAGTCCCTTTCTTTTGGCTGCCGTAATTATTCATCATTTAAATTCACTGCTTGAGGACAAGAAAATTATGGTCAAAAAACTAAAAAACTTACTATATGTGGACAATTTTGTTTTTTCTGTCCGTGATATGATGGTGTACGAGAATTATAAGAGTTGGATTACCAGAATTAAGTCCGAAGCTCAAATGGAATTCCGACAATGGGATTTACTGGTGATGAGTCGAGAGATATGATCACAAGTGTGCTCAGACTTAAATAGAATAAGATGGAGGATACATTATTTTGTAACCCGGTCCAGTACAAGGTTCTCGAAAAAATCACGACGAATGATTTTGTCACAATTGGATTGGATCTTTGACTCTCTTGGATTTATTTTCCTAACTTGTGGTTTCTAAGGTGGTACTCTAAAGAGTTTGGAAAGAGGATAAAAGATGAGATGATCCTGTCAGTGAAAATATCCAAAAATAATTTCAGAGTTGGTGGTTGGAAATTGTACGAGTAATTGGGAGTCTCAAAGTTCCTAGAAATTCTACGGGCGGAGTAGTAGATAGTAAATTAGCATATGTAGTGGTAGTTTACCTTTGTTTGGAAGATGCAGGTCGAGCATCTGTTCAATTACTTAAAGCAAAGATTCGTGTTTTTCCAGTAAAGTATATTGGTGGGCAACAAAGTGAAGGAGATTTGTATACTTACTCGTTCAAAAAATTGGAAACATGTACCTAAAGCTTTTAACCTAGCAGATTTGCCCTCGCAAGAAATGAGTCCCACTAAGTTCCTAGAATCTAATAAATGGGAAAGACCTCAGTAGCTGAAATTAGATGCCAGTTCGTGGTTCAATCAGAAATTTTCAATTGATTAAGAGAAAGTCATTCGTAAAAAAGGAAGACAGCAGCTGTTTTGTCATGCCAAATTGTTTAACATCCTTGGTACATCAGTGGTATAAATTCATATATAAGGAACTTACGCGTCATGGCCCTTGTTCTACAATTTCTCAAACTGAAATTTAATATTTAATTTAATGGTTTCAAAGTCGGAGTTGGTAGTCCTACAACTGAGGAAATTGATGCAGCAGAATTCCAGTTAGTAAAATTAGTACAAAATGACTGTTTTCTTGAAAATGCAACTGTGATTTTTAAGATAAAAGTTGTTCGTGGTTATGTCAAAACCATGTTGACTCAAAAAAATGTTAGCTCATATCAAAACCAAGTTGACAAATCGCAAGGACAAGGAGTTATTCAAATCCCCAGCCTTACTCCTAATATTCATCATTTGGTCAAAATTATAATTCGTGAGCAACATAATTTCAATTGTTATGCTGGTGCTCAATATTTACTTTCAAAAATCTGTGAGAAATTTTGGATCATCCATGGTCGAGCCATTAGGAAAATTATCAGTTCACGTGTGGTCTGCAAGCGATTACTGCTAAGAGTTTGAGTATTCCTGTAACTGCACTTCCTATGAACCGAGTAAAAGATGCTCAAGTATATGATGTAACTTAGCTGACTTTGTGAGAGGGTACTAAATGTTATATCGTACTATTCATCTGTGCAGTGCATCGCTGTGTACACATGGAATTAGTTACCATTTTATCCACTAAATTTTTTATTGGCATTCTCTCGATTTTGTTCTCGGATGAGACGTCCAACTGCTGTCTATTCAGATAATGGAACTAATTTTCTTGGAGCGTATAATTTGTTCCGGAAAATCAACTAGAGGGAAGTGCATCAGAAGACTCAGCTTCAAAGAATTCAATGGAGTTTTAACCATCCTTCTACACCGTAGTGGGATGGCTTGTGGGAACGATTGATTCGGACTGTAAAAATCTCCTAAAGTGGAAGCTGGGATTTAAGCAGTTGTCATATGTGGAATTAGAAAGCTGTCTGTGAGGTGAAAAATATTGTAAATCATCGTCCATTAACTTATCTAACAGAGGACTAGGATGATTTGACCGCACTCATGCCAGCACTGTTCATATATGATTTACCAATGAATTTCCCGCAGGAACCTTTAATGGTCGAAAACCAAAGAAAGACTCTTCAACAACTTTTGGCAGAACTAAAAGAAAGATTCAGAAGGAGTATTTATCTCAGTTGGTCCAACAAAAAAAGACCAGAAATGCTACGAATTTAAGATTGAAAAAATCGTCTTGGTGGAAGTTGACAAAAATGAAAGCATCTTGAGAACCATGACAAAGATTTTGGAGCTTATCCCTGGAAAAGATGGTGTTGTTCGTAACACTCGAGTGAAGTCTAAATTTGGTAAACTAATTCGACCTCTACAAAGCATATTCCATTTGGAAATTTCGTACAAAGATGATTTTGCACCAATACCTAATTCTGATGAGGTAGAATAAGTTCCAGGAGCTATTGCTCCTGAATAGACAGAAATTTTAAAAAAGTCTGAACGTGCAATCAGTGGTCCTCGTTTCAAAAATAATTAATTTGGTGATGTATTTTTATTTGTTTTTAGTTTATGGTTGCAATTTATTAATTGTTTAGTATAAGAATATTTCTAATTCTTAGTACTTTTTACAATTTTGGTAACGTTAAGATGTAAAGTTAAGCTATCCATTGTTTTCTGTTTTTTTATCTTCGAAAATAGAAAAATGGGAATAAATGTTAGATATAAATAGAATTGGTTATTTTAAATTATGAATTGTTTGGGTTTTTACTCTCGCTAGTAGGCTGACTGTTTTTGAAATGTCAAATAAAAATTTCTCTCAGAAAAATTCAAATTTCTTCACTCTAAAAAGCACAAAATAAATCTAGCTAACAGAGTGAGTGTTGTCAACATCAACATATCTATATCATAGTTCTGGCCCGCATACATGCCCTAGTGCAAAATTGAAACCCGGTTCCTAAAGTTAAATAATCAGGCAGTTAGACATTCACATCCAAGGCTCGCATCTTTTGGAAGAACACCTTTGCCGGGTAGGGAAGATACTCTCAACACCTCCCAATGATAGCCGACGCACTGTAGTACCTTCCCAATCAAACGCTACACAACGATCTGGAAATTCCATTCATCTCGGAAGTAATCAAACTAAAGGACACCAATTGCAAAAACAAATGTATAGGATGGTAATCAAATCATAGACGAACTATTCAGCCAGCCACTTGTTGAGAGAAGATTATGGCCAGAAGATCTTCCCAATTGAATCCTAGCGAACTGTCAATGGATGGTTCCTGGTACAAAACAATCCACTTACTGTTTTGTTGTCTTGAAGTAGCAATATTAAATAAAAGTGTGTGAACTCGCATCGCTATGGTTCTTATTTTTCTAAAGACTTCTGGTAAGCAAATGTTTGTGTGCCATTCAGAATTGACCGTTTTACAATCCCTAAAACCATAGTCGCGTCATGTCCAATTAAAAAAAAACGGGCTCTCATTTGCTTCGAAGTGCTTCGCGCGGGAACGACTTCAATTGGGTTTGGCTCATCTTGGAAGACCCATTCAGTCGGCTGTTGTTTACTTTGCATAAATCAAAGATTTTTCCCTGTGAACGATTTTTGAAGCATCGCGATCGTACTTGAGCACTTCTTTCGGTCAATCGACACGAGTCACATCCGCCAGTGAACTACGACCACGATTAAATTCATTGAACCAAGGGTATACAGTGGCTCTGCGTGTAGCTTCATCACCAACAGTCAAAGTGAGTTGATCGACAGTCGTAAGAAATTATCGCACAAAAATCTTCTGAGCACGTCCAACAATCCAAATCTCTCGGATGCCCCATGAGGGCTTCCTGAGAGACTTTCAAGTGATATATTCTTGGAAGTGAACGGGCTAGAAAATATGCCGTGTTTGTGCTGACCACAAAAAAGTGAAAATAAAAAGGGCAACTTTTCAAGAGGTATCACACCCTTAAGTATTAGTAGGCTCTCTGGTGAGTATTTACCGAAAATTTTAGTTTACAAAAGTAGTTAGCAAATTTGTTATAAATTTTTAAAGAAACACTGTAAAAAATATTGCAAAAAACTACAGAAATGGATTAATAATACTAATGGTAAAGGTCTAACGCCTTGCGTGAGAGCTCGGCCTGCGAACTAAGCGGTAAGGCTCTCATATGTTCACCGGTCGCCGCGCTCCATCTCTGATGCGGGGCCTCAACCGCGCGACCACGTTGATGCAGAAATGGATTACGAAAATGTTGGGTGAAGTCTTCGAGTTTTTGTTTTATTTATTCTGAGATACCTTTCGCCCTGTCGGGCTGCAATTTTTATGAAATACCTTGGCACACTCCATCGAGATCTCCATGGCGGTACCTGCAGACGAGTCCCTTCCTACCATCGCAGGGTTTGTGGAGACTACAGGGCTCGCCCGCTTGTCGCGGACACTCCAGACACTCCTCGCATTCCCTTTGGTTGCCAGGGCAGGTGCAGGGATACGTGCAGTTTTCCTGAAAGTTTCAAGCAGCGTTAAGGATAATAACGTAGAGGGAGTGTCTAATTTACTTGCATAAGAAGTGGATTGCATTAAGCGATACCATTCAATATTTACACGGGGCGCACTTGATTCAGAGGAGCTTTGAGGAGCCTCGCCGAGCCCAATCCGCTATTAGATTATGTTTTATGCGTCACCGGCGGATGTTTTAGTAATTTAATTGCTCCGAGCAGCGTTCGCGGCGAGTTTGTTAGCGGTGGCATTCGCATATAATGGGGAGCATTCCGGGATGGCCGGAGACTCCCCGGAGCTCTGTATCGGTTTTCCATTACAGCGGCGCTGGCCCTGTGCGCCGCAATTGTGGAAACGATAACGCGGCGCGTTTGCATGGGGAATAAAACAGCGAGCGCCGCTATTGCGTCCCGGCGCCAAATTATGATTAATGCGCTACAAAGCTGTTCGGCGGCGCAACAAAGGGTCCCATTACGGCCCAAACCGATAAGGAGCGCTGTTTACCTTATGACGGCGCGGCCGAAATCCGCGCTTCCGGTCCCGTGACATGGCGGCATTGTGCGGAGACCTTTGTGGCGGCGCACAAAAGTGGCCTTGTTTATCAAAGTCGGAGAATTATTAAATCAGGGCCCAAAGTGGCGTTCAAGTGCTTAAAAATGATCAAAAGGGCCACGCTAGGGACAATGTGGCCTTTGAGCCGAACTAGGGCGGGCTCGGTGCGAAGGCGAGCTTGGGAAACATTAATTTGGCGGTGTCGGCCTGACAAAGGCTCGGCCTTGTCAAATTTTAGATGCAGATTTACTTATTGAAATCCGATGAGCCTCGCTTTGAGCCAGGCCGCGTGACAGATCGGTAGACATTAGATTAATTGTCTCTTTTTGTTGATATTCAAAAACAAATTCAATTTTCACATAAAACAAGGAAATAATTTATTTCTATATTTTGAATATTTAAGTATCTGACTATAAATATAGGGTAGTCAAAATTAAACTTTGTGATTTGAACTGAGCGCCGTTTGACTTCTGTGAACGTTGGAAGTTTATATTTGTGCGGTTGGTATGTAAACGTATGGCAAAGTCCGCCAAAAACTACCAGAAACACCGTACATTTGTGAACTGGGTTTTAGAGAACGTAGCAGTTGATGCTAAACTCATTTTGCTTTAAATCGCTTTATAAATTATCAAAATTGTCGTAATTGGGGTAGCGAAAATCCACGGGCTATTCATGAAAAACCAATTCGTCCACAAAAATGCACTCTTTGGTGTGAATGTAGACTTTTTCCCAATGAAACCAACGATTTGAACTTGAGCGACGTGCGAGTTCAACAAGATGGAGTCACATGTCATGTAGCATGTTGAGTTATCTCTCAGATGAGTATCTTGGGTATATTGTATATTGGGATCGAACCTAATTGGATTTGAAAAGAACATATTCTTCTTTTTCTTTCTTTTTTCCAGTTATACCTTTTCGTGTTGAGCTTTTCTTGGTCCCCACTGATCTGGACTTCCTATTCACGTCCGATAGCTATTTCTATCGCTTTCCATTTTCCGTACTTTTCCTCCCATAGCTTTCTTGGCCTTCCGCGTGATTTAGTTCTTTCCGTTTTTAAATTCACCATCTTTTTTGAGATCTCTATGTAGTCGATTGAAGGGGTCTATTATTAGCTATTCCCTTCACTTCTGGTTCTTCTCGTTTTACTCATTGTTCTTCTCAGGTATTTTATTTCGGGTACTGTTACTTTAGCTGTGTTTATCCAATATTGTCCACGATTCCGTACATCAGTTAAAGTTGGTTTATCAGTGTATTGTTTATATATAATATATCTTATTTGCTTTTGATATTCTACTATTTATGTCTTAGTCTATTTTTCTATTGTTTGGGATGACAATGCCTAAGTATTCGTATTTGCCGACCACTTCTAGTTTGTTTATTTCCGTTTTTGCTTTGTTCTTCCTTTGCCCTGAAAGTGTTCTATACAAACGTTTATATTTTTCAGAAATCTCCCCATTTAATGTGGTAACTTCCTAAACAGTTGTATATACGTTTTTTTTTATTACCTTCTGCAGTTTTTGATTTATATTCAGATTTTCCAGTGCTTTCCGTTATTTTCCTTAAGTACGTAATCGAAAGCTGTTAGGAGGTCAAGAAGGTTTTTTGATTATAGTTCTTATGGTAAGTATGTGGTCGTTTGTTTGCCTTCTGGGTCTAAATCTTCTTCGTAGTCAGTTTTCCGGTATTCTTGCACTTATCTTTATCACAACTGATGATAGGCAGATGCCTGCATAGTTATCACATTTTGTTGTTATTTATTTGCAAATGGTCACTATTACGTTGTGTTCCTGATCCTCAGACATCCTTTCTGTATTCCATGGTTTCTAAAATATTTTCTGTAGCCACTGTGAGTTCTAGGGCTATATCATCCCTTTCTTATGGCTTTCCCCAGATCCTCTTGGCTTATTTTATCTCTTTCCTCAGCTAATTAGTCAGTCAATCCTCTTCTATCATTTCTTTCCTCTTTAAATTTTTTCTAAGTTTGTAATATCTCTTTTGTGTTTGTTATCAATTTACCTTCTTTGCTTCTTATGTCTTTTATTGTTTTTCCTTTTCTTTTTAAATCTACGTTCCAACATTTTGTCCTCGCAACTGCTGTTCACTCGCTCGGGAGGGCACCTTCTTAGAGGGCGCGTTATACGGGTGGCGAATAGAGAAAGTCCTGGAAACAGGATTGCTACGAATAACCACAATAAGTTGGCATAGATCAAAGACCTCAGGTGTGGAAGGACTAAACGTAATAAACAGGCAATAAAACAGATAAGGATTGCGACACTACATGGAAAAGAAGTGGAAATAGTACAGAAAATGAAAAGATACAAAACACAAATTCTTTCGCTTGGTTACCAAATACGCCGACGCCGGAGAACAACTGGCTAATCTGGTTACCAAAGAAGTTGTCTTTGAATTGAACAACGTGGACAATGTCGACGACTTAATTCGGTCAAAATCTGTTCTCCGCTAACCGCCTAATCTGCGACTATTGGTGCGGAAACCAACGCTACTTAATGCTCTAAAGGTCCGGCATCTCTAATAAAAAAAGTGGCAATGCCAGAGCCACCTACCCCTCACCCAGTTAAGGAGCGAGAGAAGAAAGTGATGAACCAACATCCGGTGGGGAAGGCAAGAACCTCAATCGATGTGCCCCCATGTTTGCAAAGGTGAAGGCAAAAACTATGCGTCAATCCACAACTAAGGTACTACCGATAATTCTTCGTGACACCAGCTACTAAACCCGTCTTCTGAAAATCTTTAAGGAGAAGAAGCGAAATTTTAGCAAGGCAAAGAACCATAGATAATCCCTCGGCATTAACCCCTGCACAGAATACGCTCACAGGGGTATCAGTCGCGTCATGAAGTTAGATAAGATAGCATACCGCACATACATTCTCCTATCTAAAAAGTTTTTCCGAACGGTCCTCCAAGGCATCCCGCTTAAAGTAAACGAAGAAGAAGTAAAAGAAGATTTTTTGGAACAGGGAGTACCAGTGATCTCCGTTCGTAGAATGCAACGTCTGTGAGATAAGAAGCCGACGCCTGTTATGTTAGTAGAGGCAGAAGGCTTCGGCAAGTAAATCTACGACCTTTACCATATCCTAGAAATAAAATTCACTCCAAAGATCGCAGCACAGCTGCTGCCTGCACCAACTTTTCAGAAGCCCATTCAGCCAGTTATCAAGATTGCCCTGCTTTCTCAAAGCAGTCTGAACCATCCAGAGCCGCAACTCCTGCTTCAGATTTGTCCACCCAAAGCCTTCTATCAGCCCAACAGCATTAGGGAGTTTCTACGTCCAGATTCCTAAAGCTCGCAGTAACACCAACGAAAGTCGAACATCCAAAAGCTAAGCCTTGGGATTGGAGAGCAATATTTACCTTTATACAGAAGCCAAACTTAGTGAAACTTCAAAAGTCGCCCCAAGGTGCTCCAATAACTCTAAGGAGTCACCAACGTAGAGACATTATCGAAAGACTATTTCGACTTGCTAAAGAGTTCGTCATCCTTCTAAAGTCACTTTAGGGATAGGCAGGCCTATTCATATTCGACGTCTCTTCTGAATTGCGGACGGCCTGAACAACAAGAAGAACCAGCTTCTGGTCCAGGAGATCCATCTTCAGGGCGGAGATGTGGCCAAGCTCTTAAATTATAAAGGGTAGAACAGTAATATGTGTTAAGACCTGCCCGGAGCATAACCCAGTACTGCTCGCGGCCACGTAACACTTGGGGACCACTACCATCTGCCCCTAGACCAGGGGTTATAAAGTTATACGGCTAATCTCATCGTACAACTCGGACATCGCGACGGTCTTGGCAGGGGGCTTGAATACCTTGTGAAACAGTCAAGTGGCCAACATGAACGGTAGGACGCTTCATGGCTATACCAAGACCCACGACTTTGTGGTACTAAATCCTCGAAGTTTACCTACTACAGTCTTACTGGTCCCCCGTACGTCCTAGACATCGCCATTTTCAATTATAATTTGGTTCTTCTGACTTTCGTAATTTATGGCCGAGCAGATGATTTTTTCTTCCGCTCCTGTGTCTTATGGCCGGGTTTCAACAATGGGACATATTCTCACCGTTCGCTCTGCCGAAGACCTAGAGGAGACGGTGTACCACGGAAGAGACTTACTACTTTCGGAATTGAACGCATGGATCAGAGAAAAGAACCTGACGGGATGATTTCTAAATCCTGCAGACATGCAAGAGTACCATAGGATTGCAGCAGAAGTCAAGAGCAAGCTGGAAGCACTCGACGTGATTAACAGCAGTCTCTGGAAAATTGTCAAGGTTCTACGTAACCGTCCTACCCCACCCTAGTCCAACTTGGAACTGGGCTGTAAACCTACATCCTTAAACTCCAGGTCACACAAAACCGGGCTTTATGGCGCTTTGTGGTTTGTTAGCAACAACGACCTTCAAAATGTGTAATGTTGGTAATGTTAACTATGAGACTCGTATTCTTCTTTCGATTTCTATTGTTTTGTTTTCTTTTGCATGTATATGGTGATTGTGTATTTTTTATTTTATTTCTTCTTTTTGGTTAGTAATTATTCATTGAGAAGCTTATTGGTTTTGATTGTTGCTTTGGATCACATATCATTGTCTGTTTTTATTTAAAGCTCTGAAACATCAAAACCTCAGATAATTGAGCATTTTCCGTTTGTCCAAATGCCTTTCTTGCACAATCGAACTTCTTGACTACGGTTTCCAAAGTTGTTATAAATGCCTTTGGACTATATGTTATGAGTTATTCGACTATTTTGCCTTCTCTTTAAACAGCCCATAATTCTACGCTATCAAACATGTCTAGGTACAATTGTAACCTGTAATTTATTTGATGTTGGAGTAATTTTTTGATTATTTTTAAGTTTTCTTCGTTCGTTGCCTCACTTTATTTTTCATCTTTGTTTTTCTTTATTTTTGTTATTTTTTAGTCAGCTTGTTTTGCTATTTTGCTAACTTTATGTATACTTTGTGGGTTTGTTTCTTTTTTCTTATACATATTTTGTTGGCAGTATTCTCTATTATTTTTTTAATTACTAATCTTGCACGCGCTATTGAATGGTCGCTACTGGTATCGAATGTGTTAAAATACTGATAGGTTCTTGACTAATCTTTTTATCAGATGATCGCACAGAGTCCATTTCGTTCTTCGTGCAACTGTCAGGGTTTATCCACATCCACTATCTGTTGACCTTTTAAAGAATGTATTCATTGCTTATAGGTTCTGTTGCTCTAAATGGTTAATCAGTATTTGTCCTCTGAGGTTCCTTTGAGCCAATTCAAAGAAGGCTACTTTGTCTTCCTAAATGTCCGACTTTTTTCTAATTTAGCATTAAAATCTCCTTTACTAAAGTATTTTTGCAGGACCAATCTTCCATTACTGTTGTTAGTTATAAAATATTTTTGTGTACGTCGATGTTGGAACAGTCAAGCATCAATTGAACGTAATTCAAGTCCTGTAGCTGTTCCTGATTTTTCCATTTTTCTAGTAGGCCTCATGCAGTTATTGTACTTCCTTCAATTTTACAGCATTTTTTTAGCATTTTTGTTCCTTGTACTACTCTATATAAGTTTCTTCTGGATGCATGATTGGTTTTACATAAATAGCTTGTCTTCTGTGGAACTAAAGACTCAGACTCGCATAAGACGTAGATGGCTGTCGCTGGTCCTCTGTCGCATTTCTTTAGGTTTCCATTGTACAGCTCTATCTCTTTGGGGTGTCTTCTAAAAAAATAATGCCCATGAGAAGACCTGTAATAGTTCGTAGTCCTGTTTTGTACTACAGTTCTTCAGTTCGTTTACGAAATTGGATCTTTAGGTACGTCAAGACCCGGTTTGGGCTCTATATATGAATCTGATAATCCTTCTTGTGCTAACATTGTTGTCTGCAATTCCATAGTGCCCTGGTACTCATAACAGTTAACTTGTTGTACTGTGTTAAATGCTATAGTAAAAAATATTCTCTAAATCCAAATTCTAAAAATAGTTCTTCAGTACAATGAAATTAAAGTACTAATGACACTACTATACCACTTAGCATTTTGACTGTTATTTGATTATCTAAAGAAACTGTGGCCATACTACATGTTCACGAATTTTTTTATAATACCTAATTATCTTCGAGGTTAGAAACACCCAAAATATCGAGTTTGTAACAATGGAAAAAATCTTTATTTTTATTCTCGAATTAAAAGTTTTCTTTATGTCCCACAAATCAATTTTTAATCGACAATGAGTGAATGAAACACAAAACGAAAATGGAGTGTTCTTACACAAATTTTGTCAACGACTGCCAATGGAATCCTGAGTGTTTTTTTATCTTTTGTTTGTCATTTTTGGATCTTTAGGCATCATCTTTCTTACAGTGATTTTAATTAAATAAATGTTACAAGAGGGGAAATGGGTTGACAATTCACTAATCCTCACTTAATCTATCAGACCTTCTGCCCATATCCTTTTGGATCGTCTTCCTGCTAGAGGTTGATTGTAAAGTTTATTTAATAGAGTTAGGATCTTAGAGTTGTTTGCAAACAAAGCAGTTACATTGTTTATAAAGCGAATTTGAAGATCCGTACAAAGTTTAGCAGGGTGCATCTGCTATTATTCTGAGCGTTGTGAATTGAAAGGTTTGGAGTACTTTGGTATTGCTCAGTTTACTGCAGCTTCGGTGACTCCATATGAGCTTCAGAATGATTTTATATTATTAAGTTACTTTCTGGAAATAATTTCGACTTTATACTAAGTTACCAGGACATTTGCTTCACTTTTAAGTTTGGTGGAGTCTTTTTAATCTTAACCTAGTCATTCCGAGCTTTTTATTGAGGTGAAGCCCAAAACATTGTATTGGTGTTCTTTCTGGGCTCAGCTCATTGTGTACGTCAACACTGAGATAACTACATGATATTTTTGCGAAAATTTCTCATTATTTACTTTAATGGTACATTACCGTAACCAAATCTGAAATAGACCATTTCGGAGCTTTTTGGCGGCTCTGTTGGGATTTAATGTAGCAATTGTAGGTATATCAGTTGTAAAGATTAGATAGAGGAATGGTCCAATGACACTACCTTGAGGTACACCATAAGATGATATCCGGATGATGCAATGTTGATTTTAAGCTTCCCTAAGACATAATTTTAGGATTAGGTATATTTGGTTGGGCAAGTGGACCTTCATTTTAATTAATAGTCCTCCAGGCCAGACTTTGTCACAGGCCTGCTGTACATCAAGAAAGACAGCAACACAGACTTTTCCTTTCAAGATTTTCTTTAATTCCATTTATAATTCGGTGACGTACCGTAGCGTTTTCCGGGAGGACGGTTTTTTACAGTTGTATTAACACAACAGGCAATTATTGGTAGAAATATTTACGTTTAATCTCCGTCGTCGACAATACGCGCCCCGAAACAGCTGTGCAAATGTCGAGTGATGCCATGGAGCGATCCTGTGACGACATCCAAACAAGCGAGGGGTCGGCTTGTTTGGAAAGCGGGCCAGCAAATGAATCGATGCCATAATTAATGCAGGCCGCAAAACGTATCCGCGCGTACAACTCCGCCGCGCGCATTAAAATGCAGATTGGTTTTTATTATGCCGCCAAAACATCCGGCGCACTTAATCCCGCTATTGGCATGTTTGCCAAAAAGCAATCTGCGGGATCGGGATATTTGAATACAACGGCGGCGGATCCGGGAAGTTTTAATGAGACGCCGCAGCGCGCCAAGGAGCAGGTAATCGCGAGATGTCGGGCTTCCGGCAACTGCAGCGTGGAAAAAGGACGAAGGGCAGTTATGCGAAAGTCTTGGCGTTGTGGTTCTTGAAGGAAGAAATAAAAACAAATCGTACGAAGCTACTTTCCTGAAACGACTTTTTTACTTAGAATTATATAAAACAAAGCTTCAAATAAATAAAGATAAGAAATGAGTAAAATAAAAAGCACGTTACTGTATATTTTTAAATGCTAGTTCAGGGAGTTGTCCATTTCACTATAATTTTAAGAACAAAATTAATTATATCTTGGAGAAATAGCCTTTGCAGATGTAGAATCTGTTGAACGAGTCAGACGGCCTCAGTTGGGCCATTAGATATTTAGCCAATTTGTGGAATGGTCTCTTAACGTTTAACCTACTTCTGAGAGTAGATTATCTCCTGTTTCATGGTTTGCATTTGAAAAATATGACTAATGAAATCATTTGGCCCAGACCAAGAATCCGCCCCATCGGGCGGATAGGGGAACGCCTACCAGATATGGTAGGTATAGGGAGAATCAAATACCCAGAGCGGACCAAAACCAATTTTCCCTTATGGAAATTAATGGTTCCTGTCGACTGAATATCTGTCGCGATAAGCAGATTCCTTTTGCTGTCCAGCAACTTCGGATGGACAAGCCAGCAAGAGCAAGGGCACTCACTCGACCTAAGAATGAAAAACCATTCCTAAAGGCGGATGAACCAAGAAATGGTCAACGCCATGTGGATGCAGAAAGCAACATACATGCAATCCTAACAATGTTCAAAACGAACTATTTCGGAGCTGAAAGTTTCCCAATCGGATCTCCGGAGAGAATGGTGGAGAACAAGCGGCTGTTATTGGGCCGCTGCATTGCCGAACGCAAAAAGCGCGTCTGCATCGGCCATTTGGTTGCTTCCGCCAAGCGCAGCTTCGATTGTTAGTTATTCCACATTCCCGACCCAGGAAAAAAAGTCGATCCAGGGAAAAAACCGATCCAGTTAAAAATGTATACGTTCCCACCTTGTAAAAATTTGACGGGAGGCGGGTGAAAAATTGCCAGCCGAGGACGCCAAAAATACCTTTTAACGGGCAATCCCTAGTTATCTTGCAAATCACCCCGAGTGCTTATTAGAACTGCTCTACAACACTGTAAGTTACAGTCTTATCAAACTAATAAAATTCAGAGCACATTACTGTAAATAGAAACTAATGCCTACTCACTAACTGTGGCAGCCGCTTATTGCTCACCCCGACATCGAATCACTCTTGACGAGTACGATGTGTACTTCCAAAAGTTTGGAAATAAGTTCATAACTGCTGGCGACTGGAACGCCAAGCATACTGCATGAGGATCACGCTTAATTACTCCAAAAGGGCGGAACCTCCTGCAGGTTCTATAAACCTCAACTTAAAGTATTTATCAACTTACTGACCTAGTGATCTCTACAAAATCCCAGATTTGTCAGATGTCGCGATAACAAAAGGCGTTCTTCAAAATCCGACCACTCACCGATAATTATAACAGCAAGTTCTAATCTCGTTCATAGAAAAATCCTCCGAAGCTCACCACTAAAAACACAAATTGGGAATTCCAACAACTGTTAGCCAAACGCAACAACCTTTCAATAACAATAAAAACACCTGATGAAGTAGATCACACAACAGAATATTTAACACGACTCGTCCAAAGTACCACATCCACTGATCCCAATCAACATATGGAAACTAATAATATACCTTGACATATAAAAGAATTAGTCATCGAAAATGCAAAGCAAGAAGAAGATGGCAGAGAATCAGAAATGCTAATGACAAAACAACATACAACAGACTCACTCATCGTCTACAAACTCCACTTAGATATTCCATAAATAAAACTTTTAGATACTACATAACCCATTTATCGAGCAATGAATGCTCAATATGGAGAGCCACAAGAAAATTTAAAAGACTCAGAATGGCGGTTCCACCAATCAGAAAAACTTTACCACAGCCAGGTGCAAATAATAATAAAGAAGAAATAGAAGACTTCATCCATGCGCCGTGTCAACTGTCCCTGTCGATCAAACCATTCTCCCCTGCCGAAGTACAACAAGAACTCAAATATACCAATGTCCATAAATCTTCTGGTTATGATCTTATAACAGGACAAACTTTACGTCGTCTGCCCAGGAAAACATTAGAACTGCTTACCACCACCTATAACAGCATGTTACGGCTTTTTTACTTTCCCCTTCAATGGAAAAATGCTGTAATCATAATGATAGACAAGCCTGGCAAACTATCAACAAAACCAACGTCATACCGACCTATAAGCCATCTTTAATATTCGAAAAACTACTCCTAAAAAGAATAGAGGAGACTGTTGACTTATACCAAATTATAACAACACATCAATTTGGTTTTCAAAATTGACATTCGACAGTTCAGCAAACCCACAGGATTGTTATAAAAATCATAGAATCACTGACAACTAAGGCATTCTGTACAGCAAGCTTTTAATAGAGTATGGCATTTAGGTTTTCTATACAAAGTCAAGTTGGTCTTCCCAAATCAAATTTATCTGTTACTGAAACCTTACCTGTCTGACAAAAACTTCCAAGTCAGAATAAATAACTCATTCTCGAATTACCAGCATATCTATGCTGGAGTACCGCAAGGAAACGTGCTGGGTCCCCTATTGTACTTAATGTTAGTATTTACTTCAGACGACACGGAGATCACCACTTTTGCTGACAATACAGCTATCTATCAAGTGGCCTGGAATTATCCGGGAACTAGCTGGGAGAGAGTGTCCACAAAATCTCCTCTCGCTAATAAAACACTATTTTAGGGAACGGGTAGCGCATGTCGAAAGGGGCGATGGAATCGCGACCAGTAGTAACTAGCGGGTGCTCGCAGGGTTCGTGCTCTGGACCGGCACACTGGAAGCTGATACAAGAAAGTATATTTAGAGTTCAGTTGTCGCAAGGATGTCGGATCGTGGGATTTGCGGACGACACCCTTTTTATTGTTCGGGCGGCACAATTTAAAACGCTAAAAGCGGGCGGGAACGATGCGCTCGGGGCGCTTAAAACATGAGCGGATAACGCGAAATTGAGATTTAATTCGAAAAAGACAGAGGCGGTATTTTTGGCATGGGACCTGGGCAGAAGAGACCGACTTTCCTGCTCAACGGCGAGCGTGTCTACTACAAGGATCACATCTGGTACCTTAGAGTAGAGGTTGACGATTGTTTATCATAAAAAAGTCATATACAAGTGGTTTGCGACAAGGGAAAACAAATTTCCTATCGAATCGGAGCGGGCACGCCATTAACGTGGGGTTTTCGCAACATTGCGGCGCCAATATTATACGCAGATGAAATATGGGCGGAGGAGTGCAAAGTCAGGGAATGTAGGAACTTGCTTAGCGTCCAAAGAATACTAGCACTAAAACTGTGTTAGTGTTGAGCCAGTTACCGGCTTTGCATTTTGTATTATAGGAGGCGGCAGATCGCAGGAGGCTGACGACCGGACCGGAGCAGTAACTTCAAGAGGAGCTGGGGCTGCGGCAGGGCGTCATCGAGCGGAGGCAGTTTATGGAAGAGACGGGGCACCCGGTCGAACGACCTCCATTCAGCGTGGAGGAGCCGGAGGAGCGACAACTGTGGTGCTATGCAGATGGATCGCGGCCGCGTTCGTGGTCATGCAAAGAAACCAAGAAATTCACTGCGGATGAGCAAAACTTGCAGACTGGGGTACCATTTTCCAGTGCAACTTATCAGCCATCAGAGAGTACCTAGCGTATATTCAGAGGCATCCCAAGATGCGCTGTAATATCTGACAGCAAGTCAACGGTATTTGCTCTTAGAAATATGAGAACGCCAACGGACTTGCAAGTCGAGGTTTAGAGCCTTGCCGAGATCAAAGTCCGATTCTATTGGACTAAAGCGCACGTCAAAACTCCAGGCAACGAGCGTGCGAACCAGTTGGCCAAAGAGGCAGCGACAGGACCAGAACTGCCTATGTTCAAGACGGTTCTAATGAGACTCGTAAAAAATCGATTACGAGCTAGGATAAGAGTAAAATGGGAGGCTGCGGAGTGCTTGAACCGGCACACCGCCCAGCTTATCACTGGAGATGGCAACTTCCGGTCCTATCTGATACGAATTCCGAAGCTGACGTCCTGCTAACCTGCAACGCGGAAGAGGAGATCAGAGCTAGGGAGGAGAGGACCATGTAGAAGGAGATTGAGAAACTTTCAGGAGTGCGCGAATGGTGGACGACTCTTGCGGTTTTTGCGGAACGGTGCGCGAGATGACGTGTTAACGCGAATTTGCAATGTGTGCGGGGGTTGGGAGTGCTGGTGTGAAATTATTAACAGACACTAAGTGCGGTGTAGATTAAGGTAGTTTAGTCTGTTACTTGAAGTAGAGCATCGTTCTCAACAACTTTGATCAACCAGGCTTAAGCCTTTTATTTGAGAGTAACATCAATGAATGGACCTTCCTTAAGTCATAAACTCTATCATATGACTCCTGTTAAGTAAAAAAAAATGTTGATAAATGTTTTGCGAATAATGACACATTGTCCCCCCCCCTTTTAAGAGCTTTAATAACAGCCTTACAAGTATCACTCATTACAAATAATTAATATAAATACAAATTAAAATGGATCGCCTAAGGTTAATGTCAAAAACTTATAAATTTGTGTCCGAAATTTATTGCGCCCCGTATAATACGGCAATAAAATTTTGCCAGCCGAATACACCCTAAATTGCCCAATGTAAGCAAATATGTGTCTGCGCACAGTATAATCTGCCTTCGTGAACACTTTATGGCGAAACCACTGAAGCGTAATTGTCGTAAAACAGGACGTAAAACATTTTGTATGCAAAGCAGACAAAAGGAAAAAATGCGAGTCTAAGCAGGACCGCGATTATTACCCCTCTGAATCTTTGATTGTCCCAGAGAGCAGAAATGATTGCAAGGCTTTTCTTTGAAGAGTTCTAATTCTGTCCTGCAACCTTTTTGATTAACAAAATTAATTATTAGTGTTGTTTAATAATCCCTCACTAGGTGTATGTTTTGTAATTTTTAAACTCATTATTTTGTTTAGTTAATACTCAGATAACTTTTGGCGGCACAACAAATTTTATTTTCAATGCGAGGAAGCGACAGCATTCAATAAATTCCCACTGACACCTAAATCGCTTTTTATATCGACATAAATCCCTGTTTTTCGTTCGGCAGCAGACAGGCTAAGCTGTTTTATGTGTTTTTTTGAGAAAAATCTGCAAATATAAATTACTGGGATTTATATTTGAGTAACGAATTGTTTAATTTTCCTAACTACGGAATGCAGTGAATTATAAGAGATATTGCATTATTAAACAAAATGTTTCCGCAGGGCTTTCATCATGTTACTCAAAAGAGTTTTTACTACCTGGTCAAGATCTTCAGCCAATTTTATGTTTGAGGTTCGGTCTGTAAAGGCGTAGCTCAACTCGGTGAGAGTGTGGGCTCTATGCACACCATAATCACCAAGAAATTGAGTTTTTTTTCTATATAAAATTTAATTCCGCACGCTCTTGACTGAGGTCAAGATTGGCAAAAGACTGACTTATGCAAAAGTGATCATGGAAATCGTTTTGTCCAAAAGGTTAGATATAAAGCACGGAATGAGGTCTACTTTCAACTAGATGGCTATGTCATCAAATAAAATTGCGACATTGGGGTACTGAAAACCCACATTTGACCAAAGTTCGTCGATTGCACCCACAAAAAGTGAGTGTATGGTAAGCAACTTCCCACTATTTAATTATAGGCCTATTGTTTTTCATAAAATATGCGAATGAGAAGTTTATTGCACAGAAGTTCTCGAAAAGTTCATTCCAATTGTGAGAGACAATGCTGGTTTGAGCAAGAAGGAGCCACCGTTCATCGGACTATGCTGTCCTCACGAAAGTTTTTAAAGAGGATCATAAATCTGGACACCCTTTATAAGATAGAAAATGGCATTGTGTGGTCCCCGAATTCCCCCGTTTTAAACCCCTTTTATGGGGTTATCTTAAGGGGGTTTATCGGGACTTCATCTGCGAATTCAAGAATCGCATCTCAGAAGAGGTTCTAGCCATTTCTGCGGACATCAGAAAAGCCGCAATTGAGAGTTTGGGGAAAGGGTTGAAATGACAATCTCTAGTGAAGTCAGTCATTTTGAAAACATAATGCACTGAAGTCTATTTATTCATCATCATAATAAAGAGAAAATAAAAGCGCTGTAGCTTGTTATCCAACAAGCTGGTAAAGTAAAATTTGTTGCCATATCTTCATAATTAGAGCAATACAAGAATCACTCGTGAAATTAAATCTTTTTTTAAAGAGTGCGTATTTACAATCTATTTAACAAAAAGTTAATAGACAAATGTTCTGTTATTGTATGCAGTGCGAGCTTGAGGGAAATGCATAGAGCGCTGTTATTCTTATTGTTAATCTTCTGGGAATGGTGGGGTAGCCGTGTAGACCTACCAAAGTGTTGGCATGCCCCACGAGAGTGAAGGGATGACGTCGGTTTCATATGAAATTTCTAGCTCTGTATAGTATCTGGTTTGATATACACCCTGGCGCATAAATAATGAAACGAAGTGCTTTAGAACGAAATAGCTGTAGAATTGTGGTATTGCATAGTTTGTTGCACCCCCACAGTTGCCGCAAAATAATCGAAGTCACCAAAAATGCCCCCGATGGAATGACCCTTGTGCCATGGAGTAAAGGAAAAGTTCTTATTTGGAGTTTATGGTCTCTTCGCATCTCGATTTAGCTTCTAAGGAAGCAGGCGCTGTTTCTACATTGGCTGCATATAAGATGTACAAGATTATTGCGCCTAAAAAGTAAAGATAAAGAATAAATGTCCCTGTCAAATTATCGTTTGTATAATTTTCCACTACCGCTCCCTATTATTTTTATTTTAATCTCCGACAAGGGTTGACCAGTTTTTCAAATTTTTTAGAGAACTCTCCCACATGAGCCATTAATTACTCAATAATTAAAGTTGCTAGATAATAATTGAGTGCACTCAAAAAGAACAGGAGCATTTGCAGCACAACTTTCCGTCCAAATGACTTGCGGTACACTTGGTGGAGACGAGTTTGCAGGGATGCCCGGGGGCTCTTAGGTAGTTCAGAGTTCACCTAAAGGTTGACGCGTGTCTACTCCAAGCGCATGTTTGCTCTGCTAAAAACCTACTTATATAGCGTTCATTTGGTGCAGTTAATGTTTCACTTTAACTTGACGCTCTGCTTCTAATTTATAGCGGGTAGAAAATGTTTTTTAACTATTGAAGATTCTGCAGCTCTGTAGCATTTATACCAGCCACCATACATTTTATCGAGTAAATGGAAAGGTTTAATAATACTCTACTTAATTTTAAAGGCATTTGCTCAAAATTCCTCTATCATCCATCCTAAGAAACTTTTGTGGAGCCGGAATAAATAATAATTGGTTGTCATAAACTGTTGTCAAATTCATTTGTTCTAATTTTAATGACTTTTGCCTTTATTAGAAGATCGCAGTTGTATTGAAGCGATAGCTCTTTTATATATTTATTCCTTTGCTATCCAAAAACATGGCTGCAACGAGCGTATTGCAAACAGCTTTATTGTGGGTTTCGTGATTGTACGTTTGGATTGTTTAAACTGAAGATGTCATGCTACTAACACGTCAGCATTGAAGAAGTGGAAAACCAATATTACGACACTTCAGCATTGTCTGTAAACTATCACGAGTAATACCCCCTTTGGGGCATATTTTACCAATTGTGAGCTGCTGATTTCTTCATAAGTTATCTTGGTATCACTGACTTGCATTTTAGACCTCGCTTTATCGCGAGCGACCACTTAATCTTTGTGCGGAAAAAAAATGTTAAAAATCTCAAGTAAATTATCATGCAAAAGAAGAGGTGGAAAGTGAGACCTAATAACGTTCTAGAATACTCTATATGCTACCTTAAGCAAGCAAAATGGTTTGTAAATAAAAGTTATTGTGTTTATTAAAAATTATATTTCTGTAGATTGTAACCCAGAATTTATTAAATTTGTCCATTTAAGGCATCTTAAAGCACTTAAAGCACAGTGTCAGCGGCCACACTGTATATATAATATATAAATGCTTAATAAAGACCGAAAGTAAGTAATAATAACAAGGCAAAGAAGAAGTAATCAAATGATAAACAGAAAATAAGGTGGGAGTAGAATATAAGCAATAACTACAGAGAAAATAAGTAACGGAGGCTGTGCCGATAAGAGCGAGGCCATCGACGGGTCGAGCAGGGTTGCGCCCTTTACGCGAAGCAACAACGACAACGAGCAGAACCGTACCGAGGAAATTTATGAGCGAATATCTAAAGATATCAACACAGAAAACAAAAGGGAGATTGCTGAACATGGCGGAAGTCATCGACATAATAAACCAATTTCTACAAAAGGAAAATGAAAAAGAAAATAAATGTAATGAACATGAACACTAAACAACAAGCTGAGAAAATAATATAACAACAAACAAGAGTTGAAAAACTGGTAAGCGAAATAAAAAAAGGAACTTAATAATATTTGCAAGAAAAATTCCCGAAAGAAATAACAGAAAAATAGGAATAACAATGTCAGAGGGGACTTCATAAACAGACTAAGACAACGCGAAGGAAATGAAAATAAACCAATAAAAGTAGGCCTTACAACAAAAATGAAAAATAATTAAATATTAAGATGTTTAATAGACTTGAAGTGTACATAACTAAGAGTAAGGAAAGATCTGCACAGAAAGACGATAGACATTAAGAAAAGATTAATACCCCACGTGATAGAGGTTAGAAGAAAGGAAAGAAAGTAACGGCAGTAAAAGATAAACCAATAATAAATAGAAAAGACTGGAAAGCGGAAGATTTGGATGTATCAGGCAGGAGAGAGGAAGAAGTAGCATACACAAAGAAGCTTAAAAAGAAAATGAGAAAAAAAAGAAAAGGGAAAAATCAACAGATGAAGAAAACGACACCTTACGAAAAAGGAAGAGAAGAAAAGAACGTATAAAAGACAAACCACTGGGGGAAGACAAATTAAACGCAATCCTCAGGAACCTTACGAAGACAGGAAGAAACCGCAGCAGTTTAAAAAACCAGGAGAAGAGGAAAGCAAACAAAAACAAAGACGCCACTAGGCAAAAGAAAAGGACAAAAGGAAAAACGCAGGCAAAGGTAGAAGAACAAGAAAAGGGTAAAAATATTACGGAATAAAAGGAAAAATAAGTTGGTATAGGGAGATGTATTTTAAATGCCGCGAAAAGCAAAGAGATAGAAATAGCGAAAGAAATGGAAAATAATAAAATGCAAGGAATGGTTTTAAGTGAAATAAAAACATGTAATATATTATTCAGGAGTGAACATAGAAAAGAGAACAAATGAAGGGGAATGGATAGTATAATAAACCTAAAAAATCTATGAAATAAATCTAAGAATAATATAAATATCTATTCAACTCGAACAAAGAGTTAACATTATCCAATATACGGACCAATAGATTGAACGCCAGAGGAAGAATTAAAGGAATTCTATAACACTCTACAAGAAATTCTGAACTAAGCAAGAGAAGAAATAAACGCATCCATTATAATGAGAGACTGGAATGCAAGAGTAGGAAGAGACTAAAACAGAAAAAATATGGAGAGCAAGTATTCTACATAAATGGATAAAAGATGATTGAATTCTGCTAAAAGAACGCTCTATTAATAAGGAACATTTTATGGAGACAAGTAATGGGAGATAAATATACCTTTGTGGCGGAAGAACGCAATGCAAAAAGCCTAATAAATTACATTGTGTGTACAAGAAGCTCCAGAGGAATAATACAAGAAGTAAAAATTGGCACAAATAAGCTCAAACCACAGATCAGCGGCGGAAAAAGCCCGAACCAGAATTAACAAGAGAAAACATAACATATAGCAAAACAAAGAAGGAAACCTGAAGACAAAAGAGACAGCCTTCATAGCAACTATTAAATTAAATTAAATAGTAAAAAAAAACATTTACGGAAGAAATATATACATATATCCATAAATAATAAAAAGATAGAGAAGATTATAAAGAAAAAAGAAACAAAGTAAGACTAGAAGAAGTTTGGACAGAAAAACAACGATAAATACAATGTAGATGTAAAGGAATTTTGGACAACAGTGAAAATATTGAGAGAAATGAAAGAAAAAAAAGCAATAAAAAATAAGAACAAGGAACTGAAAGTGGAAGCCAAAAAAATATTGGAAACTTAGAAAAAGTTTTATGAAGAAAAAATCGCAACCGTAACAAAATACGAAAACAAGGAAAAGGAAGATATAACAAAAGAACGAGAGATCTCAAAAGCAGAACTACAAGAAGCGATAAAACAAAAGAAAACAAGGAAAGCAAGTGGGAAGAATAAAACAGTACAATAATAAAATGTTTAGGAGAATATGAAAAGAAGTGGCTATGGGAAATATTAAAAGAATCCTGGAAACGAAAGAGGATTCCCAGAGACTGAAAAATGAAACCAAAGTGTATTATACAATAAACTACACAATACTAGGTCACAAAGAAATGGAGGCAAAAATTAAAAAGAAAATGCACAATACCATAACCATACCAATAATTACATATGCATAGAGAAGCACGAAAACAAAATAAATGAAACGGAAATGAAGCATCTCAGGAAGATCATGGGTATAACAAAATGGAATTTAGAAAGAAAACGATTATGGAGGAGTTAAAAAAAGCCAATCCTACAGAGAATTAAAGAAAAACTTAAATAAACTACTCTGTTATGGACATGTGGCAAGAATGAGCAAAGAAAGATTAACAACAAAAAAATAATAGAAATGGGAAAACCGGACAAGAAAAGAAGAGGTAGACCAAGATGAAAATGGTTATACCAGATAAAGGATATTGGAAAAATACAAGGGAAAAATATGGAAGAAATTAAAATATTAGCAAGGCACAGGAAAACCTGGAAAAATGGGTAAAGAAGACCAGGACGGAAGTCCAATTTGGCTTTAGAAGAAACACAGGAATGAAAGAAATCATACTGGCCCTAAGCGTATTAATAGAGAAAATGCTAAGCAAAGATAAAAAAGTATGCATAGTCTTCATCGATGCAAAAAGGCCTTTAACAGAGTGGGCTGGCCTAAATAGAAGACATGGATAATGTTCCTAAACAGTTACAACATTAAGCTAAACAAAGCTAAGATAAAGGTGATGAAATGCTCAAGAAAAAATCAAAAGATGGATAATATCTACATTAATGGGGAGACAGTGAAGGATGTAAGTGAATTCAAATACTTAGAGAGCACAATTGCACACCGTTCAGGGAGGCCTTCAACTTCAAAAACTGACGAAAACATCGAACGTGTGAACACTCTTGTGAGATCAGACCGTCGTTTAACTTTAAGAATGTTAAGTGAACAATTAAATTTGAACAGATTTACCGTTCATCAAATTTTGACTGAACATTTGCACATGCGAAAGGTCTGTGCCAAAATGGTGCCAAAACCTCACAATTGAGCAGAAGGAGATTCGAAAAAACACCTGACCTCAGTCCCTGTGACTTTTTCCTTTTTTCGAAACTGAAAAATGTCCTCAAAGGACGTCATTTTGGGACTTTAGAAAACATCCTAAAGAGCGTAACGGATATGCTGAAGACCATACCGGTTGAAGACTTCCAGCGCTGCTACCAACAGTGGGGACAACGTCTCGATCGGTGTGAGCTGCCCAAGGGAACCACTTTGAAGGGGATAACATTGATGTTTGAGAAAAATAAAAACTTTGGTAAATAAAAAATCAGTCTTATTACTTTTCTGCCACACCTCGTATGTACGATTGTACTTATGTGGCATCATCTTCATGTTGAGGCTCAAAACTTTGTAGATGACCCACGTATTTCCTTTAAACTTCCTATTTTTAAACGCATCTTTACTGCGGTTACTGCAGTACCCATGTATCTCTGCTTCTTACCTAATCTCTATGGTGCTTTCTGTTAATAGCTTCAAATGGAAAGGCCGCGTTTTCCAGTTGGAGAGCAGCAGCGACGGCCGCCTCCGCCCGCTGGGCCCTCGGGGCTTAAGTGCTTTGGACTCGCCGATATTGCAATCAAGCCGAGCTTACCGAGCGCGACAGGACCGCTCGCAATTTCAAATTCAAGGAGCTATCATCACGCACATCACTCCGGGAATACGAAAGCCCGCCCGCGCCGCTTAATTATTCAAGACGGGGTATCGGCAGCGGCGGACAGCGCATGAACCTTACAATTCCGCGGAGAATTGTCTCGACCGTAATTGACTGTTATGACGGCGTAAATAATTAGTAGGAACCAGAAGAGAGCTTGGGCTGAGCTTGCCTTTTGCTGGTTTGGTGGCAAAGAACGGTTATTGGATTTTAATTTATTTTATTTGATATTGACACTTTTGGTAATTTATAATCTATACGTCCTCAACGGTATAGAAAAATTCTTTATATGGGGTGATCAAATGAGCTTTAGGATTTAAAATGTGCGGCGTTTGGGCTTTGGGAACGTTGGAAGTTTGCGTTTGTTCAGGTCGTATTTGACACATAAAAAGGTTCGTCAAAGGCCAACAGAAGAGTCGCATATTTTAGAATTTGTGCAAAAAAATCATATTGAAAGATAAAGCTCATTTTTCTTTAAATGAATTTGTAACTCGTCAAAATTGTCGCATCTGGGTTAGTGCAAATCCACGTACTATTCAGGAAAAATCAATGCCTATATAAAGATGCACTGTTTGGTGTGTATTGTGGACTAGAGCAATCATTAGCCTATACTTTTTTGAAGACGAAGCTGTCAGTGGTGTACGTTATCAAATGTTAAACTAACTATTTAAATTTAAGCGACATGTGGTTTCAACAACATAGAGCCATACGTCACACAGCAGTTTTTTATTTCCCTTCACTTTACAATCTATTGCTTAACAACATTCAGTAAATTTTTTACAAGTAAATATAAATGACATGTTGAAAATAAACCATTGAATATTTCCTTAATAACTTAATAATTTGTCTAATAGCGTAACCTAACTATAAACCAAAAACTAGAGTGATTATATAGGTACATATTATACAGAAACGTCTTGGTAGTTCGGAGAATTTAAACCTTTTCAGCCGTGGTTCTTCAATATCTGGTTCCATTAAATGCTCCACAAGAGGGTTAGGGTGAGCGCTAAGCTTGGTCCTGTAGCGATTTTTTGGATTTCATCATTGATGGAAGGAATGTTGAGATCTCGCCGAATGACTTCATTTGGAACGTACCATGGTGCGTCAACCATAGATCTGAAAATTTTGGACTGACACCCCACAGTTGTATCCCATACGCCCAGATTGGTTTAATTATTGCCTTATATAGGAGTACTTTATTGTCGATTGGCAGTTGAGACTTGCGGCCTAGGAGCCAGTACATTTTTTGGATTGTAATGCCTAGATGCTTTCTTTTCGTGCAAATGTGTTTCCCCCATGTGAGTCTTCTGTCTAGATGGATGCCTAAATATTTAACGGTTTCGGCTTGAGGTATCTGTTGACTATTTAACTGTGCTGATGGACAAGTGCCCCTTTTGGTGGTTAAAGTCGCGTGGGTTGACTTTGTTTCATTTACTTCTAATCGCCATTTTTTGCGCCATCTTTCCAGTTCGAACAGGTGGTTTTAAAGATACTGAGATGCTGTATTAGGGTCGAGGTTTGATGCCAATAGAATAGTATCGTCTGCGAAAGTAGCGACGGTCGTTGTTTATAAAGATGGAAGATCTGACGTAAAAATTAGATATAATATACTACCCTGGGGAACTCCTGCTTTGATAGGGTATAAAGATGTTTGACCAGAAATGTTCTGTTAGAGAGGTATGATTGCAGTAATTGATAGTAGTCTGGTGGAAATATATTTTTGAGTTTGTAAAGTAGTCCATTATGCCAGACTTTATCAAAAGCTTGCTTGGCATGACGAATACTGCCGAGCAATACCTTTTGTACTCAAAATCTTTTAAAATTATGTCTGCTAATCTATGCACTTGCTCGATGGGAGAGTGGTGTCTTCTAAATCCGAATTGGTGATCTGGTATTACGTTGCTGTCTATAAGTATTGGTGTAAGTTTTACTAGTATCAACTTTTCAAATAGTTTTGACAAAATTGGCAACAGGCTAATTGGTCTACAGGATGACACTTTTTCAATGGGTTTTCCAGGTTTGGGTATCAAGATAATTGTGGCTACCTTCCATTGTTCGGGGAAATATCGTAGCCTTAGAATTGCATTGAATAAGTAGGTAATGAATCTAAAGCCCTTATCTGGCAGTTATTTGAGTATCTTGCCCTTAATGAGATCGTACCCTGGTGCTTTATGGGAGTTTACATCTTTAAGAACTGCTGTTTCAATTTCACTAATTTTAAACGGTTTGATAGGTGGTGTCATTTGGAATGGCGCCTGGAGGTATTCCAAACCTTCACGTTCTTCCTTTTTGGTACCTTTGGCGGCAAACGGTTTGAACTCCTCTGCTAGATGTGTAGCAAACGCTAAGCATTTTTCTTCGCTGCTTCTAGCCCAAGTATTATTATTTAATCGAATGGGAGTAATATGGTGCTGTGGGCGCTTTAATCTCTTAGTGGCTTTCCAAAGTGAATAGTTCGTAGCCTCAGTTGGTCAGATGTGATAGGTAATTTTGTATTGCTTGATTAAGTGCCCGCTTGTCGGCGTGGCCATTTCTTATGCAATTTGCGCTTTTTTGCGATTTGTTGTTTTACTATAACCGGACAGTCTAGATTACCGTTATTCTTATGTTTATTCTTTGGTGTAGCCTGCCATGCAGCTTGCTGGACTATTTCATTGAAGGTTTCAACTGCTTCCACAAGTTCCCGTTCTGTTTTCAGTGACACATCCAGAGTGAGAGATTCATTGACTAATTCTCGGAATAGTTCCCAGTTTGTGTGCTTGTTGTAAAGAGTAGGTGGGTTTGATTTGAATAACACCTGTGAGTATACTGTTGCTATAATTGGAGAGTGCTCGCCTGTAAGATCTAAAAAAGATTCTGCCCTAATGTAGTTTGAGTTAATTGCTTTTACGATGCAAAAATCAAGTAGATCAGGCATTTTTGTCAGGTCTGTAGGCCAGTTTGTTGGTTCACCCGTGGATATAGACTGTGACCTAGTGTTGTTTATTGCTTTTAGAAGTTCTCTTCCTTTGATCGTACTTAGCCTTGAGCCCCAGTGCACATGCTTAGCGTTGCAGTCACCGCCGGAGATAAATCTGTCTCCTAGTGTATGTAAGTAATGCTTATAGTGCTCTTGCTTGTTATTGTGCCTGGGTGGGCAATATACCGCTGAAATAGTTAATTTAATGCCTTAATTTGGGGCGGTTTCCGAAATGCTGGAAGGTCCAATCGGTTAGATTCATCCCAAAACCGCGAAAGATTGACTCTATGGACCCGGGTGGTTTTCGGCCGATTAGCTTGCTTCCGGTAATCGGGAAAGCACTAAACCGTATAGTTACTACGCGATTGGAATACGCTATTAAAGTAAACGGGGGATTTCATAATAACCAATATGGGTTTCGAGCGGAAGGTCGACGACCGATGCTATTAAATTCGTTGTTTCGGAGATACAGGACGCCAGGGATGCACGCGACTACTGCGCAATAGTTACCCTTGATATAGCGGGCGCTTTTGATAACGCGTGGTGGCCTCGCATCGTATCTGAGATAGCTGAGCGAAATTGCCCGCGAAATTTGGTGCGTTTGGTAAAAAGTTATTTTAAGGCTAGAGTAGCGCAAGTAAATACGCCGAGCGGCCCAGTTCTGCGAAATGTATCTAGAGGATGCCCCCAGGGATCGTGCTTGGCCCCCACATTTTGGAAAGTTCTCTATAAAAGTATATTTAGAATAACGCTGCCGGAAGGGTGCAAAGTGGTCGGGTTTGCGGACGATACCGTTCTTATAATACGCGCCGCGCAATACAAAACGCTAAAATCTCGCGGAAACGATGCGCTCCAAGCGCTGCATAATTGGGCTAACGCCGAGAAACTTTGTTTTAATGTTAATAAAACAGAGGGCTTTTCTTCGGTAAGAAACCAGGGTAAGACGGAGCCCGGGTGTACTGCAAAGAGAGCGTATGGTATTTGGGGGTAGAAATCGACCATAGGTTATCCTGGCACCAACATGTAAAATACGCGAGCGACAAAGGAAAACGTGGGGATTCAGGGGAAAGTCTGTAGCGCCCATTTACGAAGGGGCGATAGAACCGGCTATGTTATACGCGGCGGATATCTGGGCAAAAGGATGTAAAGTTGGGCAAAGTAAGCAACTGTTAGGAGCCCAGCGAATACTTGCAATTAGAACGGCAGTGGCCTACTGCACAGTGGCCACAGAAACTGCGCTCGTTATGAGCAATTTACCGCCCGTAGATTTTGTTTTGCAGGGGATTGCTGACCTGAGGCGACTGGAGCAGCTGAATGAGCAGCCGGCTTCGCACCCGTCGAGAAGAGGATAACGATGGAGAATATAGGTCACCCCGCGGACAGGGACGGAATAAATTACCATATGGCTACTAAAGCGGAAGATGAGAAGAAAAAGGATTGGCGAGATCCCATCCGATGCTACACGGATGGATCCAGAAGGGAAGATGGCAAAGCCGGGGCGGCGTTCGTGGTCTACCCAGGGGAGCTCGAACTGCACAGCGAAAAGATAAAACTCGCAGATTGGAGTACGGTGTTCCAATGCGAGCTTGCCGGCATTAAAGCGCGCCTGAGATATAAATAACCAAGAGGGAATAATAACAAAGTGTGCTATAATAACAGACAGTAGATCGGCGCTCGAAGCGCTAAAATCAATGAAGGCACCGACTGAATTGCAAGTAGACGTTTGGCAGCTGGCAAGGCGAATAATGACAACGGCGGATATTAGATTCTATTGGACCAAAGCCCATGTGGGAAATGAGGGCAACGAACGCGCGGACGAGTTGGCCAAGGAAGCGGCAGACGACCAGAATATCCCAGTGCAGTTCCAGCTAATACCACGGAGCCTAGTCAAATCAAAGACCAAGAAAAGAATAGAGGAAAAGTGGCAAGGGGGGTGGCAGTTAGCGAAATCGGGACAACACGCCAGGATATTTATGCCAACATTGGAGACAGCACGTGAAGCAGCGGCGTATGTAGATAGGCATGCGGCACAAATTATAACGGGGTATGGCAACTTCCGGGCATATTTGAGTCTTTTCGGGAAGCTGCAACAAGATGAAGATAACTGAGAATGCGGAGCAAAAGAAGATGCAATGCACGTGCTGCTGACCTGCCCGCTCGAAAGGGAGGCCAGAAACCGGGCAGAGACCACCCTTGCCAGAGAAGGAATCCGATGGCCACGGACACCTGAAGAAATAAGATTCGCCGACGAAGATAGACGGTGGAGCGCGCTGCAGACCTTTGCATCCCGGGCTGAGAAGGTGGGGGGCGCGGGGGAGGTGCCGATCGCCAGGACTCACAACTGCGGCTAACAAAGCGTATAGCTCGGACTCAAAATTGCGGTAAGCGGGCATAACGGCCTGGACTAAGAATTGCGGCTCGCTTGAGACCAGCATAAAAGAAAAGACTAAAATTGCGGACGCGCGAGGCACAGTGTGCGGAAAGTGTTGTGAAAGTGTGCGCAAAGAGATCTTGTTTAAGTCTGCGTCACAGATAATGACTCAAAATCGCGGACTTGCAAGTTACTAAGTTTGACTAATTGGCACATAACTTGTAGATACAACTTGTAGAGTCTGCATAAAAGCAAAAGACTAAAAATTGCGACTCTAATTGCATTGTAGTGTTTAAGGTAGCATAGACTAGTGTTAAGGTAGAATGTAAAAGTCAGGGGACCAAGAGCAGCTTGCTGTTTGCGGTCATCTGTCCTGACTCGGGTTTTTCCGTGGTTTTCCCCGAGTCCTGCACAAAGGCAAATGCCGGGACAGGTTCATGCACGGACCACGGTAAATGTAGATACGGATTTAACATAGATAAACCTATAGCCTGTAATGTAGCAAAGGTCGATGTAGTGCAGAAAGGTGGAGCATCGGCTGATGTATGTATATATTAATCAATAAATTGTATGAAATAGTTAATAAACCATTCCAGTCTTCAATGGCAATCGATGTAGCTTGAAGATGTTGTAGTTTGTATTTAGGAAGTTCGTAGTGCCTTATTGAGCTTTTGATAATAACAGCCGTACCTGCATGTGTTGTAGCGTCTGGATGTTGAGTGGCATATATTGTATATTTAGGTATTTTTAAATGACTTCTGTCTGTATAATGTTATTCAGAAATCAGCATAATATCAATGCAGTGATTTAAAATGAATGATGTCATTTCGTCTTTATGATTTGTCAAGCCATTGGCGTTCCAAACAGTTAGTTTAAGAACTTGCGCCATTGTTGTTTAACATGGTTCCCATTTGTTCCATGAGGGTTTTTAGCATCTTCTTCAATTCGTCCATTTCATATGTTTCATTTACTGTCGATATTTGTTGTTGTTGTAACATATTTTGTTGGTTAACACCTATAACTATTTGGGCATGACTAAAATGATTTTGCTGAGTCTGGTGAGTCGGTTGTGACTGTATGCGGTCAGGCTCTCTGTTTCTTAGTGGTGGAAACATTTTTCGTTGTAATTCCTTGTATACCAGATGGTTGCCTTTACAGTTGATGTGTGTGCCATCTTTACTTTTTTCTTTACGTTGACATTGTAACGTTGCGTGACGCCTAAGCATTTTACGCATCTCGGACTTCTGTTGCAATAATTTTTAGTGTGGCCAAACCTTTGACATTTAGCACATTGTGTTATTTGGCGTTTTACAATTGGTGTTCCAAATTTAACTATGGAATATGCTAGTTTGTCAATTTGTCGGTTCCTCTTTTCCTAATATTAGCTATATTAGTAACAGTATGCCCAAGCGTTTGAAGTTCTTCTTTCAATTCTTCTAGGTTTGATGAAGGATGTATATTTCGAAGGATTACTCTAAAAATTCGTTCTTCTTTCCTCTTATAGGCATGAAATTCAGTTTTCCTTTTTGATAAGGCATTGATTATAAGGGAATATTTGATAGAAGTTTTAGACTGTATTTTGACTTCATCTTTGTTCAGTATTTTTAGATCACATTCGTCTTTGGCTATACTTTTATAAATGGTTACACAGTAGGTGAAACACTCACTTTATTTCAAACCAAATTTCTTGCTCATGTTGTCTGGCAGATCCGACACCCTCAAGGATAAAAAAGATAGAAGAAGAAGTTATCTGGCAGAGGGCGACCACGGTATTGCAATCTAATCCCATTAGACTTTTTCTCTTGGGGATGTTTTCACTAAAAGCTTTTTATCAATAAACCTGTTACGATTCTAAAGTTGAAAGAAAATATCAGACATGCAATTGCTGAAATACAGCCACATTTATGGGAAAGAATTATGGAAATCGTAAAGGGCATTTGGTTGACATCATATTTCATACGTAACCGCCGCGTCTGTACTAAAGCGTTTTCCAATAAGAACGATATAATTTTAAAATGAAATAAAATAAAAACTATTTCAGACAGTAAATTTTTTTATATTATTTTGAGGCATAGTCTATTACATTACGTTTTGAATAACACATCATTTAAGTGTCTACCTGGACAAATCCGATGAACCCAATTTTCGACGACTTTGTGCAATAATTGGGGTCTAATGTCACGAATGATGCGTTTCATGTTCAATCTTAATGCATAAAAGGTTTGTAATGTGCTTGCATAGGCTATAGAGTTCAAATGACTCCACAAAAAGTATTCTAAAGAATTAAATCACAATTTGGAGGCAAACTAACAGTTGAATTTTTTGAAATTATCCTTTTACCAAACTTTCTTGCAATACGTCAATAGTGACGTCAGCAGTGTGACATGTGGCACCGTCTTGTTGGAACCGCATGTCCTTCAAATCAATTTTATCTACATTTAGCTACAAAAACCGAAGGCCTTTAATGTGAAATACTGATAAGCCACATATGCTTAGTTATTTAAAAAACGAATTTAAAGTGCTGTTTTGTTAATGGATTTTATATATTTTGTCAAGAGATCTGAACAGAAGGCACATAGGGTAGTAGCGATTTGACATTATCTAGTTTCTTTAGGATATTTTTATTGATTCCAAGTATTTTGGACGTAGTTCAGAAAGAAGTGTCTGGCTAGTACGTCCTTTCTTAGTGTCGGTGATTGTTCTGTACTCGACATTGACAGCATATTTCACGTAAATTATTTTAGTGTTATCAGAATTAAAATGGCAAGAAAACGCAGAAGAGAAATGAAGATTGTTATCGTCTTCTGTGCGCAGATTTTTCTATGTTGCTTAGGATAGGTTGGAAATTCAGAAAATCATTTTGATTCATTTTAGTCAAGCTAAAGGGCTGTTTTTTATTCGATTCCCGCTTGACTTGATGCCAATCATTAGGAGAATAGATAATTGAGGCATACTTTCTGTGACGCTTTTTAATGAGAGCATAATCTCTATCCGAAGGCAGATGAATATGTCCGCTGACAAGAAAGTGATGTGTTATAGTCCTTGAATTTTTTTCTTTAACAAGTTGCAGCCACAGACATAAAAAGCCAGTTTTAGGCTTCTATACCTGAAAGGGATGCCTAATGAAATCGGTGCGGACGTCTGCGCGTCCGTCTGTCCGTCACGACCTTCAACTCGAGAACTACTGAACCTAAAGACATAAGCGGGGGTATCATTCGAAAGCCCGTGGTCTACCGGGTTCACATTGGCGAGCTGGCATCGATAGGATGTCCTACAACAATGCATAAGGGATTTTATCGGACCCAATATGTCATTCCTTATAACTTTTGATCAAGGCAGCTTCCAAGCTAGAGACCAGCTTCTATTTCTGTCATTTCTGACATCTGTCACGTCTTATAATTTTTGATTTGTGATAGAGACATAACGTTTTCAGTATTCAACCAAAGACCATAAGTCAAGTCCAGACGCCAAAAATCAGCGTGATCGGAAATCTCGAGACCGGTTTGACCCGAAGTGATCGCAAACTTTTGTTTATGTATAAAAGGCCCGGACATCTGTGAAACCGGGGTTCCACGTCCGTACTTGTTTATTTTTGCCAGGGCAGTTGTCCGTAAATACAACGTAACCAATAAAGTTCTTGCCGTTTTTGCTTTGCCATTGAATGAAGGGAAAATAGGTAAGCAATTAGTGTATCACGTGGTTTAAAACCGGTCGGTCGAGAGTAGGGATATCAGTCGTTATAAAAGCAGGTCCATCGCGCACTTTCATCATTCGTAACTCGTACAGTAGCGAAGTACAGTACAGTAGTTTACGACTTCAGAGTGGGCTTATCAGCAGCTGCATCAAGTCACCGAATATGTCAAACGTTTGGGGATAGTGCTGTGAATAATCGTACTGCAGGGTATTGGTTTTAAAAATTCAGGTCGGAAGATTTGTCCCTCTGTGATGAACCTCGCAGTCTTGCGGTGGACGACCACAGGCTTTGGATGACGAAGCCCTACAGGCGTCCATTGAGGAGGACAGTAGTCTAACGTGTGGTGAACTTGCAAAACAGTTTAACGTTTCTAATGAAACAGTTAGACTTCGTCTGCACCGCTTAAATAAGACGTACAGGCTGAGCAAGTGGGTTCCGCACAAGCTGTTGAAAGTCCATAAGAGACAACGAGTGGCAGCCTGTATGTCGTTATTTTTTCGCCACCGTGCCGCATCCATATTCAATCGAGTGCTTATCAGTGACAAAAAGTGGGTCCTGTATGACACTCCCAAGCGTTCCAAACATTGGTTGTCACTCCAGGATACTGTCCCTTACAGCGCAAGATTATTTATGCATCCACGGAAGATTATGCTTTGTCTCTGGTGGATAGGTCGTCAAGTAGTTCATTATGAGCTGCTACCAACAGGCCAAATGGTCAATGAGGACCTGTACTCGCAGCAATTGGAACGTGTGCAACAGGCATTGCAACAGAAGGAGCCAACACTGGCGAATCGCAAATGTGTACTCTTCCTTCATGACAACGCCAGACCTCATGTCAGAGATACCATGCAGCGACTTGGTTGGGAGACTTTGTGCCATCCTCGCCTGGCCTTTCACCATCCGATTACCATCTCTTCCACTCTCTGAACAATCATCTTCGTGGAAAATTCTTCACCAATGAAGCAGACTTGCGCCAAGCACTCACGGACTTCTTTGCATCCAAAACCCCCGAGTTTTACCGCAAGGGGATTGTACAGCTGGAGACACGTTGGCACAAGGTGCTGGATGCCGATTACTTCGAGGACTAACAATAGGCTACACTTTCTGTAAATCATTTTCTTTTTGGCCATTAAAAACGGCAAGAACTTTATTGGTTACCTTCTATAACTAAATTTTCGACTCCAGACTTTTTACACAAAAATTTCAGAAGCATAGAAGCTACTTCATCACTGCCTCTTCTTGCAATGTCCTACGTCCATACAAACATGTGTCCCCTGCCTTCAGCGCATTCATGTATTCCATAGCTATAAAACACGGGTCCAGTTGTTAGCTTCGGAATAGGCATAGCCTGCTGGAAATCAAAAGAAATCACACATCTTCTGTTGTCGTTTTTAGAACGATCTGTTTCTTGTTTGAGAAGGTCTTGCATTCCCTTAGCTTTAGCTTTATGCAAGTTGAGTTCTGTTCTCAGTATTGCTGCTTCAAGTTCATTATTTGCTAATTTTGCAGTTTCTATTTTAATATTAATCTCGTCACACATCTTGCATGTATCAAATTTGGGTAACTTGAAACCAATATTGTATTGTGTAGAAAAAATCATTCTATAGGTATGTTCTAAGACTTGTGTGATACATTTTTCTTGGCACCAAGGCACATATTTTTTTGAGTAAAGTTTTGATATACTCATATCGCAATCGAAATACACTTTACCCATATTTTGGTTTCGGCTGTAGTGGCTCTGATATTTAGGAATGGAATTTATGTGGTCCGTGACGCTCTGTTTTATTTTGTCGGGTCTATTTTTATGTTTTTTTAGGCACTGCTATACCTTTAATTTTTTTGGATACAATATTATTTAACCTACCCTTTGAGGTTTGCAATCCATAAAGATTTAAAAACTCGTTTCTGCATACACATATTTCCCTTCCATTTATGTTTACTGAGTAGACTGCATTTGACGACCTAGTAGACTGCTGCCGCTTCTGCTTCTTTAGGTAAGAACTCTCCTTGTTAACGATTTCAATGCAACCAAAAATGTAACTATTTTGAACCTCCCAAGAACCCAAATCCCAGAACTTATTGAAAATGGCTTTTTCTGAACCTTCCAGCTTTTCTCTGAAATTTTTTTACATCTACAAGGCGGTCCAAGTTCTCGCGCGCGGGTTTGTTTGTCCTGTCATTTACATATTCCTGCCCAAAAATCCATCTAAATTTTCTTTTATGTCGAGAATAAAATTCTATATTTTGTTGCCCCCACCTGCTTTTCGGGGTACGTTCAGAAGAATTAGGTTGGGTCTTTTTGCTACAGATGGGCCATAACTCTCCACATCATTTACATCCTGGAATAACAAACCACTCATATTTACATTGGACTTCTCAACTGCAAAAATATGATAAGCCACACTATTAAAAACATCACTAGGAGCATAGTTACTATTAAGATAACTATCGTCCATAGGAAATTCTATTTCAGAATTAGAATTGCTCATGGTAGCATGTTCGGATAAAACATTTAAACATAGATCCTCAGGATCGGCCATTTTGTGTGGCTTGTTACTATTTAACACACATAATTCGCTGAAAAGTTGAAAGCTGCGACAAGATGGTCTCTGGATTGTAACGGCATCTACTGACTAATTGCTAAACTATCAGTTGAGAGGCTTGTTATATTATTGCAGTGTTCAAATACATAAAATAACAAAATTAAAAAAAATGTAGCTTGTCATCGTTTCACATTAAACCCTTCAATTGATACCTCTCATCAGTCACTGTAACTGCATCTCCCACCTCCGTTTTTGAAGAATGGTACGATAATGCTATCATGCAAAAAACCACACCATACAGTGACCTTTTGCGGATGCAGCGGCTCCTCGTGAATATCTTGTGGATTGTTCTCACACCAAAAACAACAATTTTGTTTGTTAACATATCCACCTAACCAGAAATGAGCTACATCTGAAAAAATAATTTTTTCCCAAAACTATGATTCGTTTCAAATTGCTCTAAAGCCCAAGTAGCAGTGACGGCGCTTATTATGGTACAGTGCATTCGGTTTTTGGGTTAGCACTCAAATTTCTTCGCAAAATACGCCAAGTTGTCGTGCTTTTAAGCTCTAATTTTTGAGCACGGCGAGGAATCAATAAATTTAGAGAAATACTATCTCTTAGACCCGGTATTTTCTCTACATTTTTTCCATTTTGACGTCTTGTTGGTGCTTTCGAATTGTATAGTAAAATCTCTTTCAAAGTTTTCAACGATGTGACCAATAGAAAGCATAAAAGGGCAATTATGTAGACCATTTCATTCAGGAAAAACATTTTAAAGTTTAATTTAATTACCCTATATTTTTTAATGACGTACTGACTAATTTCTTGTTTATATATCTTCTACTGACTTTAAAAATCAACTAAATGTCATCTAGTTATGTTTAGACAATTTCGTTCAGTTGTGCACCCTCAAAAAAACAAATAAATTAAACTATGAGATTCGCAGTATAAATGCTTATGTTGTTTTGTATGGCGACAACTGTTGCAGTGAGCAGACGTATCATGCCGCTCCTACAAAGTTGTGACGTCACAGCGATTTTATGGTCGGTACTTGTGCCGACTTGAGCAAGTGCGCGTAACTTAGCAGTTTTTTGTGCGCGACGTGAAAAGTTAAACCCGAATATCGCGGTAATCCGTGTGTAAAGCGTTCCGCCTGGAACGCTAAAGAAACAGCCCGTTAGCGCTACAGAATGGACGAAGAGCAAGAACACGTGATAGCCCGAATCAGGGCACTTGTAGTCCAACTAAGTGACAATGGCCTAAGAGAATCCACCAAGCAGCTCCAAGGACAGCCGCAGATGCGTGATGAGACTTTTGGACACTAAAACTCCATTACCAGGTAAAAAAAAGGCTCCAGACCACAAACACCGCAAACATCAGCGCCACCCAGCCCTGTGACCTCATCACCGGCGCCAACCCCTGATGAAGGAGCGACATCGGAGTGCGACACCGCCGAGCCAGGTACACCTTTACCAGCAGCGTCGGCGGGTGAGTCTCAACCTGCGAGTCCGCTCTCTCAACACGGTTGTTAACGACCAAGACAAAGAAGACAGCACTGAAGCACGACCAATGAAAGTGAGCAAGGGTGAGTCGTCCGATACGGACGAAGACTACACCCTCGTACAAGGGAGGAAGAGGGGATGAGGGGCAAAGGTACCGACAAACAATCGTTTTGCTCCCATAGCAGGCGATGACATCAACTCAGAACAGCGAGTGCCACTGGTGGTTCTGAGAGCAAAATAGCATTGGCCAGAACTCTTTTTTTAATTTTTAATACAAAGAGAATTAACTTTACAAAGGTCAAAAATAGGGCGGAATCAATAGCAATCCAGCCCGCTACCTCTGATGACTACAGGGAAATGACGAAAATAATGGAGGGCAAAGGAATACTTACGCCTTGCCTTCCGAAAGGCTCCTGCGAGTGGTACTCAGGGGAGTACCAGAAACACTGGAAGATGAGATGGTCCAAGAAGATCTAAAAAGAAAACGAATTCCAGTACGATCACCGCATGCGACGCACAAGAGACAAACACCCAATGCCTCTTGTATTCGTAGAGGTTGAGCGTACAGGAAAAGTCATATACAACATCAGTGAAATGGTGCAAGTGGATGTACAAGCAGAGAAGCCGCACAAAAAGGAGGACATGCTCAACGGAACTGCTTTAACCCCCCCCCCCACGCTGCGTCAAATGCGCCGGACACCATCATACGAGCAGCTCCAATCAGAGCCGCGATATACCAGCGGTGTACGCCAATTGCGGCGGCGCACACCCAGCAAGCTATAGAGGGTGCCTGTCGTTCTCTCGACCGAAACCCATACAAACGTCACAGCAATCAACAGTGTCTACACCGATTCCAGCAGCGACAAGAACCCCTAGAAGATCATACGCCCAAGCAGCAAGAGAAACCTTGGCCGCTACAGCCTGGCCAGCACTCCCTGGACAGGCAACAACAGCTGCATCGATGCCAGAAGAAACATCAACAATAACCCCACCAGCTCCCCAACCAGACAACCAAGGTTGGGGCTTCATATTCGATCTTCTCCAGCGCGTGGACATCAAAAAATGATTACAGCTAACCCCACAATTACTAAACACCTTAAACGGAGCCACCACCACTGGAGAGATATTTGGCAGACTGATGACACATGCGACTGAACTCCAGGGACTATTGCTGCCTAAACGTGAGTAAACCAAACAAGACGGACACAAACATAGACACCGACTACCAACAAACATCAAACCTGATTAGACAAACAGCCAAAAAGAAGGACAAAACAAAAACAATATACCGAACACTTCGACATGGACAGCGGCGCCCGCCCAGAAAAAGTGAACTCTCGTCTGGCGGAACGGGGGCGGCCCGAAGTAGGCCCACCAAAATCCAAACGAAGTCACCGCAGAGAAGGGGGTTGGGGCCCAGATCCCAGGGACCCCTAAAGTAGAGAAAATGTGTGTATGGCGAAAAACTATGGCAATGTTGCGATGAATTGGTTCACAAAATTTAAAAACGGACGCATGTCTGTCTTACATCGTTTCGTAACGATCCCTAAGTGTGGTGCTGAATATGAAATAAGCTGTCTCTAGCAGCGATCGTTGCACCTTCCTAAAAGCGTATTCGGTGTTGCGGGCCGCTAAAAGGCTGCCGAGACTAAAGAGGAGCAACAAAAGCGGCCATCGCTCTTCTGGAGGCCCCGGCATAAATCGGTTTGCTTAATGCAGGTGCTGATAAACTTATCTCAAAAACAATTTTCCAGCTCCTTTGCAGGCCCCGGAAATTGCTTTATTAAAGTTCGCGCTAAGTCGAAAGAGTCCGCGGTGCTTATTAAGCTCGCCTGCGAGGGCGAACGTCGACGGATTCGGCGCGACGCCGGGAATGCGAACGAGCGGCCGGAAGCGACGGGATACAAATGGCTGGGTGTCTAAATGCATCCGCCTCATTTATTATCGCGGGCTTCGCCGGCTGCTCCTGTACTTTATCGTGTGCGAGCTGAGATGCTCCTCTGCTACGTCGATATGAAGGCTAAATTTGGTTAAATATTTATTTGCATAATTTTATTCTCCCTCTTACTTCCGTCGCACACTTCATATCTGTGTGTGTAAGTGTTCATATGGTTCCTGATTATATCTTTTCGTTTCTCTCTATCTTGTGGGTTCTTAGTATTTCCTTCTAACTTTGTTTTAGTTAATCCCTTTATTTCGTCTGCACCTCCATAATAATTTTTCCAAATTATTATCCGTTCTTTTAGATATGACCAAAGTACTTTAAAATTCTTTTCTGTATCACAATTATTAATCTGTGTGGGATTCCTGTATCATATATTATGTTCAGTCTATTTCACTCTCAGCCCACATTTCGAATGAGTTAATCTTCTGTTTGTCCAACTTTCTCATCGTCCAAGATTCTGATCCATACAATGCAGTAGGGAAGACTAGTGCATTCGTCATGTTAACCTTGGTATATTTGGCGATACTCCTATCTTTCCAAATTTTCGTTAGTTTAGTAACTGTTAATGCTTTCCTTTGTTTCGTTTCTGTCATGGTGTTTTTGTATACCTTCACATATCTTACTTAGGTAATCATTTTTATCTTCCCTGCACAATCTCTGTATTTTACGGCTCAGTTCTTCGTATCTCGTTCGTTCCTCTATTGTAATTATGGCAGCTATTTCCATATCTTTTCTTTTTTATTGCTTTCCGCGACTCCTCTCTCATCCAATCCTTTTGTCCTTGTTGCCCATTCTTCATTTCCTTATACTCTTTTGATTTACTCATTAAATCTTTTATTTCATTCTCTCATATACGTTGTTGAAATTTTCTTTTTGGTGTAGCTGTTCTATGTTGCTGTTTTCCTTTTAGTATTTGAATATTTATTTTTGCTTTTCGTTTCATTGCAATCTTTGTTTAAAGTATCCTGTTCCTTCCCAAAGTGTTTCGCATATGCCAACGGTTCCTTTCTCTATTTTTCCACTATGTTTAGTGTCCCTGTTTGTAACAGTCCTTGCACGTTCCAGGTCGCAATCTTGATTTTTGTTCTAGAGACATTTTCTTTTTCATATTATTTATTATAGGGGTTGTTACCCCCGGAATCATTTCGTACCAAGAAAGCCATATTTTAATTTTCGCAAAAATTGCCTTGAGCCTATCTTTTGGATAAAGATTGCGGTTGTGGTTGAGGTGGAGGTTGAAGTGGGTGCCCTCTTCCTTCTTCAACATTAGTAGGGACGATATGGGGGATTATAGTATAGGTGGAAACTTAGGTTAGGACACACTCTCTCCCAGTGTTAGGATGTGGGAGAAAAGCATGGCTCGCGTAGGCAGGGGCGCTTCCCTGAAGAGACCTACTTCTACCGGGATCGTAGACAGTCTACTCGCTACCTCAAATTTTTCTACTTGGATGTAGAGTGATTTTCATTTCATAATTGTAGTACCGAAGCGTACTATAATTTTTCTAGTATTATCTTCATCTGATATTTAATTGACATTAAAAGAATTCCTTTCGTCTAAAGCTAAGTTGTTTAACTAATCTTAAACACATTTTTAAAGTCAAACTCGTACAAAAGTATTTTACGTTATTTCATATCTGTGAGTAATGGAAGCGAGTGGATGCACTGCACAGAGATTACAGCAAGTTGTCAGTGCACACATTTAATCCTATCTAATTAACAACGAAATCTGTCTAATAAACTTACTGTTTCCAATCCTAGAACAATTCTGCACTACAGTCCTGGCGAATAACACCGTTAAAGGTAATACTCAAACGGAAACATACAGGAAACCTAAGACTCACCTCAGAGATGAAAATATAATACATCACACATACCAACTAAAAGAGTAGCCATACGAAACCTTCATCGCTCTATTCTAACCACACTAATCACAGTCCTTGGACGCAAGGCACGTAACATTATAAATATGCGACACAGAATATCAAAACATCTGCTACCATTATTCATGGTCGATCTAGAGCTCAAAGACAATAACAAAAAGAACTTTGAAGTACACTACTTAAGCAACGTAAAGGTGTCGATTGAACCGCCTAGGAAAAAGGACATCATAACGTAATGTCTACGTTGCCAACACTATGACACACCAAAACTCTTCCAATGTGTTAAATGTGGCAGAAAGCACAGTACGGGTGCATGTAAGCAACCCCCAAATACCCCAGCCAAATGTGCATTATACGAAAAAGCTATCCTGCAAACTATAAAGGCTGCATGGTATACAAGAACCTACAAAGGTCTAGAAATGTCTCATTCAGAGCACTGCTTAGCAATTTATGTCTACAACAGTCGTCACCAAACACAAACGATTTTTCCTCATTCAAATACCACCATAACAACACAAACAATTCAACAATAAACATTCCTTCAGATATAACAACTTGCTAGCAAAGATTATAATACTCGAATTATTAAGCCTGGGACTCAAAAATCACCACCACAAAAGGCCGTAACCTTCTAAGAGCAATTAAGAATCACAATCATGGTTATCTTTCAACCGATGAGACAACCTGCTGGCCTAGAGACCCAGGAAAATTCCCAGATCTCTTAAATCACGTGGTTCTTAGCGGCATAGCAAATAATTACTACCTCGCAAAATCTGGCTATGACCATACTCCGGTCATCATAAGTTCAACAATCATAAAAAAAGAACCCCCTCTAAGGCTATGCTCCAAACACACTGATTGGGACTACTTTCGAAGTCAGTTAGGACAAAAGCCCAATCTCGACACCAGAATAAAAGATGCACACAATCTTGATAAAGCTACCCAATATCTGACTACGATAATACCGAAAGTAGGACGGAATGCCACCTCTGTTACAACCAACACCACATCCACAGTAAAATAACATTCCCAGATATATCCCAGATCTCATCACTGGGAAACGTAGGGCGAGAAGACAATGGCAGAGAACTAGAAATAGGCAGGACAAACACTTCTATAACAGGCTTACCTACCAGCTATATGAAACATTAGAAGCAGTTGACAACGAAACTTTTAGACAATATCTCACACACTTTTTACCCAACAACTCCATCTGGAAGGCAATAAAAAAATGTAAGCGGCTAACTATAATAATTTCTCCTATTAAAAATCCAGACTGTACATGGTCAAAATCGGAACAACCACGCTTGCTGAACACCTTACAAACATCTTTACAACACCGCAAACTTACAATGATAACAGCAATAGAGAAATTGAATAATTCGTTGATGTATCGTGTCAACTGTTACTACCTCTAAAATCCTTCTGATTGCCTGTAGCAGAAGTCTCTTAGCAACTTTAAATGACGAATACACGAAAAGCCCCCAGATATGACCTCATAGTCGGCGAAGTAGTTAAAAACCTTCCTCGAGAAGCCCTGGTTCTACTTACTATCATCTATAACTGTTACGTTTCTGCTTAGTGGAAAAACGCTCAGATTATTATGATCACTAGACCAGAAAAACCTCCACTTAATCACAGTCCTAAAGACCAACACGTTTCCTCCCCCTACACTCCAAGGTCCTCGAACGACTCCTATTATAACAAATTAAAGACACTGTAGACCTCGATTAGCTTATCCTATCGCACCAATTTAGATTTCAGGAATTACCAGTCAACTATACATCAAAGTCATCGAATTTGTCGTTCATATAATGGAAAGTCTTGAGGACAAGAAAATTCGACAAGATGTGGCATATCGGATTGCTATACAAACTCAAACTACACCCTCCCAGTCAGGTGTAACTCTTATTGAAGTCGTATCTTATGAACCGATTTTATCAAGTTAAAGTGAACAGTGCGTTGTCAGATTGCCATACAATCATCGCTGGTGTTCCGTAAGGTAGCGTCTTGGGTGTGCTGTTGTACCTACTATACACCTTGGATGCACTAATCACGGGTACTAGTGCACTTGCCACATTCGTGGATGACACTTGTCAGTCAAATAATTGCCAGAACATCCTCAAAGACACCTCAACTCTACAAGCTTGGTTCCTTAAGTGGAAAATTACAATTAACGCCGATAAATGTGCACAAGTAACTTTTATCACAAGTTAAATGTCTACAATCCCGAATAAAAATTGAGATAAAAAATCTCGGCTTGCACCTTGACTATAAACACACTTGGAGTGCACACATCAAAGCACATCAACTAAATATAAAATTCAAGAAAATGACTTGGTTACTTGGAAGACGCTCTCAACTATCTCTCAAACAAAACACTACTTTATAAAACCATTTTAATCCAGTTTGGACCTATAAGATCCAGCTCAGGAGCTGCGCTAAACTATCGCACACTAAAATACTACACCGGTTCCAATCCAAGACCCTCCCAGCGATAGCAAACAATGATACCTTTAACACCGCTCTGAGAATCCCGTATGTATCTAACGAAATTCAAAAGTATTAGATCGCATACAACGCCAATCCCTTCGGACGCTCAAACCCCAATTCCTTATCGAACAACTAGCTCACGAACCAGATGTTACAAAACGGCTAAAGCGATCTTCTGCAGTAGCCCAACCATAATTGAAATCATCTCCATCGGGATGGAATTGACTAATACTCTTTTCATGACATCTCTGTCATACCAAATAATGGCTTTATGCCATTTACTCAAACCAACATCTACAAGTCAGCATCGCAAAATCATCATAAAAAATTTTTAAGCCAAAATTTACCTTATATACCAATTATTAGCCAAATTGCTAACCAAACCGCAACTGATGAGACAATAATCATCAACAATACTAATGATGAGGAACCTGCAAATCAGATACATGAATGGTAGTAAGTCAAAAAACGTAAAAGAAGCAACTTAAAGCCTGAAATGTGTCTATAACCACAAGATTCAATCAGAAAGTTTAATAGACTAGGCGTTGCTCGCCAAAAGGTAGTTTTGGCGTCCTAGGCTGAAAGTTTTTCACCCACCTTCCCTCATATTTTTGCTAAGTGGGAACGTATAAATTTTTAACTGGATCGGTTTTTCCCTCGATCGAAAACGTGGAACAATTTAACTTAGTTCCATTCATAATAAACGTAAGGATAAGCCGCCCACGAGAAGTACGTAATATGCAAAGTTGAACCAATGCAAAGCTTATACGCTCGTTCATAACGCACTCCCGTAATTTTTACGTTTTACGTTCATATGTAAGTAACTTTACGTATTTTTTACATTCATTTGCAGTAACAGAATGTTTGTCTTCATTCTGAAATTGCATAACCTAACTTTAGTATTGTCAACATTTTGGTATCGTTTTTACAACGAATGAGAAACTACTAATTAATTTAGTAAATATGCATCTGTTCCTACAACATAAAAAGGATAACAGATACAAAGGCAACATAGTTATGCAAAATGCCTGGAAGGACATTGCTGCCGCTACTTTGATTGAGCAACCACAACGTTTAAATGTTTACATAAAGCTTACGTGCATTATATGTATTTCTTATAGGCGAAATATGGTTATGTTCATTACAATGAAAGCAAATAAAATTGCCATGGGAGACGTTCTTTTTACGTTCGGCAATGATAATCGCCGCTCGCCCATTCGGCAAGGAGCGAAAGCGGCCATGAAGTGCAGCACAAACGCACGGACCTCCTCTTGTAAATTAAGCGTCTAGAATCCCGCCACATTTCTTCGTTTACTTTATAGTCAAATGTATAGGTAGATACACTCTACTGGCCAACGAAAACGAACCAGAGAAAACTCAGTCAATAAGCGTCATTAGCGTGTAGAAACTACTAAACCCTTCGCCCATAGTTTTGACGAGTAGGGCCGTCTTTATGTTGAGGCTCACAACTTTTCCGACTGCCCACGTAGTAAAAGTTACTTCCCATTTAGATAGTCACGCATTTCATCATACCAATGAAAAATATATTAAAAATTTGGTTTACGTGCCACCAATGGTAACAACATTGGAGGAACTTTGAGATTGTATTACTGCTGTTGTGAGATGCATCAATGTGGACACACTATAGTGTGTGTAGTCCAAACTAAACCGCCGTTCAGATGTGTGTTCTGTGAAATGAGGAGCTCATATCGAACATGTGTGATGGTATGAAAAAATTGAGCGTTTGGCCTTCCCTTTCATGTATCCTTTAATATTATATCTGTGATTTTATATATTTTTTAAAACCTGATGTCTTTTTCGCAACTCTGTATATTAAAATGCCTTGAAAATAATTTGGGACAGGGGATCTTTTTGAGATAAGTTGAAGACTTATTTTTGCTCTAAAGGATTTGAATTTATTATACGTCGCCATCAGCGGTGCCGAAGCATGGAAAATAGGGGAGCTTGGTTTGCATAGTTTTAAATATTCAGATACTTTTGCATTAGTTTAGGAAAGAACGTGTCGTTTTATTTTGGAAAGTTACTAAGCACTCTGATGCAAAAGTGGATCAAAGTTTTTGATACAGTTGTAGATATTTCAGTGTTTCATTCATTAGCGATTAAGACGTAGTTATTTTCTTGACGACTGATGCCAGGAGATCCCCCCAAGTAAAATTTGATTTTTATTACTGTTTCCTCACCTAGAAAAACTAAAGAATCTGTAAGACCGTTTTTCCAAAACTCGTTAATACTGGGTTATCTGGAAAACTTAAAAAACTGCAATTCTTAAAACTTACTTCGAGATGTGGTATGGTGCTACAATATAGCTTTTAGTAGTGTCATTTTTATAAGCATAAATATTAGAGTATATAGACTAATAGACTTGGGTCATAGTAATATATCAGACAACGTAATCACCCATAATTATTTCTTTCACATCAGAGCACCGATGACTCGTAATTTAGCTGTGCACTCTAAACAGCTTTATTGCTGAATGACTACAGCGCGTGGTTAGTATTTGCACTCCAGCATTCAGACTATCCTGTTCTCTTATCGCCGCGACCTCTATCAAAACTTCATAAGTAATTTTATTTTTGTTAAGTTTACCAAAAATAAACTGCAGTTATTTAGAGTACTGTATGTGATGTTAACTGCAAAACGAAGCTTTGTTCATTTATCACCAGCAAAGGTGCAAATAAAATACTAATGAAGACTTAAAACCATGTTCAAAGAAAACTGACTCGTTGTTGTAAGGCAACTTAACAGACTCACCTGATAACCAACAAACTCTTTGAATCTGTGTGAACCATCAAGAAGTCATAAAAGACACATGAACACTAACTATAAGTAATTTCATAACTGTGTTTTCCAATAATACACTAAAAGTCAACCTGACTAACAAAAGGGACTACAGAAACATTTCTCAGTATTATGTGGACACTAAGATTTGAATTATATAAGAGAGTAACTAACAAATCTAATGTCCCGTTAATTAAGTTATTTTTGTAGTTATCTCTGTATTGATTAGTTCTTTCAAGACCACGGTTCTCCACCTTCTACTGCCCCTGGCTAACCCTTTTAACTGATAACTGGTACATTGTAAGTCCTTAACGATTTGTCATGTACCCCATTTGCGCTTGGTGCTTTTCTTCCTTCGACTTTTCTTTTATAATTACTTTAATGAGTCCTTCATGACATACAGGGTCCGACAGAGAGGTATTGTGTTTTTGAGACGGGTACAACGTTGGTGGTAGGGGAACTAGCGCACGCGAAATGGTTGATATACATTTGTTGTTAGTTGCCATTTCAGTAGCCATGGATTCGTGGACGGTTAAACAACGTGTCTTTGTTTACGACAACTTTGTTGCAACCGGTCATCCGGTCGTGGAGATACATCGACTTCACTTCAATATTGGTCGACGCGGTGCCGTCCCATCTCGCCCAGCAATACTAAAATGGTTTAACAAATTTAGAACAAGAGGAACTATAGGACCTGGAACAGTTTGCTGGAACATTAGAAAACATCTAAGAGTTCAACAGGCTCGCCGTTCAGAGATACGACATGCTCTCGCTTTGCGCATGTCAGAGAGATTAGTGTGCGAAATTTTGCACTTTGACCATAGTCAAAAAACTGAAGTAAAATCACTATTTACGAGGATTTAGATTTGCCGAAAAACTTTGAAAAATTACTGTATTCTGGTAAAGAGTGACGAAGCTCATTTTCACACACCGCGTGCTGTAAGCAAACAAAATTGCCGGCACTGGTAGGAAAATAATCCACGAGAGAGTAACTGTGTAATGCGGAATAGCCCGATTTTACATAATTGGACACTACTATTTAAGTAAGCACCCTGACGCTCAATTCATAGCGTTACCTTACGATGTTGCGAGAATTCTTGATGCCCGAATTGAGAAGACATTGGATTGTCCTTGATAGAGTTTGGTTCCAACAGAATGGAGCAACTTACCATATCTCAAGATAATTTATGGCTTTGTAAGAGAACGTTTTCCACGGCGCCTCATTTTATAGCTCAGAGATGTGAAGTGGCCCTCTTAATCACCAACTCTGCGATATATAATCTTAATCAGTATTTTTGAGACGTGTTATTGTAGATTTTAGGCATCAGCATTTACAGTTTACCGTTGTGCCACATCTGGGTATGGAGATCATTATTGTTTCTGTAAAGTCTTCGGGAATTTTCCCATTTTATATTCAGGGGCGATGGATTCAGTCTACCTAGGTCTTGGTGTGTCGCTCTCAAGGAGCAAAAAGCAGACCGCGATACGGCGAAAAGGCGGGTGACGTTAGAAATACCACCTGCAACGTCCCGATTGACGTCAGCAGCTAGCCCGGTCACGTCATCTACCATTCCAGTGACGTCAACCACGCCCCCCCAACACCATCCCTACCATGCTCGCACGAGTATAAAAGCGAAAACGCACGGGACAGTCACTTAATTTTTAGAAGACTTTCTTCTGAAGATGTCTGCCGCAGCTGTGGACGAAACGTCAAGAGTTTCTGAACTCCGACCACGGCCTTATAACCCGAGAACCAACCACACGATGCACTATAACACCGACCGTGAAAGCCTTCGGATCTACTTGAAACTAAAACTGAATTTTCAGATTTAAAGAATAGAAAGTATTATTTTCAGTTTTGCCAAATGCAAAATCTTTGTTATACAGGATCTCAACAATTTTGAAACACTGAAAGATGTGTAAATGAAATAGTAAGGGCTTCAAGTAGAACCTTTTTGATCAACAGCAATTTGCTCCTTGGTTGACAAATCTACAATTTAAATAAAAGTAACTCTTTCTTGAGCATCATCAATTAGATTACAGCAGCCAACCAATAGAGCATACAGCTAGCAACTGTACCAAGAAGAAAAATACTAACAAACCAAATTATATACTAAAGCTAATAAAGAAAAAAGTACGGCAATCTAAGCGAAGTATAGCAATAAAACCCTAGTAAGTCCGTAGAATAATAAAAAAAAGGTGCATACACTCCCTCGCGACCGAATAATGATCAGTGACTTCTAACCGGTAGTTGTGCCAGCGGACTGCAACCTTGCAGTTTGGCGAGTGATAATGACCGCTCAGCTTCACCAACGTCTACGAGAGGATGTCAAATTGGGCCATCCCCGCAGTTATCGAAGCCACCATCAACGGCGAGAAGTCGCTTCCACCTCCTCTGCCGGAGAGTGACTCAGACCACGTTAGCGTTTCCCAATGTGGAGCCTAGGTAACGATGATCCCGCTGTCTTCTTCGGCGCCGATGCCGGCACTGATCACCACAATAATAACAACTTTAAGATCCTTTTTGACCTTGAAGATGATGCTGAGATGTCTGCCGTCATCAGCCCTCGTCCAGACGCAACAACTCGCCCCGTAGGCGCTCCCCTTAGGGAAAGGATCCTGCTCATCATCTTGCGGATAAAAGAAACTTGAAACTTCATACCTAAGGCCATTTACGAACAGAATATAGGCTTCCTGAAAGCAAAAAATCTCCATCCATATCGCTACAATCGACGACAATCGGCGCTTGAATAGCTTTCTGGAGAAGGCAAAGCCTCCGCACCATTACCATATGCTTGGGGCAGACAGGGCTTTCCGCTTATGTTCCTCGAACTTAAGGGAAGCGACAAGGATAAGATCATTTTTAACAAGTGCAGTCAGTGTCTCCATGTGGCTGTCGCGTTGATCCGAAATGTGAATTTCGGGAAGAACCATCACTTAGAAGAGTGTAAGAAGGTCCGGAGAAAGCCCTCCACCTGTACGAACTACACAGTTCACACCCACCCAGTTTCTGTAGATTCCCTAAGCCAGCATCCCGCTAGATGACAACCGCATTTAGACGAAGTTACATCGAACAAAGAGGGGATGCTTTTGTTGAACCACAATCACAGCCAGCTGACTGCGCCCACTGTAGAGCCCTCAGTCGCAGCCATAAGCCCAAGATTGAGCAGCCATCGTAGGTTCTTCAAGAACGTGAACCCGTTTGCGCTTCTGGAAACATTTAACAACATCGTAATAACCACCCAAAGGTGACAGAGATAGCGGAGCTGATGTCCTCTAAGAACAACATCATCACCATCTTTGTCACTCTGGGAATGCTTATAATGGCACACCAATTTCCAACGCCAGGGTTTCCCAGAGAGGAAAGGTTAGAGGCTTGGACGCAGGTACCTGGCCAGCCAAGGATATCCACGTCCACGTTTATATACTCCGGATAAACCTAAACTAGCATTTAATTAGTATTCCTAAGGCGATTCTGGAATATGGACGATGACCCGGGTAGAGAGCCATTGCTCATGACCAATCTGCCACAACGGCGCCCTCTAAAATATGATACAAGTATTTTTATAAGATGACGTAGTTAAAGTATTGATATTCATTGTGTTGCTAATCGTTGCCTGTGCATAAAGTTATTTTTTTCTAGTATTTTGGCAAAATTTTCAACAATTTGATTATGATTTTCTACTCCGTATGTCAATTGGTGCATCTTTTGAAGTTTTCAGTTGTCGAGTACAGGTATCGTGATCTTCTTTTTGTTTAGTATTTGTTCTGCTGTGCGAGGTCTGCTATTATGGATTTGGGAGCCTAGTTGCTACAATGAAAACCGGCTGCTTTCAGGTCTTGGTGCAGTGTCCAAGTCCATCTATAATTAGGACAATATTTATGCCTTTTTCTTTACGCCACATATGTAAATAACTATATTTTATTATAAATTTTCTTGTTTAGTCCTGGCCAGCCGCACATTTGTCATGACGACATTATGCTGTAATTAAATATAATAAAGCTTTAAGCACCTAATCACCTCCCTTGCCTAATTAACATTTTTCCTACTTCCTCCTTCTACTCTTAACGTGTTCAACTAACAACTTTTCCCCTTGCTTCAAATTATATAACATCTACTAAACCAAGACGACAACCAACCCCCAGGTCAACAGTAGCTCCTTAGGCCAGCCATTCAACAGCTCTAAAAATTACCATCAATGAAGAGTGAGAGTTCAAACTTTATGTTTTATTTCGGAATACTTGGAACTTGCCATTCTATTCGAACTGCTAAACTAGGTACGTTAAATCGATACTCGTTCTTTTACGCTTGAATGAAAACCATGCCATATATGGTACCAATATATCGAACGAGACATTTTGGTTTTCTTTGTGGTCAGCCGTCATTCCTCTGCTATTGTCGTGGGCCAACACTCAGTATGAAAAATGGACAAACGATGTACTGGTAGATTTTGGACTTAAAGTGATCGGTGATACATTTATCGCACAGAACACTGGTGGTCCAACGCTATTTTGTCTACGTGGATATGACTTTTGGCGTTATGTTGACATACTTTAAAATTGTGGAGTGAAGATATTTGAAGTCATTGACTTGTATCGTCTGTTGTTAGACATACAGTTTTTTTACGATGAATCGTAATCCTAATTTGGCGAGTCAGTCGTTCCAGCTCTAGATTAATCTTGCTATCCGCATACCATCTATGCGAAATCTACTCTTCAGCTGCCTGTATAGCAGTTGTGTCCATCTAACGAGTTCTTTTGGAATGATGTGCAATGCAACTTGAGGTACGACACTACGTGGATACTACTGTAGTGCTATTTATCCACGCGGTTGGTACGCCTTCTCCAATGGTCTTACTGAAGAGTCCAGTTTGCCTTCAGCAATTGAGATTCGGTCAGTAGATGGAGAAAGGCTTCATTGCAGACTGACTGAAAGTACTGTCGCCAAAGAGTCATTGCCCGTTTCCGCCCATGATTAGCTAGCTACAACTGACGTTCACACAGTAGCAAGCTCAAGCAAGTCGAAAGACGTCGGGTTTTCTTTTGCGTGTATCGAGCTGATTGTACAGTTCCTTAAAATGCTCCGATTTGCCTCGTTGCTGTTTTCGCTGATGTTTTGGCAGTTAGAAAAGCATGATGTCTAATTTTTTGAACGTGCAAGTACCGCGGGTTTAACTTGTGGTATTTGATTTTTCTTGTAGAATTTTTTTTGAATTCCATCCCCCATGTATATAGTTTCCGTTAGAAGCATTTATTAGATATACGTTTTTAGGTTTGCTATTACTTACGCTGATTTTAGAAAATATACGAAATTTGGAGATTACATTTGGCTTGTTGTGTTTGTATTTTAGGATAATTATAGGGCAGTCTAGGTAAAGTCTAGAAAATTGAGTAAATAATGAAAATAACGTTATAATAAAATAAAAATTGATTTACACAAAATTTAACACAATCAAAGTAAATAGTGTTGAGAATCATATTATTTAGAGTAACCTCCATGCTGGAGGCCTTTAAGCTGTCCTTGGTGTTCGATGCGTCTTACTCACACGTGGTAATCAGGGGGATTGTAGTAGGGGCTAGAGGGTGGCCAAAAGTCGGGGGATCAATGATAATAGAAATTGTTGTATAGCCATACCTAGACTTCCATTACCTTATGGGCTGAAGAAGAGTTTTTCTAGAACACGTACTCTAACTAAGTGGCCACTTCCTCTGTCTAGGCTTCAGAGAAGTAGGGCGCTATAGTATCCCATTCGCTGCTCACAAGCTCTACTACTATTATGAAGACCAACACTATGTATACATGATGGTAGGCACTTCAGCAGCATCTTCGTAGATCCAACCATTACTTTTGGTATTCACCTTCTTGTTCTGGATAAAGCATCTCAGAAAACCCGCGCTGTTGTGCTTGATTTAGTTCAGCAGTGCTTGGGGCTTTAACTTCTCGTCAATCTTACTTATCTTTATTATTCAACAGTTGGTGGCTCCTCAGGACGAAAGACTTGTACTGCTAGACTTATCGTCGATCTCGCCAAGCCCATTTCTTATACCAGTTCGTGACTTCTCTTGCGATCAAATCCCCTATCAACAAATATCCCCTCTTGGAGGTCAGATTCCATGTACTTTTTTTCTTTTTGTAGCCAAGTCACGCAATTCATTCTGTTGGCGACTTTTCGGTGCAAATAATTTTTTTTCACTTGTATTTGCATATTTACAATCTACTCATGTTATACAAATTGAGTAAAAAGTAAATTTGATCTTATATAGAAATACCTGTCATGATCTAGGATCAAGTCATTGCCATCAACCTAGGGGAGAATATACTAATATAAATCGCTTAGGGAATTAGGTCTTGTGGCCAGTTACGCTTGAGCCTTTTTACAACGGCTGGTTGGTTTACGAGGCGCCCTATGAGGTCGTTTTCATGTCCTGATAAGTTGTGGGTGTATGATTTTGCAAGTCTCTGAATTTCGGATGCTACATACGGGATCTTCAGGTCATAATGGATGGTCTCGTTACTTACATACCATCAGTCATTATGCAAACCCTTATCATTACACTGAACACTTTTGGACATTTTTGTATGGGATGCTTTCACGCAGCCCCAAATTTGAACACCATAAGTCCAAATGGGCTTTATGATTGTCTTATAAAGTAATAATTTACTTGATAGCGAGAGCTGCGAACATCTTCCGATTAACCAGTACATTTACTTCACCTTTAACTCTATTTGTTTTCTCTTATTTTTAATATGCATGCTCCAGTTGAGTTTTGAATCAAGGTGCATTCCTAGGTATTTGATTTCAGACTTGATTCAAATTGCAATATTATTGAAAGTAGTTTGAGGGCAATCAAATTGTCTAGTAGTGAAGGTTACTTGAACTGACTTCTCACTGTTTACTGTTATTCTCCACTTGCGAGTCCAATCTTGCAGTATGTTTAGGTGATGCTGTAAGTGAGCTGCAGATACTGCAGGCTTGTCACCGGTTGATAATATGGCTACGTCATCAGCAAACATGGCAATAGAAGTGTCCTGCGTGGTTGGCGTATCATATGAATAGATCAGGTAGAGGAAAGGACCTAAAACGCTACCTTGTGACACTCCTGCTTGGATTTGGTGATAGTCAGAGGTTGAGCCATTTATCACGACTTGGAAGGATCTCTCGGCGAGGTAGGATTTTAGAACTAGATAGATCGGACTTGGGAAGTGTAATTTCATCTTGTAAAGCAAGCCTGTATTCCAGACCTCGTGGAAAGCTTGTTTTATATCTAGGAATGCAGCTGTAGTTAACTTTTTGGTTTCAAGGCTTTCTATTATTTGACTGACAATTCGGTGGTATTGGTGTATCGTTGAATGGGCTTCACGAAAGCCAAACTGATAGGGTGGGATTATTTGGTTGAGATTTACTGTTCCTTTTATTCTTTTCAGTAGGAGTCTTTCAAACATTTTAGACATTAAGGGTAAAAGGCTTATAGGTCTATAGAAAGATGGGTGGTTAGGTGGTCTGCCAGGCTTTGCAATCATAGTAATCCGACCATACTTCCATAGTACTGGAAGGTAGCTTAACTTCATTATACTATTAAATATGGTGGTAAGAAGAACCAGTGCTTTCCTTGGAAGATGCTGCAGAACTTCTCCTCCGATCATATCATAGCCAGGGGCTTTTTTGGTGTTCGTAAATTTAATTTGCTGAAGGACTTCTGATGGGGAGTAGGGTTTTATTGGTAGCTAAAGCTGGTATGGAGCAGTTAGGAAAACTTGAACTTCTGTGTCGCCATTGTTATCATGTGGGTTTGCGGAGGTAAATACGTTATCGAGATATTCTGCGAATGTATCCGCTTTATCTTTATCTGTTCTGGCCTACGTAACATTAGGTTTTCTGATCGGTGGTATTGCTAGTATTGGCCTCTTAAATTTCTTAGTTGCTTTCCAGATTGTATGATCTTTAGGAGATACTTTGTAATGTATTCTTCAAATGTTTCATTGCGTGCTACTATAAGGGTATTATGTGGTTGATGAGTAAGCCTATCGTGGATTGTTTTATCTTGCCTGTTCCTTGTTGCCATTTTTTCCGAGCTCTTCGTTTCTCAGTGATTAGGTTCCGTATATGGCGGGGAATATTATCTACTTTATGATTGAGATTTTCAATAGTTGGTGTGGCTTTCCAGACGGCTGACTGGGTCATTGTCGTTAGATGATGGACTACTTCATCCAGATCTTGATTATCTTTAATTCTAATGGTTAGGTTAATCCGTATTTTTATTACACAATCTAGCAGGCATTTCTTTTGCGATTATTGTTGTACTGACAGTAATGATGACTGAAGAGTGGGCAGTGGAGAGGTTGTAGTTAGATTCCGCTTTAGTATATACATTAGCTATTCGATTGAGTATTGCAAAATCTAATAAATCCGGAAGTTTGCTTGGATCACTAGGCCAATAGGTAGGTTTTCCGGTTGATAGATAATCATAATTGTATCTCTGAATTGTTCTTAGTAGGTTGCGTCCTTTATGGTTGATAAGTCTAGAGTCCCAGGTTGTATTTTTGCATTCCAGTCCCCTACTACTATAAATTTGTTGCCTAGGGATCTGAGAAAATTGTCATATTGATCAGACAAAATGGCATGTCTTGGCGGGCTGTACGGGTTGATATAACAAATGAGTGGGGAAAGGCTTTAAGTTTTATGGCTGCACCTTGTATTTTTTCGGTTAGATAAGACTGCATTTCATGGTGGATAATCGTATTTTTAATTATCGCAACTGATCCGCCATGAGCCGTCCCATCAGGGTCATTAGCATAATATACAGTATAATACGGTATTTTAATTACTGTCCTACTTGTTGCGTGAGTTCTTGATATAAGTAGTATATCAATTTGTTGTAGTTGTAGAAAAGTTATTGCTTCAAGAATATGGTTAGAGATGCCATTGGCGTTCCATAAAGCAGTGAAGTAGCCATTTCTACGCTATTTCGTTAATCACTGTAGAAAGCATGTTAAATATCATGCTATTCTGACTTATTAGTTGGGAAAACATATTTTTGAACTCATTGAGGAAATTTGTAAGTACTTCGTTGGTGTTAGGTTGCTGTTGGTCTTGAGTTAAGGGATTGTTGCTTCTTCTGGTCCATTCTTGAGAATTGTTAACTACGTTTTTTGTAAGTCTTTGTGTTTCACCATTGGTTATTAGCTTGGTTACGAAGAGGAGGGAATTCATTTAGGTTAGGAAGAGCTTGCTGGATGCGAGGTGTATTTGCTATTCCTCTAAATGGTGCGTTTCTGGATCTTTGACGGTCTTGGTAAACTGTACAGCCTTTATAATTGGCAGGATGATCTCCACCACATAGGGCGAACTTAGCTGGGGTACTGCAGTCTTTTGTACAAATTGTCGTTTTGTGTCCACCGCCACATTTTACACAGACAAAATATTTATTGCAGTAAGACCTTGTGTGCCCATAGTCTTGGCATCTTAGGCATTGAGGGATAATGTTCTTCTTTTTAGGAGGTTCTACCGATACAACTATATTCTCGATGTACTTTACATCAAAGATTTTTTTAGTGTTTTCATTTGGTTCAAGGTCAATCATGAATAGGGGGAGAGGTTGTTTGGTTACCCTAAGGCGCATATTTATCATATTGCGCACTTTATGACCTTGTTTAACTAGCTCATTCTTTATGATTTCTACTGGTACAGAATGGTGTAGGTTCCGAATAGGAACTCTGCAAGCTCTTTTTTTCCTTTAATTAAAAAGTGTGGTATATTATATTTTCCTCTTTTAGATGCCTTGACAGCTTTCTGTAGGAATCAGCGGTAAAAGTATTGATTTTGATCGTATTATTTGATGTTGCTGACGTATAATATTGTTCTTTCTCGATGGTTTTAGTGATATTTTCAATCATTTTATCATAATTAGTCACTCCATGGATAAATATTGGTGGAGGTTTTGCAGTTTTGGTTTGTTGATTCTCATTATTGTTATTGTTTTTCCTTCGTGCAAGAATTCGGTATCTGGTTAGATGTAGTCAATTGGTTAGGTTGCTTTAAATTGGGATTCTCTCTGGTTGACTCCCCTTTTGTTTTCTTAACCGTCTGCCATTCGTGTTTTGAGGTGGATGGACTGCTTTTGTCTTTATCAGTAACTGTGTATCATCTGCAATCGATTCCTCTTCGTCGTTCATATATGTATCTGTTAGTGTGTCGTTGCCTGTTCTGTTATATTTAGATTACTTTCGTTGGTTTGCATTACCGGCATAGATAGGGTTGTATTTGGGTTCATTGCAAAAGGGGTTGTCATTATTGGTTGGTTATGGGTTACATATGGGTATTGATGATTAAAATGACTTTGCGGTTGAGAAGTAGAATATCCTTGAAGACCAGGGATATTAAAAATAAAGCCGTAATTTTCAGGAGCGGGCCGAGGCCATAATTGTTTCCAATTGGAAGCATAGTTATGTGGTATTTACATGCAATAAACAAACTAAACTAATAAAGTAAGTGAAAGTTGTTTTACGTACAATTTTTATTACGCGTGTCGCACTGATATCGGAGCGCATGCAAGGCGTCCGCACCGATTTACCGCCCGTACTCGATTACATAAATTTAAATCACAGCAGTTGCACCTTGCCAACAATAGTAAATTGTTGATTATATAAAACTAACTTGTGACCTAATAGGGAGTTGCGTATGCGTATATTGTATTGTATTTGCAATACAACCTAAAAGTATGCGTTTACCTCGATAACCTTGTAAACCCTGCATTCACAAGATTACGCTTGAAGACAACGGAGCGCATCAAATATGTACGTACCTACTTTTTAAAAACCAAATGCAGACTAATCTTAAAAATGTAAAATCGATTTATTAGTGGAAGCTAATCAATTACCGTCTCGTCCTCGTAAACAGGCACGTGAATAGGTAAATGCAAACTAACGACCAAAAGTGATTATAGTATGCAGCGTTTTAATTTAAATTAAAATTTAATTTAAATCGATAACATAAACACCGATTGCTGTTTGGATGATTAATGAATATACATTCGCGTCAGCAATTTTGGAGCCGCGTTTAAATAAACAAAGGGGTTTAAATGGATTTGTCATTAATCTTCTCGTGGGAGCTTGTTTGTGCATATCTAGTAGCAATCGATCGTAAAAGCTTATTGTATGTTGATTCATACTCTCTGCTGCCAATATTATTACAAACATTCTACAGAGGTCACAACAGAATCTGATTTAAAATTACTGTTTGACACATTGAAAACAATAAATTATTGTAATTACTGTATTCGTAAGGTGTGTGGCCTTTTAATAGAAAATCTAAGCTACAATTAGTTAAGTAAGGCCGCAGAACCCAGTCCTCGTTTTTCTGGATAAACCCACGTACGGCAGCCGGCAACAAATGTTTCTTATAAATCTTGAGTATTTTCGGAGCATTTAGACGCAACCTTCCTAGTTTTGGAAAGCAACTCAAAACTTTTACTGGGCGTTTAACGGTCCACTGTACTAACCTGTTAGTTGAGGTTAGTTGAGACGGTAATATATCCCCAAACAGCTTTGTAAAAATAACGTTGCTTCAATTTCAGTTGATATTGTTCTTTGCCCAAGCAAGTCGCTTCGTCACGATTTTCTTCTAATCAAAGTTTCTTCACTGAACTACGGCATTTGATATAGTGCGCACGGTTCGATATATCTATCTAAATTTTGTTAAACAGCCAAAATGTATGATAATGTTACACATCAAACAAAAACTCATTGAAAATGCGTATTAACTTAGTGATATGATTGGTTTGTTTAAGAAATTTACTACTAATAATTTTATGATAAGAAAATTCACTTAAAGAATGTGTTTACATTATGTAGAATCCTTCAAATAAAACTTCTTGTAGTCCTGAAATTGTAGCAGGCTTGTTGATAAATAGTTCCAAAGGAAAAATCTAATGGAGTTAGCTCAGAACACCGCGCTGGCCAATCGATGTCGCCCCTTTGCGAGACGGCACGACCAGGAAATTTGGTTTAAAGTAAAGTGAGTGTTTCACGCTCCAACTTGTCGTTAAAGTTCAAATCGTTGGTTTGAAAAGGAAAGTTGTATAGCATCTCCTGATATTGTACGCCGTTGACCAGTTGTATCGACAAAAAGTACAGGCCAGCTTACAGTACACACTCAAACAGTAAATTTGGTTGTTCGTAAACAGCACGTGGATTTTCACTACTCCAGCTGCGATAATTTTAATTATTCACCAAACAATTTAAAGAAAAATGAGTGTCATTGCTCAATAAAACCCCACATACAAATATACGACATTTCTGGAGATCCGTCTCTTTAATTTTATAAGCCTGTAAATGTAGATTCTTTGTTCAAATGTGTTGCATAGTACTGTGTGTAAAATTCATGCAGGCTATCACTTACCCAAATAATATTGCCACCTGAACGACCGTTGCTTTGTCAATAAACCTATCAGTTGTTTTAAATTTTTGCACTAAATTAAGAATTGCACGCTCACTTGGTGTACAATTCAAATCCTAAGTTTAGTTTGGATCACTCTATACTTTTTATATCTATTGATCAGGTTATATCGACCCCCAGATATTATTTTCTGATATTATTCTGGTGGTATATAATAAATAGTAAAAGCAAAAATACACTCTAATGTTGTATAAGAATATTTATCTTTGTTTTCACACATAAAACCTGCTGGTGAAACGTTTGAGCAGAGAGTAAGCCCTTATTTGGTGAAAGAGTCGGATTTCTATAGGAAGTTTTTTCTTAATAATATAGTCTTACTGTAAATAAATACTAAACTGAAATATGTAAAGCTAATTTAATAAGACTAACAAATTAAGGGAATTTTTTCAAGATTAATTTAAAAAACGTTTGCTTAATTTTTTCTCAAACTTTTCAATTATATTTTTATGTATTTTTGTTCATTGCGTTTGTTCTTTTTGTTGCTATTGCTTTTATAAAACATTTGTATTGATCTAACGGAGTTTTTAGGTAAATCCAATTTTTAGAAGGTATTGCAGAATACAGTCGAAATCTAGGCCCTCCTAGACGTAGAATTGATTTTCGTTGCATCCAGGCAAGCGTCAAGCTGTTCGAAAACACAAAACCTATTATAACCAAGCGAGTAGGACCCTCTCTCCCCTAAACTATTCGAAGACTTGCTGGAGGACGCCTTCGAGAAATTTCGGTGGAGAACAAAAGGGTAAATATAAATGGCGAGTATCTCAGTGACGTAAGATTTGCTGACGATATTTTGTTGTTTGCAAATGGTATGGAGGAGGTCAAAAGTATGGCAGAAGAGCTACAAGAAGTCACATAGGAGGTGGGACTCTCAATTAATATGGCGCAAAATTGACATTCCCACCCAAGCAGCGGAGATCAATCGAAGAATTCAACTCGTAAGCTTAGAAATGTTTTCCAGTCCAAAAAACAAAGATATTCAACCAATGCGTACCGCCTATCTTCATATATGCTTTTGAGACTTGGGCGTTAACAAAAACCAACGTGGAAAAATTAAAGGTGACGCAAAGAAAAATGAAAAGAGCGATGTTAGAAATTAGGCTATTGGGCAGAAAAAACAAATTCGACGATGTCGAAACGGAGACGGCCACAGGAAGGTCGAGAGCACGTAGAAGGGGTTGCGCACAAAAAGGGCAGGAACTCGATGTACAAGAAAGCACAACACCGAGTGGAAGAATCTTGAGGGGGCGTATGTCCAAAACTTGAGTGGACTCTACGGCGCTGGTATATGATGATGACGACGATAATAATGATTGCAGGATGGGCAATAAGAAGATTTATAAGTATCTGTCACTTTTTATTAAATTATTCGACATTGTGATAGTTATTTACAAAATAATTGTGTGGTTGGGTTTCAAGATGCAAGATTACCACAATTCCAGACGTCCGACCGCTACGTTAACTCAATTTTACTTTTTTTGTGGTGGTACTAGGACAAACAAATAACAAATAAGGTGTTATTCTAATCTTTCTTTAAGGTGTGACAAAATAAAGTTCTGATTAAAAAGTGGTCGCTGAAAGCGAGTATGTGTTTCAGCAGAACCTACCCCTAACTCACAAGACCAAAAGGATTTAAGCTTGGTTTTACAACAACCTACACCATTATATGTTTTTTCGACCCTACAACTCTGACTACAACCTCTTTACTACTGCGTATAGAGTAAGATTGAGGCGAAGATTAATAAAAATATCTCAACATCGGCAATGGTAGAAAAGTTTCAGTAACAAAGACAAGAAGACGATCTAGACTGAATAAAATTGTTATTGATGGAGATCATATATGCTGTCTGATTAAAGTAGTAAAAATAAGAAACTTAGTTTTAACACATCAACTGAGATCAAAAAGTTCCTATGATCTGAACTAACAGATGCAAAAGGAGCATGGGCAGTAGTAAACATCAAATATCTTTAAAGCACAATGCGGAGGTTGCTGGTCCCCGGCCGTGTGAGAAAACAATGAATAAAATCCAAAGACTGGTATAGGTGTAGGATAAATACATACAAAAATTAAAGATGAAAATAAATGTGGAAAACACTACTTATTTAATTATTTTACCTTCTCCCTTTATACCTCACTGTGTTGGGAAATCAAGCCACTTTTTATATTCTTTCCTATCTCTAGCTAAGATTTTCTGATTTTCTGGAGTGTCTTTCCATTTTTCTTGAAGCTTTCATTTGTTATCTTCCAATTCTATACGAGGTCGTCTCCTGGGCCTTCGTCCTTCACTTCTTATGTTGAACTTTTTTAAGGATACCTCTCTTTCCTTATACGATCCATATGGCCAGCAATGTAGTTGCTTCCTTCTACTATGAAGTATATTTTTTGTGCGACTGGGGACAGACAAATGATTTTGTAATTGTCGCATCGTGTGGAGTCCGCCTTTTTATATATGGTGTAACCTGGCCCCGATTTCGCCGAGACTAATCTTACCTCACTCGGAATTTTTCGAGCCGTGTGCAACACAAAAGCCCTCCTGTAAAAATTGTAATCCCAAAGGAATGTTACCTGGGGCCGACTTTGTGGCGCCGTGTGCAACATCGGAGTTCTTGACCTACCGCGCCGCGTCGTGCCAAGCGGTTCAGAGTCGGCCCGAACGCCACCGACCACAGCCGCCACGGCATTTACCAACCAGGACAAGGGCGTCCACCAATCCTAGGCAAGCTTTACATTCCCCAGCGGGCTCAGCGTGCTTCCACCCTGAACTCTGCACCCCACCAGCAGAGTGGGGCACGGCTGATCCCTTAAAATCTGACCCACCAAAGAATTCGGCCTCAGTCGTCAGCCCCTTAAGAAGTAACCATCAAGTGTCATTAGGTGAGTCCCTTTTGGCTTCTTTTGCTGCTCGCCGCCCGGATCTGCTACCGCCCTTCCTGCTCGCTGTCCGGCTCCGCCATCGGCCCTGCTGCACGCTGCCCAGCTGCGCTACCGTCTCTGCTGCTCGCTGCCTGGTTGCGCATCTAGTTCGCGGCCCGTTTCAGCGCATGCATTAAGTCGTAGGTTAAGTTCTTGTAAATTAGCTAAGTAGGTTAAGTTAGCGTAAGGTAGGTTAAGTTTGTAAGATTGTAAATATAATTCTAATCGTAAGTTTTTTTAGCTTTCGTGCCCCCTGCGTTGCCGGTCGTAGCGTCCCGACGCCTGATTTATCACCGTTCGGGCCGACCTGGTAACAATGGAGATTATTATATTATTTTCCCAGTTATTTATGCTATTGGTATGTAGAGAAGTTTCAACTTCTGACTTCCGTTGAAGCAACCCGTTGGCATTCCACAACGCATATTTTAGAAATTTAGCCATTAGTTTATTAGCTTATTGATCACTGTAGTCAGCATGTTTAGTATCATGCTGTTTTAATGTAGTAGTTGATTGAGCATGCTTTTAAATTCATCAAGGAATTGTTTAAGACTGACGTCTTCAGCTGGCTGGTTTTGTACTATTTGCAAATAGGTGGGACGTGGAGGATTTGGTTGGTTAAATGTGTCATGATTATCTTGTTGTCTTAGGGGTGGAAAGTGTTGCCTTGTTAGGTTTAAGGATCTTACGTTTGTGTGTTGTTTATCAGGTTGATACTTATTTTGCACCTCTTGATAAATTGTGCATATTTTATAGTTTGCTGGGTGTTGTCCTTCGCAAAGAAAATACATTTTGCTGGGGTTGCTTTTGTTTTTTGTCAGCTTTTTGTGTCATGAGGTCCAGCACATTTTACGCAGGCAAATGGTCTATTAAAGTACCCCTTTGTGTGTCCGTAGTTATGGCAACGGGTGCATTGCACTATATCTCCGTTTATTTTTGGTGGTTCAAATAATACATGTTTATTTTGAAGTGATTTTATGTTTAAGATTTCCTTGTTATTAGTGGCTGGTTCAAGATTCATGTAAAAGATTGGTAATGGGTCTTTAGTTAGTTTATTTTTTAAATTTAATGTTTCTAACTGTATCCTGCTTCTTTAAGGTTTTTTTTAATATCATCTGTTGGAGTAGTGTGGTGTATGTGTTTTAGAACTACTCTGTATGGGCGCTCTTGATGTCAGGGGTAGCTGTGGTAATTTTGACGAAATTATTGTGCAGTCTTTTGGTCGAGTAGTGTTCCTCTTCAGCAACGGAAAGTACATTTTTTGTCATTTTGTTGAAGTCTAGAACACCGTGAACGAAAATGAGCGGCTGCTTAGGTGTAGTTGTTTGTTGCCGTTGTTTATTATTGTCATCGCTTGCTTCATTCTCTGGGCTTAGGACTGCGTATCTGTTTGCATGAATTAGTGTTTTTTTTCCACTGACCGTTTGTGTATTTGACTTGTCTAATCGTTTTCGCTTAGTGACCCTTTGCCAATCATTAGCAGGATTAGTTTCCATTTATTCTTCATCAACTTCTTAATACTTACTTGAGGTGTTGCTATTTTGTATTAGTTGAGATGAAGATTTTGCACTCAATTGAAATATAGAAAGTTGTGTCTGTGGCATCTGGGGAAATTGTTGGTATTGTGGGGACAATAATGCTGAATTAGGGGGCGGTTGATTTGTGTATTGGGCTTGCTGGTACATGTTTGGGGGATGGATAATAGGCGGAAATAGTGATGGTTGTGATAGCATAGCATTTCCATTAATTTGCTGCTGATTATAAGTATTAAATGCGCCGTTATAGCCGTTGCCAGCCGGTAGCATTTTAATTTATGTAATATGAATTTTGTTGTAGTTAAAAGTCTTTAAATAATTATTTTAAAAATCACTTTCAGTTTATTAAATTTTAAAGTTGATATCAAGTCGCTTTTTCGCTCGGCACTTGTAATCTCGCGGACCGCTCGCAGACGTCTCTATTCCGTGAGTCAACGACCGAGTTACCATGGCACTTATCGCATTTAGTCACTGACAGCCGGCGGCCGGCTGGCAAACACTGATACGATGACGCACTCTGCAGCACACACGGAGAAACGCGTCCGTCCGCATGCACTGCTCAACTTCGACTCGGCCGCTGTATATCAAGAAAATGTTTTGAAAGGTCCAGTGAAACCTTTGAATTGCGAGCCTTGGACCTTTCAGCAAGACATCGCACCCGCTCACAAAGCACAGTCAACTCAAATATGGGTTTCATTTTCTAACAGTAGAGGATCGGATTTCATATAAATGATTGGCAGCTTTAGAGAGCATGGTTTTCTCAAAAAGACACCCTAGTGTTGATTCTTCGAACCCAACCCTCATGGCCGCAGTCAATACTTCTCCAATAGATATAGTGCATGCTGCCATAGACGAGTGGCCCGAATATCTTAGAGCTTGTGTAGAGGTTAAAGGTGATTATACTATTTATTAAATCCTAATAATATTATGCAAGAACAGTTAATAGTTTGATTTTGTCGTTCCAATCAGTATGTGACAGTATTCATGGGCATACTATATATAAACACTACCGCACGTGAAAGTACGGAGACTTTATTAAAATTCAGTTATACAGCAAATGACTATTTTTGTAATAAATTTTGTTTTGTTTAACCCTTTACTATCTTCTCAGACAATATTGTTTTGAATGAAAGCAATTAGTCACTTGTAAATTATTTACAAGCATTTGTTGGGTCGAAAACTAATAAAAAAATCATAATGCTTTTATATCCTTGAACTGTCACCTAACGCTTCCAATCTATTCATTATTTTAGATGTTTATTTTTATTAAAAAGAAACTGTGCGCCGTTGGAAGCTCCGACTTCCGAGCTCGCCAGTTTATCATCAGACCTTGTGCCGCTTACCTGAGTTTTTTCTTTACATTCAAAGTTTTGCATTCAATTGTTTGTAACAGTTCGGTCTGAGCATTCAAACCGAGCGGATGTGTTATGCAATCAGTTCGCGCTGTGTGTGACAAGTGTTAATTTGCTAGTGTTCAAAGCCTTGTGAAAACATAAACAATTTCCGGGATCCGACTTGCGATACGCCGAGGTGTGCAGCTTTTCGCCCCCCTTCTTGCCGCCACTGCCGTCGCTCTGAGGGGAAGGAGTACTGCACCGGGTTCCTCGCCGTCGCAGCAGAGTCGGGGTAAAACAGACTTTATCCCCTGTCAAAAAACACGAATTTGCTATTCTTGTCAAATTTATATAACGGTTCGGACTTATTACCTGCGCTATCGCTTTAAACGAAAGGTCGACCGCATTTATTTATCACACGCGCTGCGAGTTCAGGTTTCTTATCTTATCTCTACATAACAAGTATACAAACTGGAAAATCTTTCGAGAACTCATTGATAAATCACTTGCCCTAGACGTGTCTTTGAAAACAGAACAGGACATAGTCGAAACAATTGAAATATTCAATAAAATAATTCAACAAGCAACATGGCAAGCTACACCAAAGAAAGAACTCAAAAACTATGTAAATCGAGACTGCCCTATTATAGTGAAGGAAAAATTGCAGAAAAACGGAAGTGTCGCAGAAAATGGCAAACAACGCGACACCCAGACGACAAACGAGCACTAAATGTAGCAACGCGTGAATTAATAAATCTCCTCAGCACCATTAAGAACCAGGCAGTCCAAGACTATCTACTACATGTGACACCTACAGAAGCATCCGATTATTCGCTTTGGAAAGCTACCAAGAGGCTCAAACGTCCACAACAGCACATTACACCCCTACGATTAGAGAAAAATACCTGGGCTAGAAGTGACCATGCAAAAACTCTAGGCTTTGCTAGACACCTATCTGGAGTTTTTAAACCATTTGAAGCAAAAATTACCAAAGCTGAAGAACGTGAAATTCTAGAATACCTTCAGGCACCATTCCAAATGTCACCACCTATTCAACCGTTTAAATGCAAGGAAAGTAAGACCGCAATACAAAAAAATCTAAACCCCCATAAGGCACCAGGATATGACCTCATAAAAGGAAAAGTACGCAAACAATTACCAGACAAGGGTTACAAGCACATAACGTACTTGTACAATGCAATATTACGACTAAGATACTTTCCCGAGCAATGGTAGGTATCCACAATCATTCTCAAACCTGGAAAATCTGTTGAAGACCGATCCTGTCCAAAGTCTTTGAAAAGCTACTACTTGAGAAAATTATGCCAATACTCATAGACAACAATCTAATACCTGAAGAACAGTTTGGCTTTCGAAGACAACATTGCGCAGTAGACCAAGTGTATAGAATAGCAGGTGCAATAATCAAATATTTCGAAAACAAACGATACTGTTCTGCAGTCTTTATTGACGTTAAACAAGCCTTTGATAAAGTCTGGCACGAGGGCCTACTTTATAAACTTAAAACATCTTTCCATCAGACTACTACCAAATACTCGAGTTTTACCTCTTAAGTAGAAACTTTCTTGTCAGACATGGTGAATCTCACACACCTTTATATCCCATCAACGCAGGAGTCCCTCAAGGAGTGTTTTGGGCCCGATACTGTATTTGCTGTTTACGTCAGATCTTCCCACCTCGCAAACAAGTGTTGCTACTTGTGCAGATGACCCAGTTCTACTGTCATCACACCCTGACCCTACTACAGAATCTGACCATCTCCAAAACCACTTTCCCAAAGTAGAAAGCTGGTGCAAAAGTGGCGCATACAAGTCAACGAAACAAAATCAACGCATGTTACCTTCACCACTAGGCGGAGCAATTGTCCGCCGGTTCAGTTCAATAATCAGCAGATACACCAAGCAGAAAGCCTCAAATATCTGGGAATCCACTTGGATAAGGCGGCTAAATTGGAAAAAAAGGAAGCAATTAGGGATCACAATACAAAAAATATACTGACTTCTAGGCAGCAAATCCCAGTTGTCGTTATCTAATAAAATATTACTGTACAAGGCCATAATCAATCCAATCTGGACATATGGCATACAACTGTGGGGTACTGCCAGCAATTCGAATATCGATATTCTAAGACGCTTCCAGTCCAAGGTTCTTAGATCAACGGTAGATGCGCCATGGTATGTTCCAAATGATGTCATACGAAGAGACCTCGACATTCCATCAATCAATGATGAAATTCAGAAATATAGCAACCGCTATAAGGATAGGCTTAGAGCACACCCCAGTCCACTCGTGGAGCACCTAATGGAATCGGACGACGAACAACCAAGGTTAAAAAGCTTTAAATTCTCCGAACTTCCAACAGGTTTTGAGTAATGCGATCAGTGACAGTGTAGTGAATGCGCTAGAATTAGCTTAGTTTAGTTAGACTAGGTTAAGTTATTTGTCAAATCTTAATTGTATCTATTAAGGAAATAATCGATGGATTATTTTCTAACATTTTATTTATATACAATGTCAAAGTACTGAATGTTGCTGAGTAGTAGTTTGTAGTAAACCCATAAAAACTCACTTAGCCACTCCCATTTTACATCAAGAAAAGCTATCAGTGTGTGACAACGCAAAAACTTTAAGGATTTGTACTTCGACGTTGAATCTTATATTACAACGCTAAAGAGAGACAAAAAGTCTTAGGGCTCGCATCCCCCTGGGTCACTATGAATAACATCCGTTCATCAGATTGATGAATAAGAGAAATAGAAGATTAACAGATATTGTGATAGAACAATATCAGTCAACACAATAAAGCGGCATCTTTAGGAAGACAATCTTCATGGTCGCATTGCGACATTATTACGACATGGTAATAAGTCTAAAGGGCTTCAGTGGGCGCAAAAGTGTCGTCCCCGGACAATTAAACAGTACCAAAAGGTGTTGTGGGCCGACACATTTAAATTTAAAATCTTCAGTCAGAAGCGGGGAATCTTCGTGCGTTGGTTTAAGACTGAAAGGATAATCGCGGATTATATTGTTTCGACTCTCAAGCACGGAGATGGGCCTATTTTAGTATGGGAGTGCTTCCTTTGGCTGCTGTAGAGGACTTAGTGAAAGTCGATGGCATTATGAGAAAAGACATTATAGAAAAAATTTAACGCAAAACGCCACACCATCTGGTTTCCGATTAATCGGAAAGGAATTCGTGATGATGCAAGCGACGATTCTAAACATACTTCAAAGCTTTGTAAGGACTATTTAGCAAACATAAAATGTTGAAAATGATGACATGGTCCAGACTTCAACCCCATAGATTTGGTATGAGATGAGTTGGACAGAACTTAAGAAAGGACCGCCCCACGCCCAAAAGTCTTCTTTGGTGTCTTCTTCAAAGTGCTTAGAGAGATTTACCAAATTAAAAAAATTAATCGAAAGATCGTCTAGATTCTTTATGAAACAAGTATTCAAATTCCAGCAACCCCAAAATACCCTACTTCTGCAAATAATGGATTGTGCAAAACATCTTAGATGGTAATTTTACTCCCCAAGAGGTTTAATGAATCTCATGTTCAGCAACTTTTTTCGAGTAATCCGTTTAGTCCTCCGCAGCTCGGGGCTGTACGAATCCAGGCCCACCAAGCGCTAACCACAGCTTAAACATAATCCGCAGGCACCGAAGCCTCGCGACGCCTAATTAGCGTCTTGTTTGCGTCCCTCGCCGATTTTTCGGCGCCCGTTCGGTGCACCACCGGCGCCAGATGGGGGCGCGCGCGTCGCGAGCAGTCACAGAAAGGGGGTAATTACCCGGAGAAGGTGGCGCTGCAATTAGCCGCCGTAACGCGAACGAAACCTATTAGCTGCACCCTTGTCTCCACTTATCTCGGGACAATTTTCAAGACGCGCCATTGTGCCGTCGCTGCGGATTGTCCCGGCAGGCACCGCGGCGCTCTGCACTTAATTAGGATCGAACGCGCCGGATGCGCTCGTTTGATCTCTTCTGCTGATGGGGCTGGAGCCCTGTGTGCCTCTACACATCCGACTTTTAGATCGAGCTGCGCGTCTTCAAAGGACGTTTAATTACCTTCGTCTGTGTGAGCGCAGGTTGTTCGTATTTGATTCAGACGGTACATGTAAATAAAATACAGAAAATCTGTTCGTAAGTTATAGGCATATCTCTAAAGTACTTTAGTTCTAGTTTAAAATCTTTAATATACCCTGTCATGTTTGTTTTCTTTTTTTATAGTGCATGATTACGATAATCACATTTTGATGGTGATGTGCAAAGTAGAATTTATTCCATTTTAAGCATTCTTAACGGCTTCTTGAACGAAGCGACATTTGGAAGACCCGTTAGATTGGTTATAGCTGCGAGATCCCCGTTAGGGGAATAAAAGTGACCCAGGTGGTTGGACGGAATCATGAGGGTCTTCAGTCCCGACGGCAGGTGGGCGCACGTGGGCGATGAACCATCTAGATGTTAGAATCCCTTTGATGTGGTAAGTTGCTTAAGATAGTCCAGGTGGCTGGGTAACCAGACAGGATAATAGGTTAAGTCTTCATTTTCCACAGCAACTGGCCGTACGTAGATAGCGGATCGTCTGGACTTGAGGCTTTTAGCAGCTGGGAGTCCGCGTAGATGTAGCCGCTAAGCGGAGCAAATAAGTAAATATTATGAATAAATGTGTGGTAAATAGGTGTTCAGTAACGTTACTTCTGGTGTGACATGTATACCTAGGCAGTCTAAAAAGTTTTGAGTCTCAACATTAAGGACATTAGTTATGTATATCTGTCGAAGTCGGTGTTTTTGTAAAAATATAAAAAATCGAATACCGTGCCGTAATTAAGTACTTGTTTATTTTGAACCAAAAATTCATTCAAATAGACATTTCCAAGACCCTACTTAAGCGATTTTAGCGAAACGAGTCGGACTTTTCGCTTCGATAAAACTTAGGTCTACTATTACACTCTTAAAACAAAATAGTAGACTGCGAAGAGTAAACCTGCTCCAAAGAAGGCAAAGAGTGTTTCATCGGCCTGGAAGGTGATGGCGACGGTTTTTTTGGGATAATCAGGGTATTCTGTTCAATAACGGGGTCGTACTATGCATCGTTATTGGATCAGTTGAAGGCAACAATTGCTAAAAAAGGGCCCCATCTGGAACGACAGAAAGTGTTCTTCCATCACACATCGACGAATAGTAGTTTGAATTAATTGATCACCCAGATCTCAGATCTGGTCCTCAGCGACTATTTCCTGTTTCCAAGCTCAAAATTTGTCTCGTTGAACAGATTTTTTTCAAACGAGGAGGTCTATTTTGCAGAACGAGACGCCGACTACTATTTGGACGGGTTGGAACATCATTGGAAAAAGAGTATCGACTCTGGTAAAAAATAAAATTGAATTTGGTCGAAAAATACTTGTTTATATGCTAGACTCAAAACTTTTCAGACTGCCTATGTAAATACTAATTATGCAACTCTATACCCAAAATCGGAAGGGTAAATTAAGGGTGTATTGTCTTTTCAGCTTGTGGTTGTGTTCAGTGTTGTCTAGTAAACTTAATGCTGAATTGTTGGGTTGTATTTCTAGTTTATTAATATACCTTCCACTACTTTTTTCATAGCATTTACAGTTTGGAGTGTTTACAACTAAAATTTTCGATGATACTCTTCCGATAATTGAATGCCATACTTCCATACCGGTTTAAAGAGGACCTTGTATATAAACAGCTTATGAATAAGAGTTTCTAGCCAGCACCAAATAGTGAATGGTATCAAGGTGGTTTTTGTGGTTTTTCAGATCCTCTTACTGGATCATCGTCCTTATCTAGTAGCGCAGTATTGCCTGCGAACTGGCAGTTGTAGTTATAAGTCGGTAGATCAGCTATGCAAAGAAGGTGTAAGAGCGGCCCCAAAACGCTACCTTGCGGCACTCCAGATTTTATGGCCTTGACTTGAAATAATCTGTGGTGCAATTAAGATTTTACTATGACATTTCTTTAATTTAAATAATAATCCTTTGTGCCAAACTTTATCGAACGCACTACAGCACTGTTTTGCTTCAAAGAAAGCGTTTATAAACTCCACCACGCGATGAACTTACTCTAAGTTTGAGTGTTGTTCTCCGAACCCGAATTGGTAGCTTCTATAGTAGCCATCATCTTTTCTAGTAACAGTCTCTCAACTAACTTGAAGATAACAGGTAGTTAGCTTATGGGCTGATATGATTGTTAGGTTTTGCGGTTCTTTATTTGGTAACTCTTTTAGAACAAGCCCTCATAAAATCGTATCCAGGGGATTTCTTTGTTGACAGCTTGGTGATCGCTATTTTTACTTCTTTCTCTCTGAAGTTTTTAAATGGTGGCGACAGTTGCGACGGACTCTCTAGGTAGCGTTCTATATCCTCTTTTTTGAGGTGGTCTGTCTGTTTTGCAAAGTGGCTTTCTATAAAGAGTAGTCCCTTTGTTCTGTTGCGGTTAAGTCTTCTACGTGCCCTTGAAAGGACGTGTTCTTTTAATCTTGTAAGAGATTTTTAGGTTCTCTAAAAGAATTGTTGCGTCTTAGCTTTTCTTCAGGGTATTCTCTGTTTTGCCACTATCTCCTTATCCTTCTCTTCTCCATTAATGTGTTCGTAATTTCCGTAGGATATTCTCGTTTAATTGATTGGACGTGGATTGTAGGCGTGGATTTCCAAGCAGCATTTTGTGCTGTCGTGTGAGGATTTTTCTACTGCTTTTTTAATGTCGCCAGCCGTTTTTAGCGCAACATTTGCAGAAACCTTTTTGTCCACTATCTCTCTAAAGTAATCCCAGTCCGTTCTAGCAACAATGGTTAGTAGTACTGGGAAATGGTCAGATAAAAGATCATGGACTTTGTTAACTTTTACGTATGCTTGGTCAATTCCCTTGGTGATAAAAAGTTTAGAAAATTTTGTTATATAAATTGGCCAGTAGGTTGACTTTCCTGTCGATACGTAATCTAAGGGCTCTGCCTCTTGACGAATATAGTCACGATCCCTAGAGGGGACTTTTGCCATTGTAAGTTCCGCCAGATATAAATCTTGTACCTACAATATAGAAGTACTTATTAAACCATACTTTGTAGCATAGAGAACAGTACTCCGCTGATGTTGCTATGGTCCATTCCAATCTTTCACCACTATAGTAGTAGCTTGCAGTAATCGATGTCAAATTTGCCCAAGTAACAGTTTCACTTTTGGCGTTCTAATTCGGATGCTTGGGGTCGTGTAGACAGGAATTTTGAATTAAAATTTTTTGTCCCACAAGAGTGTAGTTGCTAATTTTCGGATTTCGCTAGATATACATGGAATCCCCAGATTTTCGTGGAGGGTCTGATTATTAACGTCCCAACATGCGTTTTCGACTGAAAACGCCGCAGCATTTTAGTGCTGGGCGGTTCTATGCAACCCACAGTTGAATGTCGAAAGTCAAAACTGGCCCCAAAATGGCCTTGGACAGGAGAAGTTTATTTTCTAGAGATAACTGCGATTGCCTTCCAATTAGCCAGCTCATGTCTTGAACATTGAGGTCAAGATGTTTTTCTTTGTCTTGATGTTAGTCATTTAGGCGAGTCTCTGGTCAAGGTGCGGTCATAAATATTTGACTTCCGACTTTACTGGTATAACTGTGTTATTAATTGTGACTTGTGGACATACACTTCGCTCGTTGTTAAGGTGATTTGGGCGGATTTGTCATAATTACAGAAATTCTCCAATTGCTGTGCCAAGTTTGGAGGAGGTTGAGGTGATTCTGAAGGTTTTGAGATGCCTCTAAAGATGCATTACTGATAGATACTACATCTGTATTGTCAGCAAAAGTGGCGATCTCCGTGTGGGCTGTAGCTGGAGAGTCTGAAGTGAGTGAGAGGATCCAGCACTCTTCCTTGCGGAACTCCACCAGAGATATGCTGATAATTCGAGAATGAGTTGCTTATTCTGACCATACCCGTTTTCAATTTTAAGCGATGTAGCTTGTAGGTAATTTTCTTTGAAATCAGGCCTGTATCCGGGTGATTTGACGAGTACAATGAATAATCATGAATCTCGAAATTAGTCGTGCTGCTCAAATGAGTTTCAGATATAAGAAATATATCAATGTCACTGTGTTTGGGGAATGTCTCAACCTCGCGTTGGTGATTTATGAGGCCATTGGCGTTTCCTAAGGCAATTTTATAAATTGGAGCCATTTTTCTTAATTCTTTTTTGGGTAGTCTAATTTTCGTGGTGAGTTCATTAATGGTTTATTGTTGTGTTAAGTGTGAACTCATTTGTGTGTAGACTGTACAGTTTTCGTTGAAAATGAGAATCTAACGTTTGATTGTTCCAGTTTATTTGGTTTTGGGGTTGGAAAACAGAGGATTGCTGAGTCGTCTGGCTTGTGGCTTGGTGCTTTTGCTGACTTTGTTGTTGCTGCTGCTGTTTTTGTTGCTGCTATTGTTGGCGTATAGCAAAGCTATAGTTTATGTGATGTTGAAATCTTCTGCTGAGAAGGTCTAGACAGACCCGACAGCCTTTGCAGTTGGCGGGGTGTTTCCTTGACATAAGACGCACTTGAGTGCTTGGCCGTCTTTGCAGTTTTCAGGCCAAGTGCAGTAGCCATTCAGGCCGGCGCATTTGAGACAACGAGCTGATCTAGTGCATCTATTCCTTGTATGCCCATAACATTGACAGTTTTTACATTAGGATATCTGTATTCTCTTCCTGGGTTCTTCAAACGCTATAAAAGCGTTTTTAATGTGGTTTATGTTGATGATTTCTTTACTATTTTCTTTATATTTAAGATCAATGAAGAAAAGGTTTTTCCCCGTTTAGTTACCTGTTTAGTACATTCACGATGTTAATTACTTCTTAACCTTTCTGTTTTAAGGTTTGTTTGATTAGGTTTTTGTTGGTGGAGTGATGCATATTTCTTAAAACAACTCAATTTTTTCTCTTAGGTTATACGTTTGTCTTGCCACATTATCAGTATCTAATACATCTGCTATCTTCCATTTATCTATGCTGTATGTCTATAGTTTTAATTTCTTTTCTTGCATGAGTTGATAATGATAGTTTCTCTTGGAAATGTTATGTCTCACTAATTTGATCAGTAGATTTAATGGTGTTATGTAGTGTAGTATAAAAGGGGGGATTGTTATTTTTCTTTGTCTGTGGTTTGTGTCCTCTGTGTTGCTAGAGGCTGGTATCGGTATTCTCTTACTACGTTTTTTAACTTTCGAAAGTCATTAAATTTGAGCTTTAGGGAATAATTGATTGTTATTGACATGTTGTCAGCATCTGGTGGGTTGTAAAACTGAATTGTTGACAAGATAGACAATAATCTATTTGAAATGTTGACGGTGGTGGTGTGATTGCAAAAATCTAGCAAGTGGTGCCGAGTTTTGTATTGGTACTTGTGAAAACGGAGATGGCAATGGCGGAAATAAGGTTCTGGGTGGATAAAATCTTCCCCGCAATTGGTATTGTGTTTGCATGTTATTTTGTATCACCAACAATAGCATAAACGTTTATGGTTGCGAAGGACAAGGTTGAAGGAGAGTAAAATGGGTTTCTAGTTTCTCGGTGGCAAGTTGGGGGTTGGTATCAACAGCGATGATTGCTGTGTCGTCGGCAAATGTGGCGAGGGAGGTGCTAGGTGTGAGTGGGATATCTGCGGTAAAGAAGAGATACAGAAAAGGTCCTAGGACGCTTCCTTGAGGTACGCCTGAAGTGATTAGATGATAGAAAGATGTGGCAGTGTTATATTTGGTTTGGAAGTATCGATCATTCAGGTATGATTTGAGTAAAAGGTAATGCGAGTTTGAGTTTACAGGAGATCGTCATGCCAAACTCACTCGAATGCCTGCTGTATATCCAGGAAGGCAGCTGTACAGAGTTGCTTCTCTTCTAAACTTGCATGGATGATGTTTACTAGTCTATGACTCTGTTGAATGGTGGAATGGTACTCGCGAAAACCAAATTGGTGCGAAGGTATTACATTCTGTAAGGTGACATTTTCAGTAAGTCTTCTCAATAGAATACGTTCAAATATTTTGGACGCGATTGGTAAAAGACTTATAGGTCGATAAGACGTAACGTTATTTAGGGGTTTGCCTGGCTTAGGGATTAAGGTGATTTGGGCGAATTTCCAAGTCAGTGGAAAGTACGTCAATCGTAACATACTATTGTAGATTGTTGTTAACAGAACAAGACCTTTCCCAGGCAGTTCTTTGAGTGCTCCACCAGTAATCTTGAGATTTCTCGTTTAACTTCTGATGGAGAGAAGGCACGAGTAAACAAAGAATAAAGAAGAAGGAAAAATATTTTGGTCATCATAGTTAATAAATACGTACATTATTACATTTTCTTTCAGAAAATTAGAAAAGACTGACCTGTTGAAAGAATAAAAACAAAGAAGAAATTATTAATAGGAGTTTATTTACTGTTGCAGGAAATAAATCCGGCATTCTCTGAGTATTGTTTTAATAAATAAATATATGATTAGCTTGAACAAAGAACCAGAATGTTATTACCTACAGCATTATTCATTATATTGCCAACTTTATGATAAGAAAATACATAACTGCAGACAACTCGAACGGCGCCTTCAGCGAAGTTCATGTTACCTGCAGCTTTAATTACTACCTTTACGGCGTCGTAATTTTTGTAGTCGTGTGTCTCGAGTTCGGGGCTAATGACAAAGTACTTATTAGAGTCTGTTCATTTATGTTACGGCGACATTAAAGATGTTTAATTAAATGTCCTTTTTACGGCTCACGGAAGATTTACACCCCTGTATATTTATTCCAAAAAAGCACGGCAGCTTAATGAAACAAAACTAATCAACATTTCTAGTCCATAGCACGCTACAACAATTAAGTGTCTTTCGTTGTTTACAAATCGAGTTATGAATACATGCATGTCTTTTTACGATATTAAGCATAAACTGGTCTAACTAGTCTAACGACTCCTTTGTCCAGAGTGATAAATGGTACATGTCGGAAAGTATTTGTTTATAACTTCTCGCCTAGATGACCGATTTCAAAATTCAAAAAATGTTTCATTCAGCATAGTTTCAGGTTTAGTATAATAAGTTTCAAAATGTGAACCTTGTCTAGCAACAAGATGGCGCAGCCTACTTTCAAAAGTTTCATTTACTGCTTGGAGGGCCGAAATTTCATTTTTTATGGCTGTTTTGAGATATCTGTTAGAGGAATATAATGGAGAATGAATTGCACCACCAGCAAAATTATTAAAGTCTGGGCTTATGATACGTGTTCCACAATTATCCAGAAGTGTGGGCTGCGATGAGGTCTCGCACCGTCCTGGATAAACCAGTAACTGTTGAGAGCATGTTGGCTCCCTTCGACTCCCCTTCGAGCATCCAGCGGTGACTTTGAAGGTTCACGGAAATATAATCTGAGTTTTTTTCCCTGAAATTGCACACCAAGCGCTCACAGAATTGAGAGGCTTTACAAGCGTCAAGTGAGGATTTTCGCTACCCCAGCAGCGTATGTTTTGCTTATTAACAAAACCTTGAAAATAAAAGTGAGCCTCATCACTAAACCAAATTTTAAAAACATAAATCGGATTGTCTTCCACTTTTTCACTCATCACTTAGCCAAAGTGAAATCTGTTCTAGATACCGTGCGGCTTCAGCGGTTTAACATTCAAACGAAAATCACCCGGTTGATGTAGCGACAAGACGCTGTGACTGTTGTCACATGGCCACGTTCCACCTCTAAGCATGCTCCTACCTTGGAAATATTTGACCAAAGTGTAGAGAATTCTACCATGCATATAAATTTAAAGAACGTGACTGGTATGCCCGGCGGCTGCTTCCGAAAATATTGGATAATGTTTTAGCTGATCCTGTTGTACTCAGTAATAACGAAGCTTATAAACCACAAAATCATCGAAAACTTCATGAGCGACCTCTCTACCGCCAGTGTGCAGCTGCTTGGCATCATAAAGCATGTGACTGTTACATCTACTCGTTATGCTACAATGTTACGTAATTTATTGGAACCCAAACTCGACGAACATGCAAATGCATCACTACAGTTTCAACGAGATGGTGCTACCGCACACTCCGCGAGAATGTTTTGTACTAGAACAAATGATTCTGGATCGTCTCATATCATTACTTGGTACATCCCATGCGATTTCCTTTTGTAGAGCCATCTGAACCAGTGGAAATGACTCGACAAGCAATTCCGAACTTTAAAGCGAGACTGAAGGAGATTATCGCTCGTGTAGGCAAACATTTGGACTAACTAATCTTCAAAACTGGCTGACGACTAAATGGCAAGCATTGTTCTGTGTGATGGTGCAATAGAATATTGAACAGAATCTCTGTTGTTCTTTGTATTGCTGTTTCGAGAAGAGAATATTATTCTGTAAGAGCCTGTACTTTATGATTCGTTTTGGCTCTACAACTAAATCAACTTTGATCTTAGTTTGTTTGAGCTCTTTAGGAAACAACGTTAATAATCAGCCTATCTTTCTTCAAGATCAGTTGCCATTACCGACATTTTAGATTGTAAGTAATAACTGCGTTTCTACCCTAATATCTAAACGCTTTGATTATATCTATTTGAATCTACCCACAAAACATCACAATGATGGAAATTATATCCTCTGATCAAAAATGGCTATGTCGCATCATGCACACAATACTCCAGCTATATGCAAATGAAAATGCCGTATCAAATTTATTCCATGGGGAGAAAATGTCAATATTTCTCAGATGGTATTAACTAAAGGCAAAAATGTATGAAAGTGGCTGAAAGGCAAAGAAGTTTCAGCATTTCCAGACTCCACACTTTGAGAAGTGCGAGTTCCAAAGTGCAGCAATTATATTAATTCGATTATTCACTAATGTCATTTCTAAATGATAAAGTACAGTAAAAAAAGGACCGAAATTTGAGTTGACATGCCCTTAATCAACCAAAAACTAATGTTAGCAGTTAGATGAAGGAACTGAGGAGAGTTTGAACCTACTGAGTCTTTTTGCTTCATCGTGATGGTCCATTAAATTAAACACGAGATCACATGGATGTTTTTTTTTGAGGTTAAATTAAGATTTTCTTGAAAAACCGATTACACTATCGGAAAGCTGAGGAAAAAATACATCGATCATACGTTTTCATTATTTTTTTCAAGTTCATTACAATGCCGCAATCGTGAGCTGAAAAGTGAGTGTTTTAGCGCTCGCGCGCTACGCTAGGAAGTTGACGTGAAACAAAGAAAACGAAACTGCTAAAATACCTAGAAGAGTAAGATTATAATGGACGGGCTTCGGGAAACTATCATACATACTAAAAAATAAGAAAATACCGCAACACTTAAAAAGCAATGTGTTTAATCAGTGTATCTTACCAATTATGACATATGGTTCACAAACCTGGACACTGACTAAAAGCAATATGGACAAACTGTTAAAAACACAAAGAGCCATGGAGCGAGGGATGGTAAATATACGATTAACCGACAGGAAAACAAATGATTGGATAAGAGGAGTCACGTAACTTAAAGATGTAGCAATACATATTGCACAATTGAAATGGTCGTTTGCGGGACACAACACCAGACAAAGACATGGGAGATGGAATGCTATCATACAACAGTGGAGACCATAGGAAGGAAAAAGGCAACGTGGGCGGCCGCAAATGAGATGGAAGGACGATATTGTGAGAACTGCTGGATTTGGATGGATGCAAAGTGCACAAAACAGACAAAGATGGAGGGAGTTAGGAGAGGCCTATATCCAAAAATAGACGATACCAGGCTAAAAGAAGAAGAAGAAGAACATGTCTAGTTAGCGTGGAAAATTAAGATCGAAAACCCTCAAGATGATATCCACTTCTGAAACTATATATCCACATATGGGTGGAGAGGAAATCTCTCTTCTGCACTAAATGTTACTGCAAAATATTAAAACAAGAAATGAAAGAAGACAAGCGATAGAGTAATTATAGTGTGCAGATACTTTCGAAGAACCTAAAACAAACAGAACCAAATACTAAGAAGTAATAGCGGAAGAGATTCCGCTAATAGAACATCATCATCACCATCACCCAGCCTCTCTGATCCACTGCTGGACATAGGCCTTCTAGAGGGTGTTTGGCATTAAAACGCCATGAGGCGTTTGGGAGTTGGATAGAAAAGGTAAAGAAGGAGAAAATATATTTATGTGTTTGTTGGGATTGCAGGTTAACATGATTTCTCCCGGTATTTAAGGATCAGAGAGTCATGGCTCAGTAAGCAGGCATAGTCAAGACTTGAGTCCGTCACGTTTTAACTTACCTGACCCAATAGAACAGAAATAAATAAATAAATACGTTACAAACAAACAAAATCCAGTGCTTTTCAGCGTTCAAAAAATAGCTATAAATAAAACAACAAAAAGGAAAAGTACAACAAACTACACAAGACCTAATAAAAAAGAGATCAAATAACAGAAAGGAAATAGTGAAGCTAAATAAGATTTGAAAATTAAAAGAACGTTACAGAAAAGAAAAAGCATAGAAGATACCATGAAGAACATTAATAATAGATACATGACTTATAGGCAAGATAAAACAAGTGAGCTGGATATTCACTAATCAAAACAGGAGAGATGCGATAAAAAAGGTCATACTGAAAATGTTTAATATCAATAAACTAATCAACATAGATAAAAAAAGTATCAATGCGAGAATGATGATGCAAGAATAAAATGAAATCAATAAATCTACTTAGGAAAACATAGCCAGATAGACATATAAAGAAAGAATTATATGGATATGAAGACCTAAAAAAAAACAAATACTAAAAGTAATAGAAGAGTTCATATTAGATAGTAATGAAAATTTTAATGTAAGTCTAATAATCTGAGGTTCGCTGATAATGTAGTCCTAACAGATCAATCATAGGAATGAACTGCAATGAACTGAATAAGAAATCAAAGAATATAACCTTAAAAAAACCAAATACACAACATGTAACAATATAAAAGAAAAGAATTAAATAGCTGGATTATGTATAGATCCAAATAAAAAATTAAACTCTCCAAGAACAACTTAAAAGTAGATTTGGAACTGGTAGTCTACAAACATAACTGAGTTCTAATATATCAAATACAGTAAAGGGAATAACTTTTGGCCAATGTGTGTTACCAGTCTTCACATAGGGAACAGAAATGTGGCCATTCAAAAAAAGCATTGTAAACAGGTTACACAAAAAAGAAAAAGGAGAATGCTAAACACTACACCAGCACGAAAATTAGAAGAAAGTCTAAAGTTAAGTGTCGTAAAACAAATATGCATTCTAAGATGAAATGGGGCTCAACACATTAGGAGAACATTTTAGCTAAAAGTAGATTGAGATAATTTACATATAACTTTAGTAGATAGAAAGTGTAGAGCATTGGTAATGAGTCATAGAACCTTGGACCACAACTTTCAAAAATCTTTTTCTTTAAAGTGAAAGTGATATGTCCACATGTTTTAGAGCCATTTTCTATTAATTATTAATTTGTCTAAATCCATATCTGAGTGTTTGTCATTGTTCTTTTGAGGAAAAGGCTAGTCCGTGATGTAGATTTGAGGAGAATATCTGCGAAATTTGGTAAGTGTGATCTGTATTTTGATTGAGCTTTGTATGTCATTTATCTTACGAGATATGTTGCACGTAGTGCAGCGTGCTATGTGGCAAAGTGTAGAAAAGAATAGCAGAAAAGCAAGCTACTCCTGGTTACCAAGCCATCAAAATAACAGAAAAGGATCTTTATCCTTATTATCCTATATTATCCTTATCCCTTACTTCATGCTATATCTCGCTGCCTCTCTTTGTTGTTTAAATTAGAATGTGATCGTTTGCTCTGACGGCTGTATCCTTAGCAAAAGTTGCAGTCACTGCTATCATGGGTAGGTAAGTCGACATTAAATAATAAGTAAAAAGTAGAACCAAAAGTACTGCTCCACACTTCTTACTGTTGAAAATTGTATTTCGCTCAAAAGTATCTTTCCTCCAAGTATGGTCTTAAACTCATACAAGGTAAGTAGCTTGACTTATTTTAATTTGTAGAGTAATTCTTTATGCCAGCCTTTATCAAATATTTGTCTGACATCCAGGGCGGCGAAATTTATAAGGTTGACCAATCTTTGTAGCTGCTCTATAGTAGAATGACGTCTAAAACTGAAATGGAACACAACAAACATCTCGTTTTCGTTTGCAGTATGAATTAGTCTCTTCAGCAGTATTTTAGGTAGTTCTGATAAACTTGGTGATAGGTTTGTTGTATTATAGCTTATAGCTCTTTTTTCGACAGTTCCATTAAAATTCAACCGGCAATGAGATTGTTCCAAGAGACTTTCTTTAAGTATAACTTTTTTTATAATTGGGAACATCCTTATCTTATTCCAGCAAGCAAGGATTAGATTGCTGTTCTTTCCCAAAAGCAGTCTCTGTTCTAAGGGTGAGGTTGGTTTTCCTTGTATTTCATGGCTTTCCACAATAAGTGGTTAGTGTCTGATGTTGGTCTTGAGGTAGTTTTGAAAATAATCACATTTAAGGGTGCAGATTGATATTTAGTTTACCGATTGCTTGGTCTGACCACAATTTTTCAGCCTAACAACTTTTTTTATTAGACAATTTTATACCCTTTGTAATCGTAAAGTTTTTGATTTGGTTTTGTAAACCCATCAGGTTCCCGTTCTACATCACCAGGTGTTTTAAGCAGAACTATAAAATTTAAATAATAATAAATAAAGAGATTCCAGTCGGTTTTTTGTTATCTATGATAGATTTTTTTATTTACGATTGTGATATCGCATTGTACACTCGCGAAAAAAAGACGTCTGCGAAATTACAAGTGCCGAGCGATAAAGCGACTTGAGATCAACTTGTGATATCAACTTTAAAATTTAATAAACTGTAAGTGATTTTTCAAATTATTATTTAAAGACTTTTAACTACAATAAAATTCATATTACATAAATTAAAATGCTGTCGACCGGCAACGGCTATAACGTTGCATTTAATACTTATAATCAGCAGCAAATTAATGGAAATCCTATGTTATCCCGCCTATTATTCATCCCCCAAAAACATCCACCAGCAAACCCAATACCTAAATCAACCGCCCCCTAATTCAGCATTATTGTCCCCACAATACCAACAATTTCCCCAGATGCCACCGACACAACTTTCTACATTTCAGAATCTTCATATCAACTAATACAAAATAACAACACATCAAATGAGTATTATGAAGATGATGAAGAAGAAATGGAAACTAATCCTGCTAATGATTGGCAAAGGGTCACTAAGCGAAAACGATTAGACAAGCAAAATACACAAACGGTCAGTGGAAAAGAAACACTAATTCATGCAAATAGATACGCAGCCCTAAGCCCAGAGAATGAAGCAAGCGATGACAATAATAAACAACGGCAACAAACAACTATACCTAAGCCCCCGTTCATTTTCGTTCACGGCGTTCTAGACTTCAACAAAATGACAAAAAATTTACTTTCCCTTGCTAAAGAGGAACAATACTCGACCAAAGGACTGCACAATAATGTCGTCAAAATCACCACAGCTACCCCTGACACCTACCGCAAGATGATCAAACACATGCAGGAAAATCAAATTATATATCACACGTACCAGATGAAAAAAGATCGCCCATGTAGAGTAGTTTTAAAATACATATACTACACTAATCCAACAGATGATATTAAAAAAGCTCTTAAAGAAGCAGGACACATAGTTAGAAACATTAAATTTAAAGAATAAACTAACTAAAGACCCATTACCAACCTTTTACATAAATCTTGAACCAGCCATTAATAACAAGGAAATCTACAACATAAAATCACTTCAAAATAAACATGTATTATTCGAACCACCAAACATAAACAAAGATATAGTGGAATGCACCCGTAGCCAGAACAACGGACACACAAAGGGGTACTGTAATAGACCATTTGCCTGCGTAAAATGTGCTGGACCGCATGGCACAAAAAGCTGCCAAAAAACAAAAGCAACCCCAGCAAAATGTATTCTTTGCGAGAGACAACACCCAACAAACTATAAAGAATGCACAATTTATCAAGAGCTGCAAAATAAGTATCAACCTGATAAGCAACACACAAACGTAAGATCCTTAAACCTAACAAGGCAACACTTTCCACTCCTAAGATAAGATAATCACGACACTATCAACCGATTAAATCCTCCACGTCCCACCTATTCGCAAATAGGACAAACCAGCCAGCTGAAGACGTCAGCCTAAAACAATTCCTCGATGAATTTAAAAGCATGTTCCACCAACTACTACATTAAAACAGCTTGATACTAAACATGCTGACTACAGTGATCAATAAGGTAATCAACTAATGGCTAAATTTCTAAAAATTGCGTTGTGGAATGTCAACGGGCTGCTTCAACGGAAGTTAGAAGTAGAAATGTTTCTACATACCAATAGCATTAGATATTTTGTTAATCGCAGAAACCCATTATACCATCATACAGAACACCCGGACGACGCAGCCTATGGTGATTCTGCTATAATAATTCGCAATACTATCAAATATCTAGAATTACCAAGCTTTCAAACAGACTACTTGGAAGGTACCATAATACAAGTAGAAAATCTTCCGATGCCTATAATAATTTCCGTCGCCCATTGTCCGCCACGCCACAACATAACCAAACAAATGTTTCAACCATATTTTGAGCAACTAGGACCTAGATTATTAGCAGGTGGCGATTACAATGCTAAAAATACACGCTGGGGCTCGCGTTTAACAACTACAAAAGATAGAGAACTATTCAAACTCATGGCAGACAACAATTATAGTTTCCTATCAACGGACAGCCCAACATATTGGCCAACTGACCCCAATAAAACACCAGATCTGCTTGACTTTTTCGTCACCCACACTATGTCCTCAAAATACATGGACATCGTTCCCAGTTATGACATTTCATCTGACCATACCCCTGTAGTAGTCTCAGTAAGTGCAACTATACTTTACAAAGAACCCACACCTACCCTTAGCAATAAAAAGACCAACTGGGAAACTTTTGAATTATATATAAATGGAAATCTTAACATGAACCTTGCATTAAAAACAAACGAAGACTTAGAATGTGCAACTAATAACAACTATTCAGGAAGCCAGTTGGAAATCAACACCTCAGTCCTACAACCACAAAATCAATACATCTAACATCCCAACTGAAATAATGGAAATAGTAAAGGAAAAAGGAAGGGCAAGGGCAGCTTGGCAACGTATTCGTAACGTTGCAGACAAAACTATATTTAACCAACTGAATAATAAACTAAGACGAAGACTTCGACAGATTCGCAATGAAACTTTCCAACTCTATACAACCACACTTTCTATACAAGATCAGTCAATATGGAGGGCAACTAGATGAATCAAACGTCCCAAAGAGCACATACCACCACTACAAGATGCAACAGGACTATGGGTGAAAACTGATAACGAAAAGGCTGAAGCTTTCGCGCTGCACCTTGAAACTACATTTGAACCTAATTATAATGAACCAGACCAGGAGTTTGAACATTATTTAGAAACTCCATTGCAATTATCACCCCAAATAAAGAGTTTCACTATCCACGAAATTGAAGCCCAAATAAAATTAACTAAAGCACCCGAGAAAGGAATTTGTTATCTCCAAATCCTGTTTAATAGAATACCGCGTCTTGCATACTGGCCATAATTACTCAAATTTGCCCAAATTCTCCTAAACCTTAAACCGGGTAAACCTCCCACGCAAAATAAAATCCTAACGACCTATTAGTTTACTTCCGATAATCTCTAAGCTGCTAGAAAAATTAATATTAAAACGCATTAATGAAAGTGAATTTCGAAGTAAATGGCTATTAGATCACTAGTTTGGATTCCGATCCCAACATTCAACAATTCAACAATGCCATTGATTAACACACATAATACGCGGTGCACTTGAACACAAAACTTACTGTTGTGCAGTGCTCTTAGATGCGAGTTATGCATTTAACAAGGTTTGGCGCAGAGGTTTATTGTACAAAATAAAAAAAAAAAACTACTTCCATACTACTACTACCTGCTTTTGCGCTCCTACCTAGACAAACGATTCTTCCAAACCAAACTCGATAACGACACCTCTCAGCTATATAGAATTAATGCGGGTGTCCCTAAGGGTAGTGCGCTAGGGCCTCTATTGCATCTGTTATATACAAGTGACCTTCCTATCACAGAGGACGTTTGCTGATGACACAGCAATCCTGTCGTGTAATGAAGAGCCGAACACAGCAACCCAACTACTCCAAGAACATTTAAATCAGCTCGAAAAGTGGCTAAACAAGCGGAAAGTAAGGGTAAACTGGGATAAATCGGCCCAAGTCACGTTTACAACGAAACACTCGGCGTGTCCGCAAGTCTACCTAAACAATACACAGATCCCTCAGGCAGACGAAGTCAGATATCTAGGTCTGCATCTCGATAAACGCTTAACATGGAGATCTCATGTAAAAAAAACCGGAAAGAAATGGATCTACGTCTAAAAAAATTGTATTGGCTCCTTGGGAGAAACTCAGCACTTGCCGTAGATAACAAACTGTTAATCTACAAAAGCATAATTCGTCCCATCTGGTTCTACGGCTGTGAATTATGGGGATGCGCCAGCAAATCAACAATAAAAATAATGCAACGCTTCCAGTTCAAGACCCTGAGGGTGATATCCAATGCTCCCTGGTTTGTGTCAAATGCAACAAACCTAATATCTCAGTGCAAGAGATGCCAAAGTTATGGACACACCCAGAACTTCTGCGCACGGGAGCCGAGATGTGTAAAATGTGCTGGTAAGCATAATACAAGGGAATGTACAATACAAAAAACTAATTCACCAAAATGTGCCAACTGCGGAGAAGCACATCCAGCTAGTTATAGAGGATGCGAGATTGCCAAAAAATTACAAGAAATAAGGAACAACGCTAACAAAAATATACAGAAGATGGCAGTAGAAAGACAAATATCGAATAAGCCGCCATTCAGATGGAACACAAAAGTATTCCCGCCTTTACCCAAGGCTGAAGAAATAGCAGCAAGAGCTCCAAAACATGAAATATCGACGAACGAGCTTCTGTTAGATCTGATGTCCAAATTCGAACAACAGGAAAAAAAGTTTGAGCAACAAGAAAACATGCTTAAGAAAATTTCGGAAAGATTAATAAAATTGGAAGAAAATAGCACTAAAGCTGCAGCTTCCAAGAAGAAATAATGGATCTAAAAGGTATTAGAATAGCAGCATGGAATGCTAATGGCATCCAACAACATCAAAACGAACTGCAAATATTCTTGAATATACAAAAGATCGACATATGTTTAATTTCCGAAACACACCTAACAAGTCAGTCATACATATACCTTAAAGGATACAATACTTACCATACTATCCATCCCAAAACACAGCTAGAGGGGGAACTGCAGTGATAGTGAAAGATAACATAAAACATTTTGAATGGGATAAATACGAAACAGAAGAAATACAGGCCACTGCCATAAATATAAAAGTAGGAGGACAAAAAATTACAGTTGCAGCAGTTTACTGTGCTCCAAGGTACAACATGAAAAAGACGACTACTCTAGATTGTTTCAAAGTCTAGGAGAAAGCTTTATACTTGGAGGCGACTTTAATGCGAAAAATATACTATGGGGTTCGCGACTAACCACAACTAAAGGAAAGAGTTGTACGAAGCAGCAACTAGAATGAATTGTAATTTCCACTCCACGGGTAAACCCACCTACTGGCCCGCAGATGAAAATAAAATTCCTGACTTGATCGACCTCTTTATCTCCAGGAAAATTGCTATAAATTTTGTGGACATGGAAGAGAATTTTGATTTAAGTTCTGACCATTCCCCAATTATATTAACATTAAACGAAAACCTAATCAAGAAACAGTGCAACCCAACATTGTGTAATAAATACACAGATTGGGAAGCCTTTAAAGAAGAATTATGCAATAGAATCCACCTCAACGTACCCTTGTGAATAAAGAACAACTAGACCAGGAAACAGAAAATTTATTATAGATATCCAGCAAGCTGCGTGGAATAACACGCCAGAGATAAAGAGGAAAACAATAGGTATCAACTATCCTAAAGAAATTAAAGAGTTAGTGGTCGAAAAAAGAAGAGCCAGGAAAAAATGGCAGCAAACCAAAGCACCGGCAGATAAAACTAAGCTAAATCAACTCACGCAACAGTTAAGAAGGAATTAAAAGAAATAAAAACGAATCTGTGAATACTTACCTTAGGTACCTTTCAAACGATAAAGATGCCGACTATTCCGTATGGAGGGCAACTAGGAAAATCAAACGACCCATATTCCAAATACCACCATTAAGAACTGAAAATGGATGGGCAAGGAATAACAAGCAAAAGCAGACACTTTTGCAAAATACTTATAAAATATATTCCAACCTAACGAACAACAAATGCAAAACGAAGCAAGTCAAGAAGAAAACAGAACAGAAGAAGAAGAAATACGATACGTGACCCCACAAGAAGTAACAAAGAAATTAAAATAATATAAATCCAAAGAAATCTCCTGGATTTGATCTAATTACAGGAATGATTTTGAAGCAGCTACCAAAAAGCAATAGTTAAATTAACAAATTTAATAAATGCAGTGTTTAGACTAAAATATGTGCCAAGCGTCTGGAAAGTGGCTGAAATAATAATGATTCAAAAGCCTGGGAAACCCCAAATGAAATGACATCATATAGGCCTATTTCACTTCTGCCAATAGTCTCAAAATTATTTGAAAAGCTATTTCTAAAGCGACTCCAGCCAATAATAGAAAGAAAAGAACTGATACCCATACATCAATTTGGATTTAGAAATCAACATTCCACAATAGACCAAGTTCACAGAATAACTAATATAATTGAAAAAGCCTGGAAGAGAAAAGGTATGCTCAGAATATTCCTAGATGTCTCACAGGCGTTCGATAAAGTGTGGCATGAAGGATTGAACTATAAACTACGTAAAGTATTGCCTAAACAACATTCTGAACTACTAAAATCATATCTCAGTGATAGATTTTTTAGGATCAAACAAGGAGATAAGTATTCTGACTTATGCGAAATTAAAGCAGGGTACCACAGGGCAGTGTCCTGGGGCCAACACTATACCTTCTGTATACCAACGACGTGCCCACCAGCGAACGAACAACTACAGCCACTTTTGCGGACGATACCGCTATACTAGCAGTAGGGAAAACACTGAAGAAACAAGCGAAGCACTACAGCAAATCATAAATGAAATAGAAGTATGGACAAACAGATGGAGAATAAAGTTAAATGAAACCAAATCCGTGCATATCAACTTCACGAACAAGAGAGATGAATACCTACCAGTCATACTAAACAGTAGCATATTACCACACGCTAATACAGCAAAATACCTTGGAATGAACCTGGATGTAAAACTACGTTGGAAGGAACACATTAAGAAGAAAAAGAAGAATTAAATATTAAGTATAAGAAGATGCACTGGTTGTTGGGAAGAAAGTCCCAGCTGTCAACTTACAACAAATTACTACTTTACAAACAGATACTAAAACCCGTATGGACGTATGGCTGTCAAATGTGGGGATGCGCCAGTAAAAGCAATATCAACACGATCCAAGTCTTTCAAAATAAAGTGCTAAGGAACATTATTAATGCGCCCTGGTACGTCAGAAACAGTGATATTCATAGGGACCTAAGGATAAAAACTGTGTCTGAAGAAATCAAAACTATAGCTCAGAAACACGAATACAGGTTACACGAACACGTGAATATAGAGGTTCTACAACTCCTCGACACTGAGCAACTAGAAAGAAGACTTAAAAGGATAAAACCATTTGAGTTAGTGTAACAGTGAGAGAGTGTAACAGTGCAAAAGCAGAGTAAAAGTGAGAATATGTGAAAATAACGTGTGTGCCAGATTACTAGAACTGAGAGGACAATCGTTGGGTAAAATCTCATATAGTTCACTAGTTAATTTAAGTTATAACAAAATTGCTGGCTAGTCTTTAAGACTAGTTGTAATAACTCTAATAAAAAAAAAAAAAAAAAAAAATGCAACAATCCACAACAATTTTAACATCCTATTAGTAATGGATTTTATAAAAAGAAAAGCTGAAAAACATCATTACACTGTTGAAAATCACCCGCATATAACAGTCAACATCCTAGTCCACGAACCCGAAGCCAGAAGATTAAGGAAAAAGTGTCCAATAGACTTAGTGAACTAAAGTAGGAGATTTACCAGGGGTTCCTTTCTCATCGTGACTTTTATTAAACATTTAATAATATAAAATTAGCTCATAGAATTAGTGTATTTATTCTGATTGCTAATAAAATGAGTTTATAACAAAAAAAATTACGATTGTAACACTTACAATGGTATTACTGGAGTATGAGTTCCAAAAGTGTGTAAAATATCACATCCAGCTGAGTTACATTTAAGAGTGTTCTTTTTCTGTCAAGTGGTGAGAGATGTAAACCCCATAGAGTATTTGTATCATTATAAACCACATCTTTTTTATTAGGTCGGGCAGTATTTTATTATTTTTATACGACTGGAACTGTTAAAGGCCCTTACCAAACCAACCACCACGCTTAACGTTTACAAGTAATCTTTGTTGTATTTTGTCAATTTTTGTCCATTTGGTGGCTGTAGGGTGTTTATTATAGTAGATAATATAGTTGGGTGTTATTAAGTCATCTTTAATTGAAGTGGATTTTGTTTAACTGTAGCATATCCAGTTGGTATGTCTGTATAGTTTTCCAATTCATTAACGTTTCACTGAGCTGTTTTACATATTTGAGATATAGTCAAGCTTTGTTGTGACTGGTTTATAGTAACCTACTATATAAAAATTAAGTGGAATTTAAAATGAGGTAAGGAAGTGTAAAGGTTTTGTCCGCTGGACATTGGTGCTAACAAACATCCACCTATTATTATTGTTTTTAATCATGTGGAGAAGGTCTTCGTCGATAATTTGTTATTATGTGATTCGTTCTCTATTATTGTTTCTAAGCTTGTACTCAGTACCTTAATAAAATCCTGACAAGCTTAGCATCCAGTGATTTCAATCACATAGTACTCATTTGCAGGTTTACTTCCACTTTTCTTTTCCGACAATAAATTTTTAAATCGGACTTTCCAGCTCTCCAGTTATATTTTTTAAAATATCTCTTACTCTTGCTTTGTTGTAGATGGAATTGTAAGATCATTTGCACATTCTAACAACTGTTTATTATTTCCTCCAAACCTGCTTCTTCTTATAATCATAATACAATATATCAATATATAATACAATATTACGCAGAGGTTATGCTTCTTGGTGTTACTTTTTTGAAGGAACCCTTTTGTATCTTTACAAGTCACTGAGACTTAAGACTTACCTAATGTTCAGCATCTGTTCTGATATACTCTTGAAAACCTCATTTTCTAAAGTAGATAACATTTTATATGCAGCATCTAGCAGTAAAAAATGGGCTCTGGTGCATAACAGAAGAGAATTACAATAAATAAAAAGCGGAGACTTTTGCACATAAGTAGGTAAAATCAAGAAAAATCGTAATTAAACATGTTCGGGCTTTACTACCGGGCGCCCGTGCGCTTTTATAAAAGATACTAAACTTGGCGCCGCCGCTGTATCGGAGACGCTGGACCCCTTTCTCGGGCCACTGGGCCTTAGCGAGAATGGGGTGCACGCGCTCACGTGTGGCGCCGCGCTACATTCAGCGCAGAGACTTGACTCGAGTCCGTTGAGCCTTCCAGACGTTAGCGGTGCTTTCAAGGGAAAGAGGACTGCGTGACAGGGAAACAGGTCAGTGTGGAATCGTGATGATTGTTGCGTATGCGTTCTGTTGTGCTGTAAGGGCGGTGTGTGTGACCCTGGGGAAGGAAGCACGGAGTGCCGTGGCCCTTCCATGGAGCCCGGTAGGGCAAGGACTCGTTCGCCTAGCTGGTCATCCTCACAGGGGTGCGGTGTCCAAGGGGGCAGGATGCCTAGCTGGTCACCCTCTCTGCGGAGCGGTGTCCGTGGGGACGGGACGGGACGGCGCATACACACGCCCAGGTAGAGATCTCTCATTGCGTGCGGAAAGGTATCTTGCGGCTTGCGTAATTGCGTTCGCGCCACTAGCGGCGTTGCGACACGATGATTTGTATTGTCGTTTACTATTGTTCATTGTATGAATTGTAGTTAGCTTAAGTTTTACAACTACAAATCCTACTCTTGCCCCGGCTTTCTTCTCTATTCGCGAGAGGTTTTATGCCTAGGCAAGTAGTAACTTTCGCGTAATCCTTTGTGTTTTATTGATTGGACCTGCGCTCACTCAATCCTTAACTAAGCCTCACCCTTACAGTAATTCTAATCTTGGTCATTTGGAATCAAACAAAACATGATATGAAAATAAACAGGAAGAGTTTATGAAATATGCATAAGAAAGTAGAAAAGTTATTTAAACACCTCGATGAAGTTATAGAAGCTGAGTGCTCCCAGTTTCAACAGTTGAGAAAGACAAAAAGGAACTTAACGCCCCTGGAAGACATACGAAGATCATTAGGAAGTGAAAGAACAATAAAAGTTAATTAAACAAATTGGAAGGAAATCCAGAAATTGATAGCCATCATTGTAGCTCGTATATACCCGCTTAGGGTGACGGTGCCTTAACAATTCGGCGCCAGAACATCCGTGACAAACTGTTTCGGCTTATAGGTGGCGACGCCAAAAATCTTTAAACTTTAAGGGTGTACTCAATAATGATCACAATTCTATGTATGCATATTTAAACCTGAAGAAATTGATCACGTGATTATAGTGCTTGTATAAAGTATAATGTGATACTAATAACAGAATGTAATATGACGGATTACGTGCTGCAACGGAGTTATGGAAAACGTTATTAACTCTCCAGCCAGGGCTGGTTCCAGAGCCACCCGTGTTCACGGGCGGGGCCTGTCGGATCAACTTTATAGCAGCGCATACAAAATTTAAATTTGTGTAAAAGCAAGGCCTGCCAAAATCTCATTTTTTGTAGGCACAATTGTATTGGAAGAAGGAATTGCATTACAGAATATCACATAATAATAAATTAAGTTAAACCACCATACACAAGCCGAAAAAAGGAGGATGTAAATACAATTTTAATCTTTTAATAACTTGGATCTAATGTCAACAATACAGCGTTTGATCGATCTTAATTGCATCAAGAGTTCGTGGTTTGTTTGCACAGACTGCATATTTTAAATAATCCTACAGAAAGTAGTCTGAAGGAGTTTAATCACAACTTCTTAGAAGCCAACTGACAGTCGCATTTCTTAAAATTATCCTTTTACAAAACTATTTTGCAATCAGTCAATACTGGCACCGTTTTGTTGGAACCACATGTGTTCCAAATTAATTTCATCTGAATTTGGCCTCAAAGATTTGTTAACTGCATCCCCTACTTCGCTTTGAAAAAGAATGGTTCGATGATGCCACCATGCCATCAACCACACCATACAGTGGCCTTTTGAGGATGCAAGGGCTTCTTGTAAATCTCTTGTGGATGGCTTGTATACCAAAAACGACAATTTTGTTTGTTAACATATCCACTTAATCAGAAATGAGCTTCGTCTGAGAAGATAATTTTTTGCGCAAAATTATAATCCGTTTCAAGTTGCTCTAAAGCTCAAGCAAGAGAGTTACGACGCTTACGATAGTCTAGTAGCTTCAGTAACATCTGAGACATATATTGTAGTCTTGGTCTTCCTCGTGCATTTTGCCATCGCCTGCTTCTTCTACAATGGTCTTCAAAATCTTCCGTCTTCTTAGGTTATAAACAACTCTATTAGTTTCTTTAATGCTGTTTACAATTCTTCAGTTTGTCTGGCTCTTTTTCTTATTTTTACGTAAGTAGCAACGTTGACTCAGCTCACTCCAGCATGCGTCTATAACGCCGAAAGCTTCAATTCTTTTCCTTTCACTAGTGGGTGCCGTCCATGTCTCACACTTGTAAGGCGTTATATTCCACATAAATGTTTTTATTTGATGCCTTCGCATAATTTCTGTATTCCATCTTTTATTACAAGACTCCATAGAGAGATTCTTCTACTTCCCCCATTATATGTCTGTTTGGTCTAACTTGTCTACGCCCTTGTTTATTTTTACTACTTACTATCTTCGAGACTGATTTGTCTTCATTCCATACCCTCTTTTATGCAGTTACTTCCAGTCTAGCAACTTCATTCGCTCTATTTTCTTTCCTTCTATTTTGACCCTTGCGTGTTACTCCTTTCTTGAATTTCTTCAGTGGGTTTTTACGTGTATGTTAAAGAGCGGTGACGATAATGTGCATTCTTGGCTTATTCCTGTGTTCTTCAATAAATTTTAACTATTTTGTATGCGTTTTTGAGTTTATTGTCCCTTTCTGTTCCGCGTATAGGATTTTTATAATTTTTCACCGCATTAATACCTGTCCTGTGCATATCTTCAAAAGCGCCTTCCACTTTAGTTTATCAAAGGCTTTTTCCATATGGACAAATTCGATGTATGTATTTTTCATTTCTACTACCATTTTTTTATAATATACCTTCTCTTGTTCTCAAACTGATCTATGAGTTGTCCTTTTATTATTCCTTCTATTTTTCAGCATGGGATTTTTGATAATACTTTCAAAGCGTGTGATGCTAAGCTGATTGTCTGATGGCTGTCTGCTCTTTTTTTATTTTGGGGCCGTTACTGTTGTTATCATTAAAGTTTTAGTACTATTCCGCGCACATTAATTGGTATCATCACATCACACAGCCATTGAAGTCAACTGCAGGACGCAGGCCTTCCTTGAATTCAAAGAAGATTTGGCAATTAAACGCCGCGCTTGCCGGTGGGTTGGCGAGTAGATAGGATGTATGCAGGATAAGAGTACGTAGATTGTGTGTAGGACTAAAGTTGGGACACGACTTTTTCCCGGTGTTAGGAAATGGAGAAAAGTCGAGGCTCGCGTGGGCAGGGTCGCTTCCCTGAAGTAGATCTATCCTCCATCGGGATCACAGAGAATTATCTACCCGCTACCCATTTAATAAATTAATTGGTATAACATTTATAATTATTTTTTATAAGTTCAGAGAGAATTTGGCCCCAGCAAGCATGCAGTGGGCCAGTAATAGTTAAGTGATTTTCAGTCGGTAATTGCACTGGTTGGCCGCAACCATGCAGTTTTTATTGGCCAATCATAGCGAGCGACAGTAATGAGAACATTACCAGGGATTCCTTGGCATAAAATTCGAAGATCAGTTGGCTACAATTGCGGGCCTCACTAGCGTTTCCTTCTCCGAGCCTGCTACCACTCCCGCAAACGCCGAAGCCACCCTTAATACCCAAAAGTTGCCCCCACCTTTCATATCGGACCCTAGTGTTTCTTAGGCCTCCTCCAGTGGGGAGCAAGGATTGAAGCCTGCACGCAAATATTTTTTTTGACGGTTTCACCCTTTCTCTCCGGTCCTTAATGATCTTGAAGAGGATGCCAAGATTCAGACGCACAAGCTTGCCCAGTAAGCGCTTCCTTCAGGGAAAGAACCCTGCCCATTATATTGTGGGCGAAAGTAGCCTAGCTGTATGTGTGCAAGGCTTCTTAAAGAGAAAGAATCTATTGGCTAAAATCTGCATCTATACCACTATATCAGAGGACTACTGGTGCTTGATTTGCTTCCTGGAGGAAGCAAAATTGAGCACCATTACAATTTGCTTATGGTAGATAAGCCTCTCCGAAAAGTGATAAGAGGCGTTGCGGAGGGGAGATGAAGCAGGAGTTTATCGACGACTAGATTTCCAACCTTGCGAGAAAAATGGGAAAGGGCGTTTAGCGTTTTTTAAACTTAAGCGGAATGACAAGCGCAAGGCCATTTTTAACTTTGATGTAGCTGTTACGGTGGAGAAGCCGCATAAAAGAAACTCGACAGAGTGCCACCGTTGCCAGCGGTTTGGGCATGCGCAGCGTTGCGCGTCATCCCAAAGTGCGTGGAGTGTGTGAAGTACTTCTATTATAGAATCCATTGCTTGCGCAAACTGTTAGGTTCTCACTCAGCCACCTACGGGTAATGCCTCGTTTTTACCAAGCCGGCATCTCGTCAAATCACACTGCACACGAGCAAAGCTATGCCGCAGCTATTGCTGATCCTCGACTACAGCTCACTAAAAAAAACATTCAGCCAAATGACCAAGGTTGGGCCACCATCGCAAGATTCTTTTAGAACGTGACCTCTCCGCGTTTTTAAAAGCATTTAACAAATCGTGGCAGCCATCTATAACACTACAAACTTTCTTGAGGTGGTTGCGGGGCTGATGTTTTGCGAGAATGACATCATGGCATGTTCAGAACATCTTAAAGACCTGGGCAACCTAAGCTTCCGCCACAACTTCCAGCGCCAGGTTTTCCAAAAACCCAGGTACCTTGTGAGCCAAGGATGTCTACGTCCATATCCATAATATTTGGTCTAACCCTAAGACTTTATTTGTTTTCAGGTCTTTTTTTAGTTGCTGTTTTTTCATTATTATTCTTCCTTATGTAAAACATACCTGTTTACCTTACCTTCTTGCCTACCTTTTTCTCATGAGTATTTCAACTTTTTCAGTTTAATTTATTGCTTATATGTTAAATCTTGTGTTGTTTGTGTTCGATAGAAAATTATGAATTCTTCATAGACCGCTTCTTAGATAAACTAGTAATCCATTGCCATTACCATTATTAACAATGTCATTTTTGCCCCCATCACCACATCGTATAATAATTAAGTTAATTATTGATATAAATACGCCTTTATCTGTTTTATTACGGTACTATCTAATATTTTTTTAATAAACTAAACATTGCAATATTAAAATTCTTTCACTGTAACCTAATCTCTAACACTTGTTAGTATTTTATAGTTTATATAACAAAAAATAGTTATAATACGTGGAATTATAACTTTAGAGAAACAATGAACAAACTTGTGCCCAACGGGGTTAGTAGCTTAATGTCACAATTTATTTTGTAAATGCAAAACCTTACTAATCCATATATGGAACACGTAGAAAGACTCTAAAATAAAATAGCCGATTTTCTGTCACCCAGAGCACGTCATGAATTTTAAAATATTTTTTTTATAAAAGCTCGCAATTTTATTCGAATCGAAAACGTGAGACTTTTCAAAGTTATTTAAGCAGCAGAAGTTGATTACTTTTGGGCCAAAAAGTGTCTATGAAATATGTAAGAGATTCAGAATGAAATAATATAAAAAACCTTCTGATCTATTGCTAGCTATAGCAACAAAACTTGACAATTGTGGTGAATATTTTTATAGAAATTTCTAGTGGTTTGAATTTAATAAAGCAATCCAAGTAAATTAAGCAAAAGTGCATTAAAAAATTAAAATAGCAAACAAATGTTGATAGTAAATGCGTATAATGGCCTAATTAACAAAAATAAAATCCTACCATACTAATTCTAACTAAACCACTAAAGAAATCTTTGGATTGAAATAAATTTTCGGCTGTCGAAAGAACTGTGAGTAACTTCAGCAAATGCGGAGATGTTACCTGCAACGACCCGATTTACGTCAGCAACTAGACTAGTTACGTCAGCAGTTATTCCAGTTACGTCGACAGTTAGCCTGGTGACGCCATCAATAATCTCGCATCACCATCACTACCACACACGTACAAGTATAAAGTCAAAAAAGCATAGGACTGTAACTTAATTTTAAAAAGACTTTCTTCTGAAGATGACCGCCACAGTTGTGGAGTTTCCGGCTACGGGTTAACCGGCTGAGAACCAACAATACGATGTATAAAACATCATTTCATGTCACGACATAAATCCGAAAGGAGGTAACACTTAAAATTATTGTGGAGCAAAATTACGCTGCGTGAAATGGTTTGAAGATCATCCACCCAAAGCATTTAAGAAAAAGATAATGATCTATCTGAATGGGTATATTGTGGCAAATATCACCCTCCTAATTAGATCAGATGTCCTAATGACCAGTGATTACAAAAGAATGTATTCTAACACGAAATCCAAAATTAATATTCGAACAACACACCTCTAGATCAAAACCAATGATTTACAGTGTAATCAAATATCAATTATACTAACCTAAACAACTTTTTAATTTGACAAAATCATACAACTTATCAAAGACTTAATAACAACCCCTCATCCTTTGTCTCAACTCCTCCCAATTAACACACATAGTCCAAGTATTCTCAATTCGGTCGACCTATCAACAATATAAAAAAAATCAACCTTCAGCAAAACAACAAATGCAGAAAAATCAAAAAATTACTTCTCGAAAATGACATTCAACCCCCACAAATTTCCGAAATGCCCACAAAAGTCACAAAAGACTAATTGTAGAAATGTAGCTGTCGTGCAACCAATCACTACAATAATATCAAACTCAACAATTTTACATCGAAATGTCAATTACACATGAGTATACATAGCATCCTTACCAAAGTAAGATTACCATTTAGATCCCTACAAAGTTTTTCCGCCTCCTAGTAATGTCACCAACTTCTACGCCAACTTATAGACCACTTACAAGAATGACAAATTGCTGCGTCAATTGGAAACACTTAAAAGAACTTATTATTAATACATCTATCCAAACTGCCGCTACCCAACAAGACTAGCAAATAGCGATTGCCTTCTTTCTGAGTACATTATACAAATAATTAAAGAAAAAGTCAGGTTTAAAGATAATGGGTTAGAACGAGGCGGTTAAATTAGAAAAATATAGAAGCCTAAAAATACAGAAAAAATTAGAAAATATTTAACCAAGCAGACCTAACCTCTAAACGATACAAAAAATATGATTTAAATGCTTAAAATATCGCCAATAATAGTAACATCTGATGGTACACATAGTTTTGATAAAGATAAAAACATTTACTTTGTGAGCTACTTAAAAAGGTCGTTACAGCAAATATTTCTGGGGATAACAGACTCAAATGGCACGAAATCATTATATAGAAACCAATATTAGTAAAAAAAATAAATACACATACAAACTGCCCTACACCTGAAATCAAAATTAAAAACCTCTCAAAAATAGCAATAATTTTGTTAGCGTTACCGTACTAACATTTGATAAGGTGCGGCTCGAAGGTATAAATACGAATTACTCTATCTATTATAGCTATCATTTTTTGGATTTAAGGGAGCACATATTTTTCTACAGCGGTAACCATCAGAAACTCAGATCTGGATTTATGGTTCATAAAAGTATTAAATAACTGGTAACAGATCTTAAGTGCATTTTTGACAGATTATGCAGCCTAAGAATAAAAAAAATCTATAGAAACATCAGTATAATAAACTTGCACGCTCCTACTGAGGAGAAAGAAGAAGAGAAAAACGAGGTTTGTCCCGAGAAAGCAGAAAAACTTTATTAAACATTGCCAATTTGGGATATTAAATTAGTAATAGAAGAATATAACGCCTAAACAGGAAATGAAGACATATATAAGACAACAATAAGAAATCATAGTACTGCCAACGAGAATGGTGAAAAACTGATTGAATTTGCAGTACAAAAAAACTTGAGAGTATTGTCAACATACTTTCAGCACAAAGTGATACACAAGGACACACAGATGTCACCGGACTGTAGATCTGTTGAGGACTCTAGAAGCTACAGAGGGGCAGATGAAGACTCGGATTACGTTTTAGTCAGATTTAAAATGAGATACACGAAACCGAAGAGAAAGCATAGAACAAAATAGGAATAAACCATGCAATAAAAAATTATGCAACAGCATTTAGATAATCTTCCTCAAATACAAAATTTTGGAGAAACCTCGCGAAAAGGCAATATTCAAAACATCAGAAATGATATCACAGGAAAATACAAATAATTCAAGAGCGGTTTGGTTCGAGAATGAGTGTAAGGGGGCAATCAAGAGAAGAAATCGTGCTAGGAAGTAAGAAATATTTAAATTTACTCCTTAAAATGAAGCAAGTTATAAAGTAGCTAAAATAGAAGCAAAGAAAGGGATACCAATCTAATGAAAGTACCAAATCAAGACAATGTTAAGATCTTTGACAAGATAAAGAATAACAAAAGGGCGGAGAAAGTCTGCAAAGAAAACCAGATGATCTTATCAAAGAAATCAGGGACGAAGAAAAAATGCCTATAAAGTGGTAGGAAGCGCTGTTATGTACAGTTCACAAAAGAGACAAAACGCACTGCCAGAATTATAGAGATATAGCTTGGTTAGATGCAGTGCATAAAGTGCTAACCAATAGACTTAGAAATAAATTAAATGTAAAAGCAGAAGAAGTTACAAGCGAATGCCAGCGAAGCTCAAAAGGCTAACAAGAATGACTTTGGTAGACTCTAAAAAAGCAAGATTAATGGAAACCCGTCTGAAGAGTTTCAAGTTAGCCCAGGTCTACGTCAAGGTAGCCCTTTATCAACACTGTTGTTTAATCTTAAACGCGGAAGAAGTGTGGGCAAATTTCAAGACAGTGACAACAAAAGAAACATGCAGGATGATAAATATACAAAACAAGAGGACTAATTGGTGAACTGAAAACATTAGAACCGCCACCAGAAAAAATATATCTAAGTAGTAAAACAAATAGACTATAAAATTTAAAAAACAATTAAAAAGAAGTCAAAAGACTAGCCAAAAAATTCTATTCTTTGGAGCCATTAAAAATGTGGAGAAAAAGAAAATTTGCATGCCTGCCCTCAATAACATACAAGACAAAAAAGATGAAATTTTTACAGACGAAGAAGGCATACTGCAAAAATAGAATTATCAACAGAAGATATAACAGTAAAAGAATTGCAAGAGGCATTAAAGAACAAGATACGATTAAATTGCAATAGACATACTAATAGTTGGAGAGAAAATATTATATGATATTTAACAAAGTACTAAATTCAGAAGAATAGTCATCATAGTCCTAATAAACAAAAAAAAAAAGACACAAAGTATTGTAATAATTACAGGGGCATAACCCTATTAAGTATAGTAGGCAAACTATACACAAACATGTAAAAAAGATGAAGAAAAAAACTAGAAAAGCAATTAAAGATTCACAACGGGAAGAAGAACGACAACGAGAGTATATGGGAAATTCTAGAAGAATGAGGTATAGAAGACAAACTGGTACAAGAGGTAAAATACTATCGGCGAAAACAAGGAACTTTGTAAGAGTCAGACAAGAAAAGTCATACATGTTTGAGACCACAAAAGGGCCCCTCAGGGATGCATTCGGAGCTCCTTGCTATTCTTAATCATCATGGACGAAAGAATCAAGAAAGCTAAAAACAAACAAAACCGTATAAAGTTGGACACTGAAAGATGGACGATGTCAGCGTCTCAAAAATAACCTACACAGATAACATGGTCATAATCCCGAAAGACGAGAAAAGTTTGCCTGAGAACCTAAAAACATACAACAGCCTGAAGGAAAACAGCATGAGAATAAACAAACCAAAAACAAAATTTATGATAATAGCTAAGGAATAATCAGACACACCAGATAAAATTAGAGGAAACCAAACTAGAACAAGTAAAAAGTTCCAAAAATTCAAGCTTGATGGTAGTACAAAATGAAAAACTGGATGAAGAAACGAAGAAAGAATAGGATCAGGGAGAAGATTATTTAATCAAAACGCCATTTTCTACCAGGAAAAGGAATCCATAATAAAATAGAAATGAAAGTATTTAAAACCGTGGCCATTCCAACCTTTAACGTATGGTTCCAAGGTACGGACTCTATTACAAAAAAAAAGATACAAAGTATTTAGGACAGAAAACGAGAATGGTGTAAAACCATAAATGAAACTTTCGACAGCAGTGTGGGGAATTAGCGAGCGGTGAAATAAACTAATGTTCCTTATGACGTCTGCTTTCGAATGACGTATCACATGACATGTTATGTGACGGAAAAAAGTTTGACCTCACCGTTGACCCCTTGACTTTTGCTCGATTTGGCTGAACTTCAATAGCAAAGAAGGTATTGACCTAAGGTATAAGTATGCCAAGTTTGAAGTGAATCCGATGATTATAACGGAAGTTATCATGTCTCCAGACAGACAGACACCATGTTAAAATTATTAACTTTCCCCTATAGCGTTCCGCTGTCGAAAGTTAATAAAACAAGAAAAGATAAAATTATAAACACCTTTGGAAGCGAATTAGGCACCAAGCCAGTAGAGCAAATTATATAACAGGGATAATTAAGATTGTTCGGACATGTAGCGAGTTTGAACGAGGACATAACAATAAAAAAAGTATATGAAGCAAAATCACAAAGGTTGAACTTATTATTGTGGTCAAAAAAAAAAAATCAAAACTCGGGTACTGGATACGGTGGTACTGGGTATGCTCTTATACGGAGCGGAGACGTGGCCCAACACAAAACGAGATAAGCAAAGACTGGAGGTCGTAGAAATAGACTTTTTGAGGCGAGGATGCAGAATATCAAAACCAGAGCATGTATATGACAATGGATATATTTATCAAAGCATCAGAGAAGATGAATTTGGAATGGCCACGTTCACAGGAAGAACAACCAACCATAACCTTTGCGACTAGATTTGGTTAGATCGAAAGAAGTAGACGCAACTTCTGCTGTAGTTATATATAAAGTAAACATAAGTAGAAAGAAGACGAAGGAAAGACCAAGAAAGACACAGAAAGAAGACAACGGAAAGTAAACTAGCAAGAAATGAAAGAACTCAACCCCTACAAGTCTTAAACCCGAAAATGTGGGACGGCTTCAAGAGTAAGTAAGTACAAAATTATCTTGAAATAATCTAAGGTGTTACTGCAAGGACACATTAGTAAAGTTTTGCCCGTAATACTCTAAACTTATCGTAAAAATACTAACACTAACTTAGTGTATGCTACTCCGACTGTCATTGCTTAAGAAGTTCTTCGAGTGAAGTATAACAAAGATAAGAAATAAGAGCTTATATATAATATTTTGGTAAAGATCGAAAGTGCTTAAGGAGTTTGAAGATTGATCATTGAGGGGTAAGCAAAAATTTCTGGAGCTGCTGTTGCCTCAATTACTGTAAGGGGCGCGCACGCGAAAATCCGGGAAGCACCGGGCGCATCTTGATGAAATACCAGAAACCGTCTAAGCAAGAGCTCCATTACACGGCTGGCTGTCCAGCATCAAAGAGTTGCAAGCCCGGGCCCCCTTTGAGAAAAAGACGCCCAAGTTGCCGGAAGCCAACGCATACACTGCAAAGTTAATGATTAGCTACGTTTGAAAATCCGGGGTGCAAGCTGACGCTGAAAGGACCTGCCGCTATAAACGGGCGCCGCCTCGCCACGCAATGCAGAGCGTGCCCTCTTCCGCTCTTGTGCCTGCACGGGAGCTTTGCTCAGGGCGGCTGAATCGCACGGGAAGTATTTAGTCGAGGCTTTCGCAACCGGAAATTGAAACTCAGATGTACAACCTGCATAAAACATACATTCAGAACTACGGATTAGTGAGTGTTGTCTTTGAAGTAATGTATTGCACTTGCGCATTTGTACACAGGGAAATATGATATATCGACAGTTCTTTCGCAAAACTTTTAAAAACCTGCACTATACTCTAATGATACGAAGGCTATTTTTTGAACTTTCGATGAGAATAAGAACAAGTTTGAATAATAAAGTGGTTAACGCTCGTCGTGCAAAAGAGTTGTCCTCCTAGACCTATCTCCAACTCTTAAAAAAGGTGAAAGCGACTCGGGACGATCAAACACTTCCCATTAAAATTGTGCAAGAATCTGTTTGGTTACCACAGTAGTTTGCGGTTGTCCGTTGTCTTGGCTCAAAACAATTGCAGAAGACAGCACGCCTCTTCTTTTGCTCTAAATGGGATCGTAGTCCCCAGCTCCATAAATCTTACTGTTCCCAAAAAACGGTAGTCATGGTCTCCCTTTTTGTGAAGGTTTGTTTGAACTTCTTGGCTTCGTTCGGGGAGTTTGTGCGTGTCCATTGTTTGGATTGTATTTTCTATTCTAGATTTTCATAAAGAATCAAAATTTTATCTTCTGTGACGATTGATTTCAAAAACTCTTCTCCCTCAAGAGCGTAACGTGTGAGAAAAGGTTGTGGTCAACATTTTGGAAACCCAACGTGCACAAAGTTTTTGGTAGTGTAAGTGTTCCGTTACGATCGTGTACAGATCTGACCTTGAAATTCCCGGAAATAGCACAACCCCGTCTCGGTCGAACCACTTGGTCAACTCGCTGAACAAGGTCTTCACTTGCGTCCTTGTCCACCTTCATCATGAACATTAGTTCAGTCATCTTTAAATTTCCTACATCATTCTCACACAACACCATCACTCATAAAGTTTGCACCGTAAACGCAGCTCATTCTCCGATGAATTTCTGCTGCGCTATACCTTCTGTCTGTAAGAAACAAATGACTTTGCGTAACTCGCACTTGGCGGAAGAATCAACCATGCCTGCTATATTAACGGGTCTGTAGCTCAGCTCCAACTCGGCAGTGAAAGATAGTATGGTGGGAAAGCTGCGCAATAGTGCAGTGCGCAGATCCGCGTCGTATCGCTCGGCTGGTCAGTTAGCAGCGCTACCGAAGACTGAAAAAATAACCCTCGTAGATTAATTTGCTATTTGTTATACATTTGATGATTTATTTGATTATAAGAAAATTTCCAGTTCTTTTCACATTTATTTTCAGTGCCAGCTAATATTTGCACCCAATTTTTTCAAAGTATCCACACTTTTTCAATAATTTTAGCATATGAGTAGTAGTTATATTAAACTTCTCAAAGAAATGCACATTAATTTGCTATAAAAAATTTCAGACCACAATCCATACGAACGGAAATGACAGAGATATTATTCCAAAATTTTTATTTTTGGCGAAGCTCTAGAGTTTAAATCCCAGAACATTCTGGTTCATCCTAGAACCGGGTGCTTAAATATAAGGCGGAGCAGATTAGCATTCGCGGCACAGTTGCAGCGGGGCAGTGCATGCGGTCGAACGTGTCTTGCCGTGTGCGCCCCTAAGTTGCGCGCTAACCGCCGCGATGTTCCAGCCAAATTTCAGCTTTTACGAAATGAGTGACAGCGATGGTGAAGGACCGGGCCAGTGGTTCGAGGAACTCCTTACCGCAAACCCGGACCAGAGATCGTTGTGGCGAAACATAATGTACCACGACCTCGATGACCTAAACGGAATGTCAAAAATCCTCAAAGAGGTACTTCAAAAGCGAGAAGGTAAGCGACACAGCCGTTCAGCTGAACCATTCGCTTTCGCCGTTCCAGTCGCATTAACCAGTGCTGCTACTCCACAATTGCCTTCGTCTGTCCTGATAGAGAGTGTGGTGAGTCGTACTGCGGCACAGCTACGCAGAGAAAACCCGGTGAGGACTTCAAACCTTCCCGAAACACCGCCGTAGAGCTCGAGTAAAGATACTCCCGCCTTCGCCCGAAGCACCGTCAACGCCGAGATGTCGACTGTTTCTAACACCAACCCCCGCTAGGTATCCCAACTCGCTCGGAGAACGCTTCCCAAGGAGAAAGAGTCCCGCTCATCATCCTACGGGAGAAGAAGAGTCGGAAAGCCATCCACGAAATAAGAATCGTCACTGCCCCCGTTCAGGATTACAGGTGTCTGACTCATTTCCTAGAGGAAGCCAAGATTCAACATCACTTCCATCTGCTAAAGGTTGATAAGCCTCTCAGCGCAGTAATGCGTGGAGCCCCAGAAAATGCCACCGAGGAGGAGCTAAGGCAGGAGCTCCACGCGGTAAGGAAAATGAGAAAGAGGCCGAAGAGAAGCTCGATGCCACTCATGTTCCTAGAACTTGAGCGGTCCAAAAAAGTCAAAGAAATATTTCAGATCTGCAGCGTTCTCAACTTGGCTGTAACGGTAGAGCAGCCAAACAAGAGGAAGGTCGCAACTCAGTGCCACCGCTGTCAACGTTTTGGGCACGCGCAGCGCTGCTGCCGTGCTGCCCCGAAGTGCGTGAAATGCGAAGACTGTAAGAAGCCCCGGGACGAACTAGCCACGAGCGCCAACTGGAGACACCCAGCCAGTTTCTGGGGATGTCCTGCCTTCCTCAAACCAGCAACGGCGGCCACTCCAGTCCACAGCAGCAACCCAAAAGAATGTCCCCGCCCCCAACAACCTCAACATACGCAGAATTCTCCACCACAGTCAGATCACCAGTACTGGGTGGTTCCAGAACGTGGAGCCTACCACGTTCCTGGCATCCATATAAAAAATTGTAGCGGCAACCGAAACGGCTACCAACTTCGCAGAGGTTGTTGCAGGCCTCGCTAGCAAATATGTTATCCTTGGTTTGTTCAGAGCTACTTAAACTACCTGGGTACCTTCTAAGCTTTTGCCAACCTGACAGCGCCCAAAAGGCCACCAACATCCAATGCCAGGGCTTCCCGGAAATAGAAAGTTAAGGGCTTAAACCCAGGTACCTGAAATGCCAATGAAGAAAAGGAAGGCATTCGCGGCAGTCGAATAGGAGGTCATACAGCGAACAGCGGTACAAATAAATTAGAGTTTAGTTTTGAATTACATTTTTTGTCAATTTAAATTTCACATGAGGAGCAAAGATGGTCGAAATTTGTTGAAAAACCAAGTCCAGTAGAATGGAAGAAACATTCTGAAGAGCGTCTTGAATGTAGTTCCAAATACTTAGTAGAAATCTTTCCTTGGCAATTGCTCATATGGCATAAAGGCCGAATAAACATTGTAACCCATAGAATTAACATCAAAATTACACCACCAATGCAGCAACCCTAAAGAATCGATTATATCGTTATTACTAAGGCGAGGCAGAGAATCATTAAATTATTATGCAGTCCATGGTCATAGATGATTACATGAGTAAAGGAAAAAGACAAGTCAATATGATTCTATGTCGACTAGCACCAGATAAGTACAGTAACTGACAAGGATGACTACCCTTTTTTAGGATTAACTATATATTATCTGGGAAGTGGTTTAGCTACCCAGAATGGAGCGCTAAGACAAAAGAAAACACAATAGATTTAAGAGTATGACCAATCAGTGTCATGTCATTTAGGTTGAGTAACGTCCCGGAGACTAACATCTGTCAAGTTAGTTTTACTCGGTGTATTTGGATGGAATAATCATAACAGACAAATTTTTTTATGATTATGAAAGAATTTTGAAGAAGCATTTCAATAATTGTAAAGGGATAATTTGAAACTGAGCTTCAAAAAGTAAAACATTTCGGAAGGACTTCCATATGTCACATCACATTAGGAGATGGAATAGCAGCAACTTGAAGTAGTACAAGAGTGGCCGTTGTGTAGACGCGCCAAAGGACGAAGAAAAAAATCAGTGTGCTGAACATAGTGGTAAAGGCTAATTAAACACAACAAATTTTCTTGAAGTTAGATGTTTTTAGTAGTACTGAAACCAAGTCGTTGCTATTAATGTTGAAAAACGAAATGTTAGAAATCCTACGTCTTATTTGCAAGTTAGACCTTCAAAGAAAAATATTGAAGAATGAAGAACACTGCAGAAGTTTCAAAAATCATTTGTAAGAAATGGCGTTGAAACTAAAAATTATGGGGAAAGACAATACAATGTAAGCATCCTAATAAAGATGAGGGTAAAATGACTGGTTTATTTCCAAAGATTACTAATAGCATCAGATATATACTGATTGTCATAGATTACTTCGCCAAGTGGATTAAAGCATGCGCCATATTGAATGAAGAAGTCTCCACAGTTGCTGAAATATTAATCAGAGTTTTTCATTTGCTTTGAGAGACCCTGAAGATCCACTCACATCAAGGGTGCAATTTTGAGTTAGCCACCTTTATGTGTGTGTCGTTATTAGAAATCAATAAAACTAAAACAACCTTTCTGTATTTCTAGTAAGATGATATGGTAAATATACTTCACAAACTTTTCATCCAAGCATCACAGCGATTGAAATCAATACGCCGACTAAGAACAAACTAGTCGAAATACACAATCCAGTCCATAGAAACATCCAAATCCCTAACGACAGAACGAAAGACTAACAAAATAGCTAAATTAAGAGGGAAGGGTTCAAGCTGGACAGTTCAGTTTGACCTTATAATCCGCAGAGATAATATGGACAATAATTTAAGTTTTAAGGATTTTATAAACAAGGAGGATCTTGGGCGACGACTAAAGTCCTGCAAGATCTGTTTGATGTCTCCACAAATATATTTATCAGTATAGTACAGTTTCTTCGTACTGACAAAGACATATTTCCAGTTTGTACAAAAAACCCTACGATTACCGGGCAAGAGATATTCCATATTCTACTTGGTAACCAAGCAACATTTCCCTCAAAGCTCGAGTTGCCTCAGTATGTGACGGGGGTCTATCTTATCTAAAACAGGATTTAATTTAATGGAATATCAAAAGATAAGCGATACCAAAAACTAGATGGGGTTTATATTGGATAGTGTGTTAAGTGAGGAGATGCAGATCACTGTATGTAAACTTAACTATAGTGTAAGAGGATCAGAAAAGCCAATTTATAGTTCTTCATACTGCATAGGCATATATAATTTTGGGGACACGTACCGAATCCTCTATGATATACTGGTTGTAAGACAGAACAGCCTTGTAGAGGAGCCATCCTTAAAAATCAAGCTGCAAAAATAAGACAACGCGTAAGTATTCAGAAAATTCCAGAGCAATCCTAAAGGAAGGGTCCAGTAATCCGCTCGGCGTGCAAACGCAGAGCCTTAAGGATTTCAAAATCCGTTCACGGATATTTAAGGGTGTACGGGAAAAAGCTAAGAAAGCAGTTGAGATTGGACACAGGCTGCACTGAAATCAAAGTACAGCGAGGACAGATCGGGTAGTCGAAACAAATAATTAGCGATAGTGCGCTAGCTAATTGGTGATTAACCTGCTATAAAAATAAATAATGCCTGTAGATTATTAAATTACCGTTAAATAAAAATAAATAATCCTTTGAATTTGTTACAGTGCAAAACTGATATCGAATTAAATTTTGTTTGTACGACATAGAATATCTTTAGGGCCGGGGATTTACGCTTCTTAACTCTTTGCATATCGTACAAAAAAATTGTAATTCTACTGTTTTTACAAATACAAGATGCATTCAAGATCTAAAAATTTTTTTTCATCAGTGAAAGTAAGTAGAAAGGTGCGACTAATTTTAGAAGACGCAGGAAATATTTTGGAATGGGCAATATAGATGGCAGCACCATACAATGTACACAGGTCGGATTACCTCAATTGCAGTGAGTGTTGTTTTATATACTTCAAATGGTGACGTTTGGTGTTCGTTTTCTCCTCTTGCGTGGTGAAATGTCCGTCGAAATTTATCGCCAATTAAGTGACACTTGCGGTGAACGCGTTATGGATGTTAAAAATGCGTGTTCATGGGTGCGAAAGTTTAAAGAAGGTCGAGAGTTGCGTGACAATAAACTGAAGCAGCCTCGGTTACGAACCAGCTGGGCCAAAGCTATAATTGCGCGAGTGACGCAAATTGTTAAGGAAGACTCTAAACTTGGCATTTCCGTAAGATCTGTTCTTTTTGTATGATGACCTGAAAATGCGGAAAGTTTCTTCTGACCAAACAAATACAAGGCTGTGGGGGTGGCTTTGTCTCAAGACATGCCACCATAAATTTACAACTATGAAGGACACTCTGTAGCCACCCATTTTCCAATCAAGCCGCTGTTGCATAAGCAATTTTCTCCTTAAAGAAGCGTTCTCACCAACCATGAAATCATAGCAACGATATTGTGAAAAATTTGTAGACGAAGATTACGTTGAGAAGTAATAGAAGTTTCAATTTTCTTGGACCAGCAAAAAGTTTAAAAACCTTAGAACTTGAACGCACCCCGTGCATTTTTGTTACTATTTCCCCTTGCGTTGCTTTGCATTTTTACGCTGTCTTCTTCAAAACTGGATATGTGGAACTTCGGCGCTCACAGAATCTTAAAATTTCACAGCTGACATTCAATCAACTGAAATTAAAGCTACACAAAAGATATCACATCCTAATTTTCGCACTCCATAACCATTATTAAATGAACTTTTATAGCTGAGTTCGATCAACAATATACTTAAGCTTACAAATATACTTATCATTACCTTTTCCTAGTTTTAGTCTCTAGGAACATTTGTGTAGTGTATAAAGTTAGACTATAGCGCTAAGTGATACCACTAAATGACATTGCCAAAGCCAACAGTAAGAAAAATGGAAGTATTTGTATAGTAGTCCGAGTGTAGTTGTAGACAACATAAAAACCATAGAAGACCATCGTGAGTAGCGATAGATAGTCTGATTTAATTGAATGAGGGGGTTATTAGCCACATTTTGTTACTTTTGTTAAAAACAACAAAGTAGCGAGTGTATCCACAGTATCCAACATTTATCTGACTTGGTAATGGCAAACAGGAAAATCACATTTGATGCACATGCGAATTGAACAGGTCTGTTTTGCAAAAGTTTGCATGGCATCAATCATAAGGACTTGAAGATAATAGTGGTTTGTCCACAATGAGTACCACTGCGCAACAGAATCAGAAGCAACAACAGTTGTTGTGGCTGCAGCTCTTCAGCGTGGACCCAAAGACGTTATTTGAGTGTTTGGACACAGCAGACAAACCACTGTTCTGGCAAGAGGCGCCGGAAAGAAAACGCTAACTTGTGGAATGGCAGCGAATTACAAGCCTTCGCCCCAAAATTTTACAGACTGTGTTGTTTAAACGAAAACAAACGGCAACTGTCTGATTTTTACTCATAAACCAATCTGCGCCCACTTTTATGGGATGGCAGTATTCCGGAGAGATTCTTAGAATCACCTGTGGGACGACCATGCTTTACAATATCTAAGACAGGCAGTTGCCAATATTTCCTCTCCGTGGGATAAAGCCCGTCTGAACGTCGTGCGAGTGGATCTGCTGCCTATATTGAGGAAGGCGACTCTGTGGATTACAGGAAAACCTGAGGCACGACCATGCTTTACAGTGGCTAAAACAGGCAGTTGTTAACATTTCCTGTACGTGAAATAAAGCCCGTTTGGACATTGTACGGGTGGATCGGTTGCCTAGATTAAGAAAGGCGACTCTATGGTTACAGGGAAACCCGGGGTCAAAGAAACCGTCATATGTAGGCTGGCAGTGCAGAACCCCTGGGTGAAGGATCGAGAGTAGCGTATCTTCCGTAATGTCGAAAAGGACGAATCTATGGATAGACGCCTATTGTTTGGTATAAGTGTTTTACCAGTTCTGGGCTTTAAGGAAAAGAAACAACAACCAAAGCAAGAGGGTGCGTTCTTGGATATCCCTCATGGTTGAGACAGTCCCGCAAGAAAAGCCCTGATGCAAGTAACTCCTACCATCATGATAAAAGTAACTCCAGGAGAACAGCGGATCGGAAGCCGATTAACTCTTAAGTCGCCTTTCTGTCCAAAAATGCAGGACTTAAAATTAAACCAATAAACCTGCAATACTGTCAAGCGGCTGCGGTTACTCTATACAGACACTTAAGCAGTAAGCCGAACATCTCCTTCATTCAGTAGCCTTGGGTTGTTAACTTAAGGATTTCCAAATTGACCAGTCTAAAAGGTACCATTTCTGAGGACAAAACACAGAATAAACCTAGGTCTTGTGTTTTTGTTTCAGGTCATATTTAAGCTCTCTTGTTACCACACCTGAGTGGTCGTGATATTACCGTCGTTCAGATGTAACTTTGAGACTCGGTAGAATTACCTCCTACTGTTGAGCTGATGAAAGTTTGTCAGTTTATTCATTGGATGTGACTCAAACGCACATCATTTAAAGACGGTACAAAAGCCCGAGGTCAACCGACATATGGGGAATATCTGGAGGCTTGACTACAGCTGCTATCACCTCTAATAAGGTCTCGACTGCAAAGAATCTGCAAAAAGATATCGACCTTCTACAAAACTCTATCGTAAAGTTTTTTCAGGCATGCCCTTCGAGGACAGTTTCAACTCTCCCCTTTGGTGCTGCAACAAGCTTGTGAAGTTGAAATCTAAAGTGGGTAAACTTTTTAATAAAGCAAAGAAAACGAGATGGACAGTCGATTGGGAGATATATGAGCATCACCAAAAGCAATTTAAAAAATAAATAAGATTTAGGCAGAGAAGGTCATGGAACTTCTTTTGTAATACAATCATGACTACAGAAGACTCGGCTTAATAAAATTCTGTCAAAGAAACTGCAAAATCAGCAAGGCTAAAACGTGAAGATGGTACTTATATCACTAACGTTGAAGAAACAGCAAAGGTACTCATGAGTACACACTTTCCTGACTGCCAAGTCAAAATCTGCCCATGGGGAACAAAACTCCTATCGAGGAAGATTGGGAAGTAGCCAATCATGTGGTGGATAAAGAAAAAGCAATCTAGGCAATTAAGTCCCTTCATTACTTCAAATTGCTAGGGTTGGATGGCCAAGTTTCAGTTCTTTTGCAATGGAGCCTGGATATATTGCTATCGTACCTTTGGAAATCTTTATCGTCTTAAGATACAGCCCAAAGAATTAGATGGAAGTAAAAGTAGTCTTTATTCTAACACCAGGCCGTAAGGACCTTTCTCAGGCCAAGTCTTATCGTTTAATCAGCTTTATGCCTTTCCTTCTAAAGGGACTAGAAAGAGTTTTGTAATAGAAAATAAGAGATAGTGCACTAATACTCTAATTAGCATGCGTACGTTCAGAGAGGTCTAAAAAGTCTGCACTACACTTGGTGGTAGGGCGAAACAGAAATATCGCTGGGACAACAGAATATCCACCCTGGCCGTTTTTATTGACATAGCGGGAGCTTTTGACAATGCAACCTTTGGTAGCATTGATATAGTCCTTCGACAACGAGGGTAAATGACACTCTACAAATTACTGTGAGAGATAAGACCATTAGAGGAATTAGAGGCATACTTTCACCCCTACCATGGCATCTAGTAGTAGACAGTCTTCTTGAGCTACTTTATAGAATTTTTTTTCTAAACCCAAATATTGAGGGATTAATTCACGTTTTACTTTATTACTGTAATTAGCCTTTTCTCGTTGTAAAACATCTATTTCTTCATCCGTATGGTCGCTAGTAAGTGCATAAATCTGTTTTAGCTTCACTTTATATTGTTGTAGCACTCATATTATCTTTGAAATAAAATTTGCTTAGTCACTTCAAATCAAAGCGGCAACTGAGTTGGACACGCCCAAATTATCCAAACACTGGGCGACAGCTTTTCAGTTTTGTTGCTCATTAGCGAGGCGACACAAAGGAATCCAATTTTTGCTCGAGCGCCCGATCAGAAAGCCGCAATTCGCCGCGGATAAAGGCGACCCCCGAGGACGGCGCTGCAGTTACCCGAACGCGCATTAAAATATGGATGGAGCGGCGCGCCCAAGTTATGCCCACTTTTCATTTCGGGCGCCGACTCGCGCGATCCAATTAATCCGCAAAGGGCTACACCTTCGCAATTAAGCCGGCAAAGTGGGCATAATTAAAAAGGCAGCGCTTTGTGATGAACGGCGGGATTATCCCGCGCCGGCCCAAATTGCGTCTTAATAACTCGCCGGGTTAATCACGCAACGCTGATAAAGCCATCGATAGGGATAAGCCTCGCGGCTTGCGGCCGCCGAACGTAAGCCTATTAACTTTTTTAACAAAAAGCTCCCCTGATTTATGAGGCAGCGCACAAAGCGATAGCTTCAAATTTAACATCCTTTTAATTGATAGGGATTTCTTTAGAGACGTTGATCAACGACGCGAGTTTGACTTAAACCGCGCCCACAAAAATGATCTACAAGAAATCTACGAAAAAGTAATTTTAGTAATATATAAAATGACTATAGATGCTAGAAAAATCTATTCTTTTATTGAAAAAAAAAATACTGTTTAAATGATCTAACTGAAAAAATAAAATTTCTGCATTAGATAGGTATTTAAAAATTAAAGACACGTACGAGATAGTCGAGTACGAGCGGTGAATCGGTGCGGACGCCTTGCATGCGCTTCGATATCAGTGCGACACGCTTGACAAAAAGTGAACCTACAAACAACTTTCACTTACTTTGTTAGTTTAGTTTATTTATTGCATGTAAATACAACATAATTAAGTTTCCAATCGGAAACAATTATGGCCTCGGCCCGCCAGGAACAACAGCCGTAATTAATCAATCCGCTCCTGAGAATTACGGCTTTACTTTCAATATCCCTGGTTTTCAATGATATCCTACTTCTCAACCGCAAAGTCACCTTAATCATCAATACCCATATGTAACCCATAACCAAACAACAATGACACTCCCTTTTGCAATGAACCAAAATACAACCCTACCTATGCCGCCAATGCAAACCAAAGAAAGTAATCAATATAACAGAACAGGCAATCACACACTAACAGATACAGATATGAACGACGAAGGAATCGATTGCAGATGATACAGCTACTGACAAAGGCAAAAGCAGTCCATCCACCTCAAAACACGAATGGCAGACGGCTAAGAAAAGAAAAAGGAAGTCAACCAGAGAGAATCCTAATTTAAAGCAACGTAATAAATTGACTACATCTAACAGATACGGAATTCTTGCACAAACGAAAGACAATAACAATAATGAGAATCAACAAACCAAAATTGCAAAACCTCCACCAACATTTATCCATGGAGTGACTAATTATGATAAAATGATTGAAAATATCACTAAAACCATCGAGAAAGAACAATATTATACGTCAGCAACATCAAATAATACGATCAAAATCAATACTTTTACTGCTGATTCCTACAGAAAGCTATCAAGGCATCTAAAAGAGGAAAATATAATACCACACTTTTCAATTAAAAAAAGAAAGAGCTTCGGAACTTGCACCATTCTGTACCAGTAGAAATCATAAAGAATGAGCTAGCTAAACAAGGTCATAAAGTGCGCAATATGATAAATATGCGCCATAGGGTAACCAAACAACCTCTCCCCCTATTCATGATTGACCTTGAACCAAATGAAAACACTAAAAAAATCTTTGGTGTAAAGTACATCGAGAATATAGTTGTATCGGTAGAACCTCCTAAAAAGAAGAACATTATCCCTCAATGCCTAAGATGCCAAGACTATGGGCACACAAGGTCTTACTGCAATAAATATTTTGTCTGTGTAAAATGTTAGGTTGGACACAAAACGACAATTTGTACAAAAGACCGCAGTACCCCAGCTAAGTTCGCCCTATCTGGTGGAGATCATCCTGCCAATTATAAAGGCTGTACAGTTTACCAAGACCGTCAAAGATCCAGAAACGCACCATTTAGAGAAATAGCAAATACACCTCGCATCCAACAAGCTCTTCCTAACCTAAATGAATTCCCTCCTCTTCGTAACTAAGCTAATAACCAATGGTGAAAAATGGTGAAAAATTTTGTCAGATCCCTAGGCAACAAATTTATAGTAGGAGGGGACTGGAATGCAAAAAATACAGCCTGGGGCTCTACACTTATCAACCCTAAAGGACGCAACCTACTAAGAACAATTCAGAGAAACAATTATGATTATCTAACAACCGGAAAACTTACCTATTGGCCTAGTGATCCAAGCAAACTTCCGGATTTATTAGATTTTGCAATACTCAATCGAATAGCTAATGTATATACTAAAGCGGAATCTAACTACGACCTCTCCACTGACCACTCTCCAGTCATCATTACTGTCAGTACAACAATAATCGCAAAAGAAATGCCTGCTAGATTGTGTAATAAAAATACGGATTAACCTAACCATTAGAATTAAAGATAATCAAGATCTGGATGAAGTAGTTCATCATCTAACGGCAATGATCCAGTCAGCCGTCTGGAAAGCCACACCAACTATGGGAAATCTCAATCCTAAAACAGATAATATTCCCCGCCATATATGAAACCTAATCACTGAGAAACGAAGAGCTCGGAAAAAATGGCAACAAGGAACAGGCAAGATAAAACAATCCACGATAGGCTTACTCATCAACTACATAATACCCTTATAGTAGCACGCAATGAAAGGTTTAAAGAATACATTACAAAGTATCTCCTAACTATCATACAATCTGGAAAGCAACTAAAAAATTTAAGAGGCCAATACTAGCAATACCACCAATCAGAAAACCTAATGACATGTGGGCCAGAATAGATAAAGACAAAGCGGATACATTCGCAGTATATCTCGATAACGTATTTACTACCCCAAACCCACATGATAACAATGATGACACAGAAGTTCAAGATTTCCTGACTGCTCCAATAAAACCAATAAAACCCTTCTCCCCATCAGAAATCCTTCAGCAAATAAATTTACGAACACCAAAAAAGCCCCTGGCTATGATATGATCGGAGGAGAAGTTCTGCAGCATCTTCTAAGGAAAGCACTGATTCTTCTTACCACCATATTTAATAGTATAATGAGGTTAAGCTACCTTCCAGTACTATGGAAGTATGCTCGGATTACTGTGATTGCAAAGCCTGGCACACCACCTAACCACCCATCTTCCTATAGACCTGTAAGCCTTTTACCCTTAATGCCTAAGATTTTTGAAAGACTCCTACTGAAAAGAATAAAATAAACAGTAAATCTCAACCAGATAATCCCACCCTATCAGTTCGGCTTTCGTGAAGCCCATTCAACGATACACCAATGCCACCGAATCGTCAATCAAATAATAGAAAGCCTTGAAACCAAAAAGTTAACTACAGCTGCATTCCTAGATATAAAGCAAGCTTTCGACAAGGTCTGGCACACAGGCTTGCTTTACAAGATAAAATTACACTTCCCAAGTCCGATCTATCAAGTTCTAAAATCCTACCTCGCCGAGAGATCCTTCCAAGTCGTGATAAATGGCTCAACCTCTGACTATCACCAAATCTCAGCAGGAGTTCCACAAGGTAGCGTTTTAGGTCCTTTACTCTACCTGATCTATTCATATGATACGCCAACTACGCAGGACACTTCTATTGCCATTTTTGCTGATGACGTAGCCATATTATCAACCAGTGACAAGCCCAGTATCTGCAGCTCACTTACAGCATCACCTAAACCTACTGCAAGATTGGACTCGCAAGTGGAGAATAACAGTAAACAGTGCGAAGTCAGGTCAAGTAACCTTCACTACTAGACGATTTGATTGCCCACAAACTACTTTCAATAATATTGCAATTTCAGTTAAGTCTGAAGTCAAATACCTAGGAATGCACCTTGATGCAAAACTCAACTGGAGCATGCATATTAAAAATAAGAGGAAACAAATAGAGTTAAAGGTGAAGCAAATGTACTGGTTAATCGGAAGATGTTCGCAGCTATCGCTATGAAATAAATTATTACTTTATAAGACAATCATAAAGCCCATTTGGACTTATGGTGTTCAACTTTGTGGCTGCGCGAAAGCATCCCATACAAAAATACTCCAAAGGATTCAGTCTAATGATAAGGGTTCGCATAATGACATGCACCATGGTATGTAAGTAACGAGATCACCCATAATGACCTGAAGATTCCGTATGTAGCATCCGAAATTCAGAAACTTGCAAAATCATACACCCACAACTTATCAGAACATGAAAACAACCTCATAGGGCGCCTCGTAAAACAGCCAGCCGTTGTAAAAAGGCTCAAGCGTAACTGGCCACAAGACTTAATTCGCTAAGCGATTTATATTAGTGTATTCTCCCCTAGGTTGATGGCAATAGCTTGATCCTAGATCATGACATGTATTTCTATATAAGATCAAATTTACTTATTACTCAATTTGTACAACATGAGTAAATTGTAAATACGCAAATACAAATAAAAAACACCCTACGAGATGCACCTAATCGACGGTCTTCCATAACAACTTGCTGCACTCGCGCAATTATGGTTTTGGTCCGGCTGGTTCGTGGCGAGGCTGTTTCGTTCATTGACACACAGCTTTCGCACCCACAAACGGACATTTTAACAACCATAACGCCTTCACCCTATACGTAACTTACTGCTGAGAAAAAAATTTGAAGACCTTAGAACTCGTTTATGTTCCATTTCCATCGCCTAATTACAATTTTTAGAAATAACCTATAATATGTATGTAAAAATGATCCAATTGCTAATAATTGTCATTTCCAAGAAAAAATTAATAGGCGATTTCTGGCCTAAAGTGACGTAATGAAAACAGCGGCAACCAACAATTCACGCTCTTATCCTGTTACGTCAATAGGAAAAATCCAACTACAAACTTGAATTAAACAGATACTACTGACTTTTTTGTTTGATTTACTCCAGTTTATTTAATTGCCTTCGTATTTTTAAAAGCTGTTGTTACCAGATTTTTTAAATTTTTTATTACTATAAACCAAAGTAATACAAAGAAACAACAGAACTTTTCAGACAGTAGAATTATGATGTTGCTTCTCCATCTTGTACGAAAGCGCGGTCAAGACAAGGCCAAATCGCCCTATTTACCATACAGAACTTCACTCATGAGAGTCCTGCGGGGGCTAAACTTTAAAGGACGATAAACAGCAGCGGGCACTTCTGACAGATTGCATATCAAATTTCCATGTTTGTTTGTTCCGTTCCATTAAACCGTCCGCTTTAGCGAGCCCTACATCATCACTGGCAGCCGCGCCGGAAGCGGCTGGAAGCCCGAGCGGCCAAATCCTGCTAGTCCTATCGGAGGGCCAATCATCAGCGATGCGCTTCCGGCGCTGATAATGGACCACCGCTTCGTCGTCCTAGCCCCGCGGGGCGACCTCATTATCGGCAAACAACGAGGCACTGCCGAATATGCATTTGCTACGTTTTGGCTAATTTAATTTGGTCTGCCGGTTTTTCGGCTCATTGCGCTCATCGGGGAAAATAATTTTGCGGGCGTGCAAATAGGGCACTTACGGAAGTATCGGCGCGGATCATGTTGCCCCAGGACTCCTCTCTTCGGCTGCGGTTGCTCCAGGCGTCTCCAGACACGCTCAGCACCCCCATTACGAGCACTGCACTCCACATCTGGAATAAGCAATTTTTTTAAATTAATTTTGCGTAATGCAAATATTCATTTACGGTACAATACTTAAGTATTTTAATAAGTTTAGCTCTATACCACCCTCTATAAAAATTGTACGATCTTTACTTTTTGACACTTAATATACATGGTTTGTTCAGAAAGTATCGGGAATAATATTTCTAGCCAACCAGAAGAGTTAAAGGGACGTGGTGGTGGTGGGGGGTCTTAGGTAAATAATGCGACTCGGCTCAATTGCATCCAAGCGTAGAAAGAGTGATGATGGTGCTTCCCAAAAACTGTGTTTTGGTGACGCATTACAGACTCGACATGCAATTTACGTTAGAGCAACATTCTGCGGTGAAGTTTTATGTCAGACCCAAAAAATTTGGCATCGATACTTTGAACCTGATAAGAGAAGTCTAGGTAGAGGAAACCATGTCAAAAACGAAGATTTTTTAGTGACAAGATGTTTCATGTGAGAAGAGAAGCCGTGGAAGACAAAACCCAAAGGATGTCCGTCAACGAGCCGTAGTAATGAAAATTTTCTGAATGAAAAAACTGTTGGACTCTGATCTGCGTTTAAGTGTTTGATTGATAGCACAGGAATTGCATTTATCAAAAACCGCAGTGCCTGAAAATTTGAAAATACAAAAGAGTTGTCCAAAGTTGGTTCCAAATTTTGTTCCAAAAACAGAAAGATTTGCGTGTGTTGATCTGCCGAGAACTGTTAGAACATGTTGCGCCTGACGCTAACTTTTTGTTGAGTTTTGTTTTGAGTGTTCAAATACAATCCCAAGACCAAAAGAACCAAAAGTTCTGAGTGGCACCCAAGCGGATCTCAATATTTCAATACCCTGAATCTACATCGAGTCTTCTCTTTTCAATCCCTCTACCTTCACTCCTGCCCAACTTCAAAAAAAGTTCTATATTTCGAAGAGAAGGTTGCACGAATCATTGTTGCGTATGCCTTAGCGGCTCATATAACACCTCATCCAAAAAAACCTTCTCGCCTTCCCATAGTACGCCCTCCAAGTTCCAACCAAGAGCAGCAAATCCCTAGAAAAGGATCAAGTCCAAGTTCTTCCCTAAAAATATGGTATATTTTGCAGTGTTTCGCTAAAAAGGACTCACAATTTTTAAAAACTTTGTCGGCAACCTAAAGGAGTCCTGTGTTGATGGCAGTCAAGCCTTATAAAAATCGTACCAGGAGGTTCTTAATCCTCTGATACATATTACCCACGGTAAGATTTTTTTAAATTGCATTATTGGTATGTATTTGAAGTAATCCTCTTGTAAAGTAAATGAAAGCGTTTATGGAAAAAGTACAGGTACAACAAGGTACTTTGTACAGTACTTTAAAAACATTCATAAACTCTCTTCAAAACAAAGATGAGTTTTCAAGGGTACAAAACAAAGCAACATTGAGATGTGAAGCTGAAGTCTATAAAACCAAAAATTTTCTTTGCAATTTTTTGCGAACATTCTGAACATCCAAAAATTTGAGAAAAGGGAGTTGGAAAATGATTAACCTAGGGCGCCAAAAACCTTAATCAGATCCGTCACCATAGCATGTCGGACACGTTGGATAATAGAAACGCCATAAATATGCTGTATTAAGTAACAAATACCTAACTTCACCTAATGGTAAGCGAATCCTACTTCAGTATATTAATGCAAAAATCAAGAAAATATATGAATTCAACGTCGTTGAACTGTTATCTTATATAAAAGAAAATTTTTGCAACAGATGTTTAGTTGCGTCTCCAAGTCTGATGTCTGATATCTGATATCTGATGTCTGATGTCTGATGGATTCCATTCCACTCAATGACGAGCCTCATTCACCCAGATTTCTTAGAGGTCGTGGATACCGCTATATAATGATATGTCAGATATTTTCGATCGGTAAAAAGTCAGGTGAACAGACAGGCTACGAAAGAGTTTCCACTATGTTATATTGAAGGAAGTTAAATGTGTCGAGCGTTCTCTTATTGAATTAATGCTGGAGTGCCAACTGAAGAAGTGGAAATACCAAGACGGTGTCGATATACTACAGGTAATTTGTTATAACTAATAGCTCCATATACCATCGTGATTATAGTTGGCGTTGTGCGTTTCCTTTTTTTTGCATTTACAAGCATCGTTAGGATTTAAACAAAATCTGGATTTATCTAAAAAGACAACTTCATGCAACTTGCGTGTCCACAGAAGCCTTTCCGTTGCCCAATATACAAGGTGGTTCAAATATCACCGGGACTAAATTTTTTTAACAAAAAAAAAAACCAAATTGCTCAACACTTATTTGCATATGTCAGTCTTCAAGGGACTCCTCTTTGAAATCACCACATTTTTTCCAACGTTCTGGAAGCATCCTGATGCCATTTTCAAAAAATGCTCCTGGTTGGTGACAGATCCACTACCAGTCTGCATGATAACAAATGTCCGCAAAGTCTGATTTGAGCTTTTGAAAGAAATCATTGGGACCAAATCAAGACTACACGGCAGATGTGACAGAAGGTGCTATTTAAATTTCCGGAGGGTTTCCATTGTTGTTTTGTCCGTATGGGGGCGTGCATTGTCTTAAAGGAAGGCTACTCTGTTCCGTTTAGATCAGAGTTTTTCCTTCAAGTCTGTTGGCAAAAGGCTTGAGTAATAAGCTGCATTAATTGCTCTGGCATCCGTCAGAAAGTTTACATGGATAACCCCTGCCAGTCCCAGAAGAACGTTGCCATCACTTTTCCTGTCGAACGGCACCTCCACGCTCTCTTGGGTTTGGGAGAACTGATATGCCGCCACTTGCCTAATGACTGCTGATTGTCGGGAAGAAAACGCTGCACCCGCTTTTCATTGGTGGTCACAAAAGACTTTAAAAATCCATTACCTTCGTCTTCAAACTACTGTAGGAGACGAATGGCGGTTTGCATACACACCACTTTGTCCATCAAAGTTGCGATAGTGCAGGTGGCTTTTACAGTATCTTCTACACTACCAACACTGATGGACAGAATTGCTCTAAGTTTCTTAATGGTATTGCGTCCACTCTCACGAAGAAGCGCGCCTGCGCGATCAATGTTTGGTTCGGTGACGGATGTTCGCGGCCGACCATCAAGCGGTTTATTCTCCACACGCTTTATGCCTTTGCTAAAGCACTTACACCACTCAAATACACGGGTCCGTAAGAGACCCATACTTTTGTTGAAATTTACGGTAAATTTTAGGGGGCGGAACGTTTTTTCCAATAATGAATTTGGTTTTTGGTACCTTCTGTTCGCTCATCATTCTAGCAAGTCTCAAGCAGGACTAAACAGCTTTTAACCCAAGCAGAAGGGAGGGCGGATATTGTGACTTCATTCTGTCATTTATTTTGTTACACAGTGAGACTTGTTTACACCCGTCATATTTGAACCACTTTGTAACTTTTGTTGTCGGTGCGAAGAAGTCAATGACAGTAGCAAGAAAGGTTGCGTTGTTAGATCTATTGCGAATAATCGAAGTCAAACAAAAGAGACAACCGCTACCGTGCAATGGTTTGCCATTGTTGCCTTGAATCTATAATTGCAAGCCTCCGAAGGTGACGATACGCCAGATTGTTCGTCCTGCGTACTGCTCCAGACCCTGGTCTTCGACCCATTGATTCCATATTCGCTTTATAGTGCCACTATGGCGACTAATTCTTCGGCGTATTTCTCGTAACGAAACGTCCCCTTCATGTAGACTAACCATACACCCCATTTCTTGTTAGTAATGTACCTTTTGCCGACGATAAAGTTTCCTTTACCTTGCCAAGAACACTTTTATTTCTATTTTACATGTGATGCCACTACTGCCTCGAGATTTTATATTTAAGAAACCAATAATCAAGTTTCGGACAGATGCAAACAGATGGTTCTCAAACTTAAGCGTTGCCTGGTTAGAGTACGTCTAATTTAAAATAAAAGCTCTAGCGTAATATAATTTTATCTTAATTTCAAAAAGAAGTAACGTATTTTATTTTGTACACTGTAATTGTAAAACACCCTTGTTATTAACAATAGTTTTGGTTAATTTTAGTAGTCGTAAAGCGGCCTTGTTTTTATTAAATTAATTTAATAAAAAGTATAGTTCTATACATAAGATGGTCAAGCTTTCGAGCGGTGTGCGTTGAGGCGCCTCGCGCCTTGTAAGAAGTGCAAGCCCTACGTTCGCCCCCATTTAAATGTAGCCACTAGCATATAAATCTAAAAGGCGACATTTTTAGACCACTTGCACTGGTTTTCTTAAATTTCTGATCAAAGATTCGGATTCTACGTCAAATTTGGCTGTCCCTTTTGCTTTTTCTAGAAGAAACCAGCGGCTACGTGATTTTATGTGCTATGCTATTGTTTATAGAGGGAAGGAAATACACAATTGAATAAATATTTGTAACAAACTGTAAAAATAGCCTCATCACTTTCGTTTCAATTTAAATGGATTATTTTTTAATAAAGAGCAAATCGATAGCCCTTGTATGGACCCGCAGGCTAGTCCCAAATATTTCTTGTTCGAAACCAAACATTATTTTCATTTGGAAAAGCCACCAACTAATGCACATAAGCTGTACCGAGCGGGCATTGGAGCTTTTGTGCCGTTCGGCTCTGCTACAGTACTCAACAAAAAATTCATTTGAACGCTATTTGCACCGTAGCACCTACATAACAATTCGGCAATTAAAGCTCTTTTAATTGTTCGGCAGCAAACAACCCGATCGGAACAGTGCAGTCGCAATTTCCTTTATTTTTAAGCGGCAGCTCGCTTGACGTGTTTGGTTAACGTGGCGTTTTTGCCGGAGCTTCTGGAATGACGCCGTGCTTCTGTTTAAGTTGCTCCAAATACCGACACGCAATGAATATCTTATTAGCAGGGAACGCGGCGAACTTCTACGAGCAGAGAATATTACTTCCTTGAACTGGCAGAACTGTTCAATAATGAGGTAGTTATGATGATTAATAGCTGCTGCGGCAAGCTAGAGCTATGGTTTGTATTAACAGTTTTGCAAATTTTATTAAAGATTCATGCTGGGCGCTTCGGGAAGCTTTTTTCTCTATATGTGGGCGCATTTCCCTGATCAAAATATTGAAAAAGTTTGTACAGAGCTGCCAAAATATTTCAAGCAGCTTTTTGCTCTAAAAATCTCCTTGTCCACAAAAAATGAGCAAAATCAGTAGTTTTTATATATAAGGTTCACTTTAGCCGTCTTGTAAGATCTGATTGGTGGACAAGTTGTACGACGAGGGTATTGGCGTGTCAGAAAAGATTGGCGATATATGCGGCCGAAAGCCTCTCGGGTCGGTGTGAAGAGTGTCAATGGAAATATACCAGGGGGCGTCTTGGATTGGATGTGTGCAGTCCAAGTGAGTTTATGGTCGAGGTGTAGGCCGAAATATTTTATTTCAGATTAAGGCGTTGTTGATTTGGGGTTGTAAACATTCAACTCGTCTGGTGGTAAAAGTTACTTGTGATTGGTCGGCGTGCAATCTTCCACTTAAGGAACCAGTCTTGTAGAGAATTAAGGTGTCTTTTGAAGGTGTTCGGTTGCTGCTTTTGGAGATTTTTTGACTGACAAGATGGGCATGTGATTCGCGAAGGTGGCAAGTACAGTAATACACGTGGTTGGTGTATCCAAGGTGCATAGTAGGCTCAACAGTAGACCGAGGACGCTGCCTTGTGGAACACCAGTGGTGTTTGGATGGTAATTGGTCAATGCATTGTTCACTTTAACTTGATAAAATCAGTCCGTAATGGGAGGTAGAGATAGCTGAGAAAGTTTTTTTATAATGAAAGGTTTTATTAGCAATCAGAATTCACAATCGTATGAGCTAATGTGCTCGCTTAAGTACTAAATATTTACAGCACTATGACATGATAAGGGTACTTCTAGCGAAGTGCCCTCTTCAACCATCAATTAGATCTATTGGTCAGCTTCTTCTCAAACATCTGTCAGGACGGTCTTCAAGTAGTGGATGCAGCAAAATGTTGCTGTGATTTTCTAATTTGTCATGGTGGCGGATGGTTCGTTCCTTAATGACGTCTGTGACGTAGGGTACTTTTAAATCATCGTGCAGTGTCTGGTTAGTGACGTACCAAGGTGCATTTGCAATCATTCTTAGAATTTTCGATTGGTACCTTTGGATTATGGTTATGTTACTTTTGCTTGCACAACCCCAAAGTTCAGCTCCGAATGGCCATACAGGTGAGAGGACAGTCTTTTGGAGTACCAGTTTGTTCTCTAGGGACAAACATGAGTTTCTTCCAATCAGCCAGTGCATATTTTGTTTTTAAGTCAAGATATTTGCGCTTTTTAGTTATATGTTCTTTCCAATTAAGTTTACTGTCCAAGTGAAGTCCTGAGTACCTGGCCGTATTGGATTGCGGTATATTTACGCCATTGATGTTGACTGGTGGACATTGATCTTTCCTCAGCATAAAAGTGACTTGCACTGACTTGTTTTCATTAATTTTTATTTTCCATTTTGTTAACCATCTTTGTAGCTCATCTAGATGGTTTTGTAATTTAGTAGCGGCTATTTGTGGGTTCTGGTCCCTGGCTAAGATTACTGTGCCGTCTGCGAACGTTCCGGTTGTAGTGTTGACAGTTGTTGGTAAGTCACATGTATAAAGCACATACAAAACTGACAAAGTATTAGGAAGTAACTTGGAGGCAAGTAGCGTTTGATTTTAAATAATGGGCCTTCGTACCAGACCTTATCAAAGGCCTGACTAACGTCCAGAAAGATTGCTGTGCAAAATTCCTTGTTTTCTAGTGCTTCATTGATGTCCCGTACAATTCGGTAGGTCTGTTGCACAGTCGAATGACCACTTTTAAATCCAAATTGATGGAGCGGTATCCAGTCGTCTGGAGCTAAATCTTGATTTAATCGTCGAAGTAATAGCCGTTCTAAGACCTTAGATACCACAACTAGTAAGCTAATTGGTCGATATGAAGATGCTAGTTTTGGATCTTTTCCTGGTTTCGCTATTAATATGACTTCAGCTGCTTTAAATTGGTTAGGCCAGTAGTTGAGTCTTAGTATTGCATTGTATATGTACATTAAAAGTATAATTCCCTCCCTTGAGAGTTCTTTTATCATTTTTGGTGTCAGTTGATCCATACCATGCCCTTTTTTGACATTTAAAAGCTTTATTTCTTCTTTGACTTCCTTTGGGGTAAATATTCGGATCGGTTGAATATTCTCTGGAGGAATAGTGATATCCTGTTCTGTTTCTAGATCAGGTTGATTGTCATGTGGTGTAAATACAGTGTTTTCATTTCACAGAGGTGGTACAGGCGTTTTAGGTTTCTTTATCGATTTTATTGGCCTCCATATACTGTTGTCGAATTGATTTAGACCCGTTAGGTATTCTTGAAATTATTGACCTTTTAGGTCTTTAAGTTTTGCTTTAAGTTTGTTACTAGCCCGATTAAATGCTATTTTGTCGGTAGGCGCATGACTCCTTTGCCATCTTGCCCTTGCTTTCCGTTTTTCAGGTATAAGTTGTTTCAGTTCTATAGGAACGTTTTTCGATGGCTGTTGTACATCATTCTACTGTGTGGCACTTTGAACTGCTTGTTTAAGAATATTTGTTAGATCTGTAAGAGCTTCATCATATTGAGTTTTACTGTTTGTTCTACTTTGTCTCGATAGTTTTCCCAATTCGTTCTTCTCTTGTGTAGTTTGGGTGTGATGTATTTATTTATGTCAAACATACTGACAGTTGCGATTATCGGTGTGTGGTCCGATGAGAGATCAAGGCTTATGATTATGTGCAGGTGTGGAGATTCAATTTGTGACAAAAAAGTCCAGAAGATCTGGAATTTTATTCGGGTCTGTAGACCAGTAGGTAGGGGTCCCAGTTGATAAGTAAGAATAATGCTGTTCTGATAATGCTTTATACAGTTCAGCTGAGAAAGTGTAGTTTGAGTTTGTATAGCAATCCAATATTCCACACCTTGTCGAACGTTTGTTTTATATTTAATTTCCTTGTCCTCAAAACTTTCCATTATATGGCTTTCATACGATGGCTTTCATGTATAGTTCAGTGGTACTATCGATGGGGTAAGCTAATCGAAGTCTTTAATTCGTTGTAATAGGTGTCGTTCTAGGACCTTGGAGAGTAGAGGAAGGAGACTCACTGGTCTATAGGACTGTGGTTGAGTGGGAGGTTTCCTGGTTTAGTGATCATAATAATCTGAGCGTATTTCCACTGAGCGTGTTTTAGATGATAGAAAGTAAAAGCATTTTCTACGAAGGTTTTTAACTACTTCGCCTACTACGAGATCGTATCCGGAGGCCTTTCGTGTATTCGTTACTTGAAGTTGCGGAGAGATTTTGCCTGTCGAGAAGCAGTGACAGTTGACACGACACATCAAAATATGATTCAATTTGTTTATCTCTGTCATCATTGCGAGTTCGCAGTGTTATAAAGATGTTTGCAGAGTGTTCGACAAACAGGGTTAGTTTTTCTGAGTCCGTTCTTCACCATGTACCATCTGAATTTTAATAGGAGAATTAATTATTCGAAAGTAGTCCCAATCAGAGTGTTTCGTGCAAAGCTTTAGAGGTTTTTTTATGATTGTTGAGCTGATTTCTATGATGACTGGAGTGTAGCAGGACAATAAATAATAGCTATATTTTGCGTGATAGTAATTATTTGCTATGCTATTGAAAACAACGTGATCAGGGAGATCTGGCAATTTTTCTAGTTCTCTAGGCCAGTAGGTTGGCTCACCGGTTGAAAGATAATCATAGTTGTGATTCTAAATTGGCCTTAGGAGACTACGGCCTTTTGTGGTGGTGATTGTTAAACCCCGGGCTACGTGTTTTAAGTTACAATCTCCTCCGGCAATAAATTTTTTGTCTAACGTTTAGAAATAGTCTTCGTATTTCTCAATGGAAATGGAATACTTTGGTGAGCTGCAATTATCAGAGAGCAAGGGCGTACTTGTAGTTTAATTTGTGCACTCTGAATTTTGTTTGTTATATAGGGTTTCAGTTTAGAGTAAGTAATTGATGATTATAACTGATCCAGCAAGGGCTGTGCCATCCGGATGATTGACGTAGTAGACTGAATAATGTGACATTTTAATTGTTGTTATATTTTAGAGGTGTAAGAAAGTTATTATCTCTGGGATGTGATTGGTTACGCCATTGGCGTTCCATAGAGCAATACGTTTTATAGTGCCCATTTTTAGGCTATTTTGTTGATAACTGCGGAGAACATGTTTAAGATAACGCTGTTTTGGTTGATTCAATGGATAGTAAGTGTTTCATTTAAGTTCCTTTCGGATGCTGAACAGTTATTAGTTTGTTCTATAAGTTGCTTTGTTTGGGGGAATGTTTGCCGATTCGTTGTTTGAGTTGACATGAAAAGAAAAGTCGTTTGTGTTTGGTGGCAACTAATGTTAACGTAGATTGCTGGGCACTGCTCTGCATGAAGCGTTTCTGGACCTCTATAGGTACTTCTATACCATACTGTCTTTGTAGTTTGCAGGATAGTTTCCTTCGCACACTTGGCTGGGCTATTTGGGAGTTTCTTACATGTATCCGTACTGTGTTCTCCATCATATTTAACACATTGCAAGGGTTTGGCGTAATAGGTTTTGCTGTGGCTATAGTGTTGACAACGTAGACATTGAAGTATGGTGTCCTTTTTCCTAGGCGGCTCAATCGGTATCTTTACGTTGCTTAAGTATTGTATTTCAAAAATCTTTTCGCTACTGTCTTTGGGCTTTAGATCGACCATGAATAATATTGCATGTTTTGATACTATGTGTCGCATATTTATAATCTTACGTACCTTGTGTCCAATGGCAGCTAGTTTATCTGAATCATATGATAAAGGTTTCGTATGGCTACTCTATGTTCTCAATCTTCCTTGAGTTGGTATGTGATGTATTATAGTCTCATTTCTGGGGCAAGTCTTAAGTTTTCTGTACGTATTCGTAGTTCAAGTTTTACCTTTAATAGTGTCATTCGTCAGATCTGTAGTGCAGAATTGCTCTTGTTCTATGACTGCGGTGAGGTTAATAATCATTTGTTCATAGCTATTTACTCCATAGATGTATATTGAGGAGATTTAGGAACAGTAGTTACTTATAAGGCCAGTCCTGTGCAGTCGTGCTCATATCGTTCAACTTGTATATTGCATTTTGTGTTAAGTGCTTTTCTTGACTGTCATTATCGCTCAGGTCTGAAAGATCAGGTTCTTCATCATCCTGTATGTTTTGGCTTTTGTCAGTGTTAGCTGCTTTGGCTGCTTGTCGATGTGTTTCGCCTTGGATTGTTTGCGGATATTGAGATGTGTTAGGGATGGGAGTCAGTATAGAGTGATTTTGAGATGTAAGCAGGAATTGTGAAGTGAGTTGATATCCGTATTGACTTTGTTGCGCGAATTGAAATTCTTGATTTATAAGGGGAAATGTGAAACCATAATTATCTGGTACCGATTAAGTACAGGGTCTGTATTTTAAGTAATGAGAATAAATCCATAAAACCAAATTTATTACAGATATCACTACAAAACTTTAGTAGTCTTCGAAGTATGCTCCTTGAGCGTCAGGCGAGTTTTCCACGCTTCCATCAGTTATAAAAAGTGTTTTTTTTCATTGTTTTTGCAATCCAGGGCACGTCCACGTCGTTGACGGCAGGCAACGAAGTTATTCCGTGATCCGGCAGCGACCCTGCATAACGGTGTTCGTGCCGTCATGGCAAACACTCAAAAAAATTTAGGATGCAGAGGGTCGGATCCTCGGTATCGGGGGCTGGTTAGGGTTAGAAAGCGGGCTGCAAGCGTCGTCATTAAGCAACCGCGACATTCTCCTTATATCTGAAACCCACTTCACCGAACGCACTGCCTTCCATATACCACACTACTCATTCTATCACTGTATCCACCCCGATGGCACGGCTCATGGCGGATCAGAAATCCTAATTAAAAATATCATCTCCCATCATGAATTAGCTAACTACCAAACACATGAGATCCAAGCTACCAATGTCCTGGTAAAAACTAATAAGTGGGATTTGAATGTATCAGCTGTATCAGCCCCACTGGGGCTTCAGACTCGTCACCACCAAGGGTCGCAACCTCCTAAGAGCCATAACTGCTAATAACTATACCCACCTTTCCAGCGGAGAGCCCACCTACTGGGCGACAGATCCAAGGAAACTCCCAGACCTCCTAGACTTCTACATAACTAGAGGTATACCAACGCAAAACTGCTTAATTATCTCGAATTACGATCTGTCATCAGACCACACGCCTGTTATCCTCAGGCTATGCACCACCATCATAAACAAACTTACGAACCCAACGCTGACTACAAGTCATACCGATTGGAACCAATTCGCAGATTACATTACCCAAAACATAACTCTTGACATACGAATTAAAGACTCAGCAGATCTAGATAAAGCTGTACAATACTTTACGACTCTCTTGCAACAAGCTTCGTGGCAATCGACTCCCAGTTCTGAACTTCTAAAGGCTTGTACCAAAGACACCCCGCTACACATCCGCCAACTTATTAGCGAAAAAAGAAAAGCTAGAGGGCAATGGCAGAGATCACGCCATATGAAAGACTTACACTATTACAGGAGGTTATCTAGGCAGCTTACTGCAGCACTAAAAGAAGCTCAAAACTCCACCTTTGAAGCATACATTCAAAATCTATCTTCTGATGATCATAGCCTATGGAAGGCTACTAAAAAATTTAAAAGACCTACTCCACCTAAGTCCCCGATAAGAAACCACAACGATGAATGGGCCCGCTCCGACCAAGAAAAGGCGGACACTTTTGCAAACCACCTATCCCACGTATTTCAAGCACCAGAACCACCTCCTGGTGCCCCAAATGACGATATTGAAGCATTCCTCGACATCCCATGCCAAATGTCGCTGCCAATAAAACCCATTAGCCCGTCAGAAGTTAAATCTGAAATAACCAAACTAAAACACCACAAAGCCCCGGGATACGATTTAAAATCTTAAAAATGCTGCCACACAAAACTATTGTACTCTTAACAACAATCTATAACAGAATCTTAAGCCTCTGCTACTTCCCTACTGTATGGAAATATGCAGAAATTCTTATGGTACATAAACCTGGTAAACCTCCGCATTTCCTCTAAACTATTTGAGAGACTTCTACTTAAACGAATTCAAGCAGACCATAACCTAACAATCTTGCTGCCTGACTATCAAGTTTTCGCGAAAGCATGTCAACGCTTCACCAAGTTCACCGAATAGTGAATCAGATCTCCAAGAGTCTAGAAGCTAAACAATACTGTAACGGGGTATTTTTGGACGTCTCCCAGGCGTTTGATAAAGTGTGGCGCATAGGTCTCCTTTACAAACTTAAAAACATGGTTAGTAGTAACTACTACCTCCTTCTGAAATCTTATCTTACTGATAGGAATTTCTCTGTCAAATATAATTGCTCTGTCTCTCCCCACTACCCTATATATTCTGGTATCCCCCAGGATAGCGTGCTCGGCCGCTCCTTTACCTAATATACACTGCTGACTTACCAGTTCTGCACAACTCTATCACTGCGGCATTTGCGGACGACGTTGCTATCCTCTCTTCCGACCATGACCCGGTAACCTCCTCCCATAACATGCAAACCCAACTCAACATGCTCAGTGAATGGTACTCCAAGTGGCGAATCATTATTGATCAAAATAAATCTGTTCATATAACTTTTACCAATCGTAGGGAAATCTGTCCAGCTGTACCAATCAGTGGTACTCCTATACCTGCAAAAACCGAAGTAAAATACTTAGGACTGCATTTAGACCAACGACTAACGTGGCAGAAACACATTCAAACGAAAAGGAAGCAGTTGGATCTCAAAGTCAAACAAATGTACTGGCTCATGGGACGCAAATCAAAACTTTCCATCAGAAATAAACTCCCACTGTACAAAACCATTCTGAAACCCATTTGGTCTTACGGCATCCAGCTTTGGCCTGTATGTACCATCCTATATGCGAAGAAACATCACTGATTCCATCTATAGTGCTTACAAATTTTATTTTAAATCTGATATAATATATAATATCAAATACACCTATATACGTAAAGCGGTTCCAGCTGTGTTGCTTTCAAAGAATAATAGTGAGGCTAGCAATACTGCCATAGCAATTGAATATGAAGAAGCTGTAGGTATGGATATCAGCGGAGAAGAAAAAGAATATCAACAAGTGATAGCGAAATGGAACTTTATAATTTGAGTAACAGTGCCGAAGAAAATGTAAAGAGAAATAAGGTGCCGCAAAAATTCACACAAGACAAATTAAATGACTTAGGAGGGAAATTAGAATTGCCAAAAGAAGCCCATGAGCTTTTGGCTTCACGGTTGAAACTGAAGAATCTTTTGAAATTGGCGATTATCCTCAGAAAAGGCGGCGAACAATACTTTGGTTCTCGGGACAGCTCCGTGAACTTTTTTTCAACGGCTGTTTCCCCCAAATTCGATTATACCACAGTTTTCTTAAGAACATCATCCCCGAACTGTGGCTTAAATCTTCTCCAAAATTTAAACAGTTTTACGTCCCCTAATTTGATAATAATCCATTTCGACTTTTGGTGATGAAGCCCCATGCAAAGCCACTGTGTATCGTTACTTCAATTATTCTTAGTCGTAGTTCACTGGTGAATAAATTTGTAAAAGCCCGTCCAAAGTCATCTGTAGAACCAGCAAACATCGATACCACGAGGGATCTTTAGGATCCTTAGTATGACTAGCATGCATTCGATATTGCATGAACATTTAAGCGTAACAAAGCTGCGTGCGCATTAAATCCAGACTAAGTTAATGATTGCTGAAGAACAGGTTCAAGAAATACGATCGCAGTGCTTTAAAATCTGTTTACAACGTGGTGATAAGTGAGGAATTTTAGATTTAAGCGTACGAGCCCGAAATTAAACAGCAGTCGACTGTATGGGTCTTCCAAAATGAGCCAAACCCAACAAAAGTAGTTCGGGTTCGAAGTACTTTGAACCAAATGGTCGACTGTTCTTTTAGTAAAACTGGACATCGCAATTATGCTTTTTGTATATTTTGTATAGTACATAATTATTTGTTTAGCAGAAGTCTTTGGAAAAATAAAAAAATCAACCTGCGACGTCGCATCATTCGCCCTGGCAATGCGAGCTTATACGCATCAACGCAAACCACTGGCTTTTTCAGTACTCAAAACATCGAAATGATACACGTGAAGAACAAACTGCATGGACAACAATTTTCGACACCGGATGCGATCAAAACCCATATTTTAAAGATAGCTGATTCACTATGGCGAAAATGCTATGGAAATTGCTTCCAGCGTCCGCAATAATGTATTCCTCATCAGGGAGAATATTTTGAAAAACAATAAAAAGATTCCAACATTAAACATTTATTTTGCAGCCCACGTACCTAGCAGATGCGACAAAAAAGCTTCGGCACCCCGAAGAAAAACGACAAACGACTTCGCAGTCTGAGCAGATGCACTAACCGGCGAATTTATGCCGTCGAACTTCCCGGCGGCGCTTCGATCGCTTTTCAGGGAAGTGTGCCTAATGACCTGCGTGGACAATGGGGCGAAATGGCGCCCCGGGCGCTTTGGCCAAGTTGGCCGCGCGCGATTGTCCCAAGTTCGCCGGCTGGCCCAAAATCGCGGAAGTTCGGCCGGCTCTGCGCTGCAGCAATTAAGGGAAGGGAAACAGGCGCGTAAACATAATATAGTGGGACTTTGCGCGGAGCACAATCGCGGCCCTACCTTGCGCAACCCTCCCTTGAGCCGCGCGAGGCGCTTAAATCGAATTAAGTGTGGGAAAACTTAATTGCGCGAGTGAGTTATGAGGCCGCGCGTTGCCCCCGCGGCGGGAAACTGTTCCTGCGAAAATTAAAAATGAACGCCCCCGCGAAGAGCAAGATTTGGTTCGGCCGGTTCGGCCTTATTTAAATCTACGAAGTCGGTAAATCTTGGAGAGAACAGTTCTTTTAATTTGTTACTTTACTGCAATTAGTGGAGAACGATGTTGAGTAATCAATGGAGAGACTGAGAATTTAGGAAAACAATTGAGATAAACAATAAAAATACGAAGCTAATCTGCTAGTCCACAATTATTACGGAACCAACAGTTACGTAACTGTACGTAGGTGTCTTCGAGTTCGATGTGGGCTTCATGACATACAGCAAGCGCCAAGTGCCAATTTAATAAAGCTTTGGGTTCAGACATTCGAGCGTAGTGCTTCTACCGTGAATTCAAAACCTTGTTGGCTGCCGGCGAACAGTGAGAACGCCAGCAAAGATCGATCGCGTGCGCGCTAGCGTTCGGCAACATCCCTCGAAGGTCGGTCCGTGAATGCGCGGCGCCTTGAATTTTGAACCGGTCAAACATTCAGATAATTTTGTAAGAAGACTTATGCTTTCATGCCTACAAAGATCCAGTTAGTGCAAGCCCTGAAAGCAACGGACTACCCGTTATGATGATTTCGCAGTTTGAAAACTTTGATAACATTTTGTTTACTAATGAAGCCCGTTTTCACTTAGATGGGCACTTTAACCGTCAAAATACGCGGTATTGGCCAGAAAACAATCCTCGGAAAAAACAGCAGGAACATATCCACAACCCCAAAGTCACCGTTTGGGCTGCAATTTCTTCAAAGGGCATTATTCGTCTGTATTTTTTTGAAGCTAAGTCTCACAGCACGCGTAGCATTAAAGACAATTAAAGGATTGCTATGTTCCGTTGTTTTGAAATATGCATTCCATTCTGAGTCGCCCGTTAGTTGGTCTCTTCAGATCCTTGTGTATCATGTATGAAGCATCAAATATTGCTCTTAATATTTTAAATCGGCACTTTTGAATTATTGCAACGTTGGTTTTACTGACATAGCCCCACAAGCTCTATACATAAGCCCATATTGGCTCGATCATTGATTTGTACAACAATAGACAGCGGAGACCGTCTTCCGATCAACCAACATAGTTCTCTCCGTTTTAATTCTGTTTTTTTTTTGTGGATATGTTCTCTCCAATTTAATTTATCGTCTAAATGTAGTCCTAGGAATTTTAATGTTGCAGTTAATGGTATTTCGATTGTATGTATTAGAGCGTGTGCTTGGAGAATCCCATTGTGACTAGCCAGCAAGTTAGTATCATCAGCAAATGTGCGTACGATGCTGTTTGGTAAAACTGGAAGATCTGTGGTAAATAAGAGATAAAGTAGATGGCCCAATACACTGCCTGAGGTACCCCAGAGTCGATTGAGAGTATAGTTAAAACTTCCTGTTCCAAAGTGTCGGTCACATAAATATGGTTGAGATGATTCAAAGAATGCTGATATGTGACTTTTAATTTTATACAGTAATCCTGAGCCTGGCTCATATCTAAAAATACTCGTGTGCAGTATTCCTTGTTGTTTAAACTGGTCAGGACGGTATGTGAAAGGAAATGCAGGTGGTGTAATGGATCTGGCAAGATCAAACTTGATAAGAAGGTCAATTCTTCAAAATATTAGTTTTTCAAGTAACTGAAACAATAGACTTATGGAACAACATAATTTTTATTTGGATCTTTGCTACTCTCATTTGCTTACCTCGTCTTTTATTTGTTTAGGGGTTATGGGTTTAATTAATTGATTGTGACCTGGACGACTTTAAAAATTCTAGTATTTTTTGCCACTTTAAAATATAGGATAATCCAATAATTAATAATGATAGTGTAAAAGAAGAATAGATAAAAGTTGAAAACATCATGAAAGCAACATATTGGTAAGAAAAGTGTTAAAACGCAAGTACTACCCAAAAGCAAAACACTATGGTTCATTAGTAAATTAAAAGTGATAGCAAAGAAAAAAAAAACTTTCCAGAACAACTTGAAACTGGAAGATTGCAAGAAGATCCAAGATTAAAACAACTAGAAGGAGAACGCCGTGCAAGTCATAAAATGAATATGAAGCAGAACCTATACGGCTCGTAGAAAAAGATATGACGTATGTTAAGGAATAAGAAAGATTAAGTTAGCCATGCCGTAAAAATAAATGCTATAAATGTCGAACAATGGATTCAACGCTCCAGGACTTTGCACAACACAGAAATGATTGAAACTGGAATAACATCAAATAAAGAAAATAAAGATGAATCTATCGATATATTGGTGAAAGATAACAATAAACGTTATTGCTAACAAGTATGTCTGTTCGCGCCAATCTCCAATTACTTTTATTTTTAATTTAAATTAGGGCCGGCCGTCTTTTGGTTCCCTCCTGTATATTTTGAATTTGAGATATCGGTGGCGAATTTGCACGATCACGTGGAGCGCGATATATAGACCGCGGTTTGGGCCGCGGGCCGCGTTCGCCTTTGCCTTTGCTATGCTCTCGGCTGCCTGGTCTTGGCCTGGCTCTTTTGGCTCGCTTTATTTTGAATTTAGTTTGTGATAGTTTAAAAAGCGGATGACCGGCTTTAAATTTTCCGTGTCCGAGGCCGTTTTGACCGAGAGTTCGCCGACGTGTTTTGCTTAGCGGCAAGTTTCCAAATCCCGATGACCAGATTAACCTCTTCCCGAAGGTTGTTTTGTTTCCTTATTGCATTTCCGGTAAGAAAACTCGTTCCGATTTCCTTTGTATCTGACCCGGCGAGGAATCAAGAAGAAACATTGGTGCCCCAGTAATGACGCTACCGATCGGCTTTGTTGGAAGATTGGGGTAACTTTTCCTATCTTTTCACCCACATCCTTATTTTCTCTTCCTGGATCACCCAGGACCGACAGCACAAAAAACCGATTTCTGCGAGAAAGCGCCGCTTCCATAGGTTAGTGTTTTAGCTTTAGCGTTTGTTTGAAGATCCTTTGTTTAAATTTAAAATTACTATACAGTCCACGATCCACCACATACGTTATATTTATAATACATCAAGCGGTTGAGTTCAGCATAGCAAGTTTTCCTGTGTTTTGAGGATATAATAAAGGCATTCGATCGGGTGAAGCTGCTAGACGTATTATTAATTTTGGAGGAAGGAAACCATAGCTTTATTAAAAGTTGTAAAAAACCTAAATGAAAATAAATTGACGAAAAGTTGGATAGAAAATCAATTGACTGAAAGCATAAGATGTAGTATAGGAATTAGACCTTGCTACAAATAAAATTACTGGTGGTCTTTGATTAATTGAAAGGCGTAATGCGGAATAATAAATATTTTGCATATTGATAACAAGATCAAAATCTGTAAACTATGACCAAACCTATGAAATGAAAATCCACGCTGAAGTAAATGTTGGGTACCACTGAAATGAATACATTGCAAATTAGAAAATTTGAACTGGAGGTCAAGTGGCATATCAATCGAAAGCACTCGTCGAGCTGAAGAATATGTGGCATGCCATCAATTTTGCCCTCGCACCGTTCACGAGTTATTACCAAAAAACTCCACTTAGGTCAGAAAACTTAATTTTTACCGGTCCATCAAGTTTGACATGGCGTTGAAACGACTCATTGTACAACAATAGTGCGCATGCGTTGCGTTCGAAAACAACAGCGTAGGCGTAAGGGTCATACGAGAGCAAAATGTGCTATATAAGTAACGTTTTCGGCGAGAAAAAAAAGTTGTATTCTTAAACCTGCTTTGAATACGATAGTTTAACTAAACCTAATTGTTATTGTGATAAAACCAGTTGTTCGTTTTGATTTGTTACTTAAAGTTTGGTGGAATTTGGGAGTTTTCGATAAACTGTATCATGGCTTCGAAAAAGACAAGTTCGACTGGACAAACTCCAATTTAGAAGAACTAGTCACACTTTGGAAAGCGTATAGGTACGCCAAGAGTGCCAAAGAACTTTAAGCTTTCTTGCAATCTGAATTCCACTCGCGGTATGATTGTAATCTTTCCGGAACAACTCTTTGAATCAAAGCCAGAAATGCGGCAAGTGTTGTACTTGAGCCACAACAGTTTATAAAAACTAAATCAGAAATGACCCCAAAGGCGTTTGCAAAGTGTGCTTTAATGTTCACAAAAAAGAACTTGGGTTTGCCAATAGAGTGACGATTTTTCAAATCCTCTGCATGGTCTCAATTTTATACGGGGTAGAAATCTGAACGATGGAAGATAAAAAATAGATTCGCTTGAAATGTGGTTTTGAAGATTTTCCGTATTGCTACAATTCTACACAAAAAGGCTTTGAGACGTATTGGATGGGTGTTGGATGGTAGAATCAGAGTTAACTTTTTTTGGTAACAAACCCGAAATACAGGACAAACTTTTATGTTAGACCATCAGTTGACGTTGAAAATAATCAGTGGTGAGTTAAATTTGAATCAATCTACCGTCCATTAGACTTTAACATAGAATTAGGCTTTGAAAAAGTTTTCGCCAACATGGTTTCAAAAAACCAAATGGTTAAGCAGAAAGCCACTTGGATGAGTTTGTATCTTGATCTTTTGTACCTCCTTGAGAGAGAACCAGAAAATTTCATGCGCATGATCACAGGGTTTTTGAGTATGATCCCGAGAAGAAACTCCAAAGTTGAGTATTTAAAATTCTGTTGGTAATTAAGTTGATGCTCATACTTATAGTTTTTTGGAAGTCAAAAGATAGTTTTCAAGAAATTTGTGCCTCAGGTCGAAGATGGCAACTAGGCATTTGCACACCTTTGACTTTACACCACAACAACGCTTCATATGACTCCTTTTTATCCCCCTGACTAAAAAAAAAAAAACATTTGAAAGAATTCCGTTTTGCTACTTTGGTATTTTTAGTAGAATGCTTCCGGGACTATTACAAACAATGGAATAAACGGCTCCGTTAGTACATAGCTGCCCTCAAGGGGAACACCTTAAAGAGAATAATCTTCGTTTAAAAAAGGTTAATATACACTGTCAAAATAAAATCAGTCATTTTTCTCATATACGTAGCGTTTGTGAACTACCGGGTGATGTTGATTTGCCAGAATCACGCTCCATTCGTTCATAACTCAACTCCAACGTTGTTGGCCAAAAACAACTTGTCAGAAAGAATGTTCGTATCTCCCATGATAGTTAGACGAATACAGGGTCCAACAACACGATCAAAAAACCTCTTTACTAAGAAAAAAGCGTCACAAATAACATACCAGAGGTATAACTGAACTAAATACTGCAATTGAACTTAAATCTGATCTGAGCTCAGATCACAGCCTTACCATAAGAAACTAAGTACAGAATGGGAAATGTTCAAGAATCATATCGCTGAAAACATCAAGCTCGATTTTCGGCTAAAGTAACCTCACGAAGTTGAAGTTGCGCAGTTATATATCCAACCTTATTCAGGATGCTTCTTGGATAGCAACACCAGTCAGAAACAAGACGGTATGGGATAACAATAATCTTCTTCTCGCCATCAAAGAACTTGTAATATGGGGAAAGACAGTGTTAGAAACAAGAATGTAAAGGATGAGTGCAATATCATGTAAAAGAAAGAAGGAATGGAAACACGCAGAGCTAATGACAATAGACTAATTAAAATAGTACAAGGTGATAGACCACATAAGAAAGAGCAGCAAAGCAGACCACAAAGCGCTGGATCTAAACATCCGTGGAAATTTCGTAATAAATGCATAAGACGAAAAATATGGAAATGTATTCTAAATTGGTTCCCAAGGTTTTGACCAACGGACAGAAGAAGAACCATGTGTTCATTTTTCGTGAGGTTAAATCAAGCTTGAAACGACACCATTTTAGGACTGATGCTTGAGGATGTTATATCTTCAGTTAACCAATTTTTCTAAATCTAGACTCATTACTTTTTAGAAATACCTTGTATATTTTTATGGACCAAAATTCATTTTAAACTTTGACATTACGCTGTAACCTTTAAGTTTCGTAGAACCATAACGTAAGTTAAATTTTGCACTAACTGAGATGAAAGCAGGACTTTTCCCCCGAGTTTGCCCTCTGAGTGGTATTACTTTCCAAGGAATGCGGCGAGAAAGCTTTCGATTTAGCTAAGTCGAACTTCGGTAAACTGCAGCGGTTTGCGGCTGTTTCACTTTTGTGGAGCCATCGAAGTGCAGTTCGGAGAGAAATTCAGCGCTGCACGCTGGAAGTTGCTAGTTTGTTGTTCGGAATGCCGCGCGGCCGGAATTTATGGCACGGATCGGCTATTGGAACCCGCAGTGGCGCTGCTGAACTGCGGTTACGTGCTATGAGCTGAAAACGTGCCGGTCAGTTTGGGGACGCCTGAATTCTGGTCGATGAGACTAGCAACTAATTTCTAATAATGTAAAATTAACCCTCTTGTCGCTGTTTGTTGTACAGACATTTTACGAATTTGGAAGATGTTGTGTTACAGTCCGACGGGACTTTAAGGCAAGCATTTTGAAAAGGCGATAAGCAGGTGAGAAAGAATAAATAAATTTTTAGTAAAAATGTACAGCGGTCTGTGAAAATTTTCTCGCTAGCTTTAATTTGATTCAAAGATTTAAGACAACTGGGATGCCTAATCTATCGGTGTGATGCCACGAAATATCGAAAATGTTACATCTTTTCTAAGAGCAGCCGGGTTTGTGGATTCGGCAAGCAGCTCCACCAGTGGGGTTCAGTGGGAGCATCCAGGCTATCCTGACAAAACATTTGAAAATGTCCCCTTACAAGAATTAAGTCCATCGCCCGGTGAAGCTGCACGATATCGAGAAAAGATTCCAACTGATGATTGAAAAAGTGGAAGACGGTTCGATTGATGTTTTGAAAATTTGGTTCAGTGATGAGGCTCATTTTTATTTGCATGGTTTCGTTAACTAGCAAAACAGGCGCCACTGGGTTGCCGAAAATCCTCACCTTGTAATTGTAAAGCCTCTACATCCAGCAAGTGATCGCCTGGTGTGTAATTTTAGGGAAAAAGATTCTCGGACCATATTTATATGACGGCAAGGTTGACTCTCAAAATTACTGCCGGATGCCAGAGGAGATTCTACAGGGTGCAAAGAGAGCCAAAATGCTCAAAGGATACTGGGTCACTCATCACATTTCGGAAGTTTTTCCATGCTTCTGGATAATTTTAAAACACGCCTCATAGGCCTAGACTTCCATAATACTGCTGGTGATGAAATTAATTGGCCTCCATATTCCCTTGATATGAATCCATGTGACTTTTCTTATGGGAATACCTGAAGGATAGGATCTATAAAGGATCTTGAAAGACAAAATATAGCTATAAAAAATGAAGTATCGGAAAATGGAAGAGACACTCTTCTAACAGTAAGTGAGGCTTTTGAAATTAGGCTGCACCATTTTGTTAGTAGTATTGGAAGTGTGGATTTTACATATTATTTGCTACATGTTTTTTTTACAATTAAGATTGCATTTTATGGAATTGTAATTGCTTGGGCCGTAGATATGCTAGCCCAATATTGTTTTCCCTATAATCTATTGCTGTATAATAGAAAATAGAGCGCTAACAATGTATGTCATGAAAAACTGCTTTTCTCTAACCATTTTTCATCTCAAATCCCAATTGAAATCCGGTCGTGTGCGCTCAGTGACATTCATTGAAAGATGCAGAATCAAACTCGACGATTTGCAATCCGAAAAACATGGCTAAGGCTAAATGTCAGCCCCAATTCATCGGGCAGGATTTGGCGATGTTGCCATATCTCAAAAAGTTTGTGCTAGACCCGAGTCATACATCCTTCAACAGTACAAGGCATGCAATTTTAGTGCCCATCATGACGCGAAGTGGTAAACAGCATGCGTTTTTAAAAAATGATGATTCTATGATTGGTAGGCAATCCGTGAAGAAGGAGTTCCGGTAAAGAAAACCATGATGTGAGTGCACAATTTCCGACAGACTGGTTCGACGTTCAAGTGAAAATCACCCGGTAGATCTCGCACCGTTCAGACACCCGAGAATATTACAGCAATGAGACAAGCTACTGGCACATCGACACAACAACGTTCCACCATCTAGAATACTTTTGCAATGGAAACGCCTGAGCAAAACAAAAAATTTTGTACTGCGATCTCATGCTGCATCCATATCAGCAGTTAATGCTGTTGTACTCAGTAGTAACGAAGCTCATTTATCGGGCTGCGTCAGTAAGCAGAAATTTCGGCATTGGGATGCATAAATTTCTTGACAACACGATGAGCGACCTCTTCATAGTCCGTGTGTAACTGTTTAGTGTGTTGTTACGGATTTTGTCAACATAAAGTGAGCACTATGGTTCCAACAAGATGACGCTACCGCATACACAGCGAAAATTTCTAGAGAAGTTCTCAGACAAATGTTTCCATGCCCCATTTTCTTACATGGTGACATCCCATGAGCGGCTAGGCCACCAGATGTGCTCCTAGTGGTTACTTTCTCTAAGAACACTTAAAGGCTGAAACCTTTCATCGCAAGTCAAGAACCATTGGGAACTTAAAGGACGTTCAATACAGCAATCATTCTGCCGAACCCTGTATTTGACGAGAACCATAAGTTATGGATCTCTTGCGCTTTTAGTTACAAACCATCTACTTTGTCCATTACATTGTGACAGTAGCTAAACATAATTTTTAATTAAATGACGCAAGATGACGATTCGTTGTGTATTACAGGATAATTGATTTTATCGTCTCATTACATCCATTTTACATACTAAACTTGACACTTCTATTAGATAAATTATTTTATTTACAATGTGCTTTAAGTATCAGTAAGTTATTTACACAATGCGGTTCCATCTGGACATATAGCTATGTTAGAGTATCAGGTCGTTCTCCACAATGAATTCCATGCCTACACACTTGCTTTAATATCTGTTTATAGAGCAGCAATTTATTGACCAAAAAAATCTGAGTACTTCTACCAAGAAACCAAGAGTTACTAACTTCCCCACTTATTTGCTTGTTTGTTCCAATTGCAATTTTGCTAGATGAGTCCTTTGTCTAAATGTACACCTAAGTATCTCTGTAGTATTACACTTCCATTAAGGGCAATTGGCAATTTGGTTAGACCTTGTCTCATTTATCTTCATATGCGATTTCTTAAACCAAGCCTCAATGAAAAGAGACTGGATCCTATCCAGTAACTAATATTACAGATGGCTAGGATGGTATCATCCCCCATAGACAGATCAGCCTTAAAAAGGACTGGTCCCAAAGTCACTGCCCTGCGGCACGCCTGAGATTATTGAGAACACTTTGCTTCTTTTTCGTATTTAACAAGGAAATTTTAGTATAATAGAAAATTAAATGGGAGGTACTGTTTGAGCTTGTATAATAGACGTTTGAACCAGACTTTGTCGAAAGCCGGTCTTACATCACTAAAGATAACTGTATATCTCTTCTTTTTCAAAAGTACTAATACAGGATCTATTATGGAGTGGTGTATTTTAAAACCAAATTGGTAATCTAGTATTAGTTCATTATTGGAACAAGAGTGAGTCATTTAAATAATAATCTTTCGAAAAACTTTGAGATAATCGCTAAAAGACATATAGGTCTGTAGGTAGCCTGCGATAATTTTGTAATTTTTTAATTTCAATTGTTTTCAGACCTTGTAAAGGAGAGCTGGAAGATTAATTACAAAAAAATACACAGTTTGAGCAGCAAACAAAGATCATAAAATGTGTTTTGTCATCCAACGTTCGATAATAGTACGGCGTTTTCGGCAAGAAGGTTGACTAAGGTATATGCTAAAATCTGGAAGGCCACATGCAGCTAGAAGTGAAGTGAACATTCAGCGAACACAGGACAGCGTTGACGAGAACCTAGCAACTTCAACTCAAAGACCTTCTCTTCAGTAAACACTACTCGGAGATTATTGCACATTTAGGGATGTTCCCGTACAAAATTCATCTCATTTAAGAATTGAATCCGAGAAACCTCCACTACAATTTCAAGAATTAATTCCAGAAAATAAAGAGTGATCAAGCTCATTTTTACAAAAATTTATTTGAGAATCCCAAGATTACAAATTAGAGAGCGTCAATCAAATGCACAGTCTGGTGCGGTATGACATTCCCAAAGGATTATTGGGTCCCATTTGTTTAAAGACCATGAGGAGAATGCCGTAACTGTAACTGTTGAGCCATAACAGCATACGATTCAAACTTCTCTGCGACCTACTCTTAATAACAATAAAATGTTGTGGTTCCAACAAGAGGGAGCTGCTGCACACACCGTCCGAGTTACTATAGAACTTTAAGGGAGATTTTAGGGATAGATTTCAGGAAATACTGCAACCAACTGGTAGTGTTGAATTGCCCCAGACTATTTTCTCTGTTGGTACTTAAAGGATAAGTGTTATGTTAATAACCCAATAAAGATCCAAGAGTTAAAAGAATAGTCGCGTGGAAATTAAGGCGCTTACTCCCGAAATTCTAACCGAAATCCTAGAAAGTGCTTTAAAGAAAGCAGAACAGCTTAAACAATTTTCATAAATGGTAGTCTATATTTTTAGTTTTAAATAAATTATGACATTAGAAACGTACATTATAAAAATGTTTAAAAACAGTTCGCTTCTTTTGCGCCACCCTGTATAATTTTCTTTATTTTTTTATTGACCTGGAACATATTTAGTTCTTAGTATTGCATTGTTATTGAATTGTAACTAGGTGCATTTTTAGAATGTGACTTAATAATCATAGTGCACAGTCATAGCAACATTCCATCTGTAAACATTTCAATGCACTGAAAGAGATGCCTACTATACCAACATTATCTAAAAATAATTGCAACCAGCAACATCTGCGTTTAAATTGCCCAAGATATTACTTATAAGAAACGATCAAGCACGGAAAATTTGACCTACGTGATGCCAAACATTCTAAACCCCCAAAAAAGTTAACAATTTAGGAACAATCACTGACTTGGTTTGATATTTTATCACACCAAGGATCAGACTCCTTTAGAGTATTACCGCATTAGATTCCTGTATCATTATGTGGCTGCTACTCAAGAAAGTCTGGTTTTAATTGCTTTGCCTTTTGTATTTTTTTATCGGCGGATTATAATTTGTACTGTTCCAATTTATCCTTACTTGTATTGGACATTTGCAAAAGTTCGCGTGGCGCAAACATGTCTGTATAATATGGTTTTCCACAGGGATGCAGGAATCCCCCTCGTAAAGGAGTTACTGAAAGAAGAAGCGATGAAACTATACGCCAACATCCAAGGACACCCTCAAAATTAGAGAACTAAACTACGATGCAGAGGAGCGTCAGCCCCACACCTTCCACAAGAGGTTCCATATCAGCGAGCAAAGAGGATATGGACTTAAGTTCCTCAAAAAGTCTAAAAAAGCTGCATTTGGGGTCTGCTATTTAGACAGTACTCTTGCTCTCAGGTTCGTGAAAAGTGGTAAAGCCGATGTTGATACCATAATTAATCTACACGATCAAACTCGGTTAGAATGACCTTTCGGCATTGCTGATCTTATGCGTATTTTAATGAAAAATAACTCAAATATTTTAAATAATTATTAAGAGTCTAATTAAAAATTGACAAGCTCAATTCATGACGTACAACGGTATTTTTGCGTTTTTCTTTCTGAATTGAGTTGTAAAAGGCAAACCAATAGCGTACAACAAAAAATGAGCTGAGAACAAGCAAGTGGATAAGCGACAAAAGCTGGCTTACATCAATTTAAAGTATTGTTGTCTGTTGGGTAAGATTTCAGAAAAATCTTTTTTAAGTTTCTTTTACCTCCTGAAACAACAGCCAGAAGTAATTCTCTTCTCTAGGTTATGCCGATGACCTAGTTGTCTTGGTGGAAGGGAAATTTGTAGGCACGATCAGCGAGCGGATGCAGAGGGCCCTGAACGTGGTAACTGAGTGGACTGAACAGGAAGGCCTGGAAATCAGTCCCATAAAAATCACAATTATACCCTTTACGCGAAGGAAAAAATTAGAGAAACTTACACCTCTTTTCCTTGGCGAAAAAGAAATCACCATATCGGGGGAAGTAAAGTATCTAGGAGTCGTTTCCAATTCTAAACTTACTTGGAACCGTCATATTGAGAAAGTGGTCGACAAATCGGTGACAACTCTAGCAGTTGTCAGATGGATGTACGACAAGTCGTAGGGGCTAAAACCAGGAATGGTGCACTGGTTGTACACCAGGGTGGTTAGACCCTCTCTTACATACTCAGCTTTGGTCTGGTGGCCCAAAGTTACACAAGAAAACGCAAAACTAAAGCTAGGCAAGGTACAAAGTCTTGCCTGGTTGGGCATTATAGGGCCAATGGGAACCATGCCCATTGCAGTAATGGAGACTCTTCTAGACCTCCCACCTCTGCACATAGTAATTTAGGGGAAAGCAAGATTGGGTCACTACAGGCTGCATCATTCACTGTATAAGACACTTACGGGTACAAGAATAATTGATAGTCTGGGAGGCTCTCTGCTTGAAATGAGGACGGACCACATGACCTCAAAAATATGTGACGACTCTTTATTCTAGGCAATCATGCGGGATCGAGGTAGGAGCGAGACTTTTAGACAGGCAACTGTACCTGATAGCCTAATCTGGTACACAGATGGTTCTAAAACCGAGCTGGGTACCGGAGCTGGAATATATGCTGAGGCTCCCAGGGCAGAGCTAAGCTTTCATCTGGCCCAGCACGCTTCTGTCTTTCAAACAGAAATATACGTCATAACACAGTGTGTGCGCGAAAACGGTAAAAGAGCTTACAGAAGCAAGCGGATTTATATTATATCAGACAGCCAGGCAGCTTTAAAGGCTTTAGCAAGCACAAAATCATCATCTAGACTGGTATGGAAATGCATCAACGAACTCAATGCACTGGCAGAACACAACACAGTAAAACTGTTATGGGCACCTGGGCATTGCGGTATCTACGGCAACGAAAAACCCGATGAACTGGCCAGGCAGGGATCTAGTGAGACTTAGGCCTAGAACCTGCATTAGGAATTTCACGAAGTGCTGCCCGAAGCTTTATTAAGGAGAAGACACGCACTCATCATCGAATGTACTGGAAGAACCGACCAGGACATAATTTCGGCAAAACCTTCAATAAGAAACGTTGCCAAAAGAGAGCTGCAGAACTCCTTAACCTAAGTAGGCCACAGCTAAAGATGACCGTAGGGTTTCTTACAGGACATGCGACTGTTAAAGAACACCTCTGAAAAATTGGTAAATTCAATTGCGTGCAGACCTAGTAGCAAGGAACCACAAACAGCCTTACACATCCCATGCAAGTGCGATGCGCTGTGCAGAAAAAGTCAACATGTTCTTTTTATTTTAGAGAAAAGAAGACTGTAGAAGGAAATAATGAATACGTCGTGGAAAAAGTAAAAGAACCTAGATGTACCATTTGTTAAAGTTTTATATAATTGAAACGGGGGATTAAAAGAATTACAACATAATCAACGGAAACAAAACTGATCTGTAAACGAGAAACGAGAAATAGAGACAACAAAACTATCATACGAAAAATTCGAAAAAATTGTGAGCAAGATAACACGAGGAAAAGCAGTAACTAGAGATTACATATAACTTCAACTATGTCGGAAGGATCCGCAAAGAGAAGGAGGTCAACTTATTCTAGAAATATGGCCGAAAGAGTAGGTACATGATAAACGGATGACTAGAATGGTAGTACTTATATCTAAGAAGGGAAACCCGGATGGCCGTAATTACTCTTTTCGTAATACTAATAAATTGTAAGCTAGTAGAATGCACAGAATTGGAAAATAGATTTAGACCAGAAAAATCAATCTCAGATGCAATTCATATGATGAAAGTAGAAACAAAACTGTTATAAACTTAATATAAGCATACATATGTTGATCATTGACTACAAGCTTTGGATAAAAGAGAAAGAAACGTACATGAGAGATCTTTAAATAACAAAAAAACAACAATCATAGTTAAGCTTCAAGACGGTATGATCAACAAAATAAAAACAAATTTTGAAAAGATAGGCACCATTAAATACTTAAAAGTACTAATAAATAGCAAGGTTAAATGCAAAATGGATATTAATTGAAGAAGCAGGCTATAAAGCACTATGCAAATAAGTATATGCTAAAAGACAAATAAATAAACAAAACGAAGCAAATATATAAAACATTAACAGTAGCATATGCAGCAGACACTAAAGCCTAAGAGCATGAAAGGGCAGATACATTAAAATAACAACATTCAGAAAGGAGAAGATATTGTACAGAATATTAAAGTACAACCGTGTGGTGAAGGTGGAAGTAAAGAATATGGTGAATAAGATAACAAAACAGCAACCAATAGAAATAAGAAAGAAAGGCAACCTAAAGGTTATATGGTATTATTAAAATTAAAAATTATCAATTGAAACCCATGTAGGCTTATAGTGACAATAACCAAGACCTACGCAAAATAATGAGAAAGCAAATTTACTACAAAAAATAAATTATAAGATGTCTAAAATACAAAAAAAAGGGTTGAGGCATAAGGGGGGAGATACAATTAGAGAGTCAAAAAATCGTTTTCTTTTTTTTTGCTTAAAAGATAGTAAATTTTCCGTAGAATATGGTGAAACCCCGGAATTGAAATTCAAAGTCCTTCTATCTTTTTTCAACGTTTTTCGAAGATGCCTTTCGGAGCGCGCAGCAGGTATTTTCGAACGGTCAATGAGAGGACCCTTTTTCTATTGTATCTTATTTTGGGATACTTATAAAAAGAATTTATATACCTAGGAGGGTTGTATACGTGACTTACTGTCTAAAGAGAATAACTTTTTTGAAGAAACGTCCTTTGGACGGTGCTGGAATCGCCGATTAGAAGGTAAACATCATTTTTTGACAAACAAACTTTAAACGCGTTTTTGTCAGAACAGCATTTTTTGAGATTTGCAGGAAAAACATCTCAAAAAGTTCTCAACCGATTTTGATGAAACTTGGATGGTTTCTTCTCTATATTATTGGCTACTATGTGAACCAAAAGTTGTAGCGATTCGACTTAGCAATATATAAATATTATTGCAAAAGTCGCAAGTTCTTGGTAAATTTTTTACCTCTTTCGAAAAACTTGTGCCAATTCTTAATTTTTTTTATTTTTCTTTGCTTTTATTGGTTCACATAGAAATTATATAACTAACTAACATACATTTTCTTGCTGGACTGTTTTAGATGAAAATTGTGGCCTCCAGATTCGGACCTGGCGTATATAAGTCCGCCATTTCTTTGATACGTAGTAAATATAGTGCCAAATTTGGTTTAATTTCAATAAAAACTTCTTAGTAAAAAAAATGTTTGAAAAATGCTTGAGTTTTGGCCTTCTAATTGTATCTCCCCCCATAAGTCATGGTAACTAAATAATTTTTTCAAAGATGAGAGATCGTATTACAAAATGTTGTATGTCCAAATTAAAACAGCGTTTTTATATCAAAATAGCCGATCTCTGTAGCAGAAATGCCAGATAATGTTCCAGTGGGTTGGTAGAAGCTTAAAATAATACTCTTCTATACCAAAGAGTTGTGAGATGGATAACAGAGTTTCAACAAGAACTTGGGTTGCCATAGAGAATAATTACACTGTCCAGAAAATTAGGATGTTTCTCCCCAATATACAGGTTTCAGCAGAAAGTTCCTGCTGTCGCTGTTCTGTCTTGTGGAACAAAGTGGCCCATAATCGCATATTTGAACGTCATACGCGACAATCATCACCATCACGGGGGAAGATCTTGACGGAACTTCTGCCTTCTTGGTGATTCTGCAAGTCGACACTCTGCGGATTGACGTTTTAGCCCTGGTTCATGGCCCTGATCCAAAATTAATCGATAGTGATGATTCTTGAAAGAGAGCGGTCTTCTGCTGTCAGCGTGCTAGTTGGTCGCAGCACTTTTAAAATTTCCGCGAGTACATGTACTACTCACTTCGATGCGACTTTACGCAGGTCAAGATTGTTCAGCACAATCCTGTAGATGGTACACTTTCTTCCTCTAATTCAAACAACGTCCATCATCTGTCGGTCTCCATCAGGTGATCATCACATTAGACTGCACACTCACAGGCTGTTCTGCCCGTTGCCTGTCGCTGGTTGCTTCGCGACCTTGCTGAAACTGCTACCCATCTCGCAACTGTTTTGTATGGAAGAGTATTATTTCAGACAGGTTCTATCAGTCAACTGCCATTCTTTGATATTTCTGCTACGGAAAGTAGGTATTTTAATAGAACGCTGTTTTACTTGGGTCACATCCATCAATTGATTTAACAGTGCTCTCTATGCAATTACAGAACATCACAGAGACATCTTGTGTTACAAACGCATACCCTAAATGTTAGTAACAACAACAGTTCTACATCAAAGTCAGTTAGTCAAACTAGATGACGGAGCTATCACTCATAACTGAAATGCAGCTAGAAGTCCGATTTCCGAGCAGGATTCCGACAGCCCACGCGCGAGCTCGTCAAACAAAGCACTCTTTGCTGTTCGAGAGCCGAGAATCCCATTCCCAGCCCCTTTCTGCATAACGCCGACGCGCGCTCAATATTCCAGACGCGTATGGAAATCACGCCTGTCGGAGTGCTCTTCCATCAGCTCCGATGACAGCCAGGTCAGATTCGGCGGGCTCATCCGGCCGTCCGTCCACGCAGCCAGCTGTACAAACAGATGTAATGTGTACCGAAACCTATTTGAGCGGGCGGCGGCTCCGCCGCCTGTTATTCAACGATCCTGAATCTGAATTTCAGATAGCCGCCCCCTGCACGGACGTCTCTCGACGAGCCGAGTGCGAAATCACCGGTGAAGTTTCGAGACAAAGGTGTCCTTCCGTTCATCCCTTGCGCGTAATCATGCAAATGCGCGCGTGTCAGATGTGAGTGGTGCGCGCCGCCTCCTGATGTCTTTTTAATAGCGTGCCATTTTAGGCTCATTTGCAAAATTTCCTTAATCTGCAGCGGCAGAATAGAAACGCGCGCTTGAATTAGTATTAAACTGCACGGTTTGGGCTTTATACATCATCGTCGTCATCATTTCCTCCTTCGTTAAACAGCCGAGCTCGTTTGCCCGCCGTATTATCAATCACACCATCTTCAAAGTAAGCTTAGTAAACTCAAATAAGTAACGAGAGTACAGCTGAATACTAATGTAACTTAAATACATCTCCTAGGTTTCTATAAACGAGATATTCATAGCTACACTCAAAGTTGTGTAGTGCTAAGATGAATGCCTATACACATTGGATGTACAGGGTCTGGCAGAATAATCTCTCCTTTTTAAAATAGCAAAAAAAGAACAAAATAGGTTCTGTTTGATGTTTTATTGCACCATCACACACAACAATGGTTACCATTTAGTCATCAACATGTTTTGAAGACGATATCGTCCAAATGTTTGCCCTCGCAAGCAATACACTCAACGTAAAGTTCTTTATTCCTTGCCGAGCCAATTCCATTGGTGCTGCTATGGTCGCTTTTCAAATAACATTCTTTAGCATTTCAATAGTCCGCGGTCAACGTTGAAAGACTTCAGTCTTTAAGTACAGTACCGGTCAAAAACATATCAACCTTTAGTATTTTTGCCATTACTTTTTCGGGGTATTTCATACAGCCCCCATTAATGCAATCATGCAATCGATTTTGCAAAAAAAAAAACAATTCAATGGAAAAAAACAAGGCAAAAGTGATCAAAATACTGCAATGAAACAAGCATAAAATAAAAACATCAAAATGACTCTAAATCATCGGGAATCAACTGAAAGTGAACAGGAATAGTCTAATATGTAGTAGTATAACTCTTGGCATCTATGATAGTTTGGCACCAACAAGACATGGAGTCCAGAAGAGTATTGATAAAGAAGAGGAGGATGTTCTTCTACTCCTTCTCGACCTAGGGATACTTTTCATCTGCATTCTTCGAATTCCTCCCAACAAGCTCTTTCCAAAAACCCTCAATAATATTCAGGTCGGAGGATTGGCTGGGCAAGTGAAAGAGGGTCACATGACGGCGAGTGAACCAGTCCTGGACATGCTTCAAACCATTGTTCAGAGGGAAAATCAAGCTCTGCATATGTTCTGCGTGGCATATGGACGCATTGTGTTTTCAAGGATGTCTTCATACAGATAGCAATCCATAATTCCATGGATTCTTCTGAGGGACCCGTGCCAAAGCCGGGGGCACAACCCCAGAGCCTGACACTTCCGCCTCCGTGCTTTATCGTGGAAATCTGGTACTTGGGATCACAACGAGTGTCTTGGACACGACAAATCTACCGAATCCCGTCGGTTATGAAAAACATGTAGTTGGTTTCATTACTCCAAAGCAAATTTTATCAGTCCTTCCTCGTCCAGCTCGTGGATTCCTGCGCCTACTACATACACGCCTTTCTGTTCTTTTCTAAATCAGCATCTTCTTAACCGAACGAAATCCATTAAGTCTAGCTTTCTGCAAACGCTTAATAGTACAAACTGATAGTTTCATGTCGAGGAGATTACATAATTGGTGGGGGTTGTCACAGGACATGCGGATGACGTTACCGTCGAAAAGTCTCGAGATAATCTTGGAACGACCAACCTTGAACTTTTTTACGTCACCTTTCGTCCTCCACCGCTTAAAAAATAGGTTTAACCGTGCTGTAAACTCACGGAGAGTTCGACTTTGGGCAAGACCATTGGCAATTACCTTCTGGATGCCTGGGTATACGTTGGGGGAGTAACACAACCATTATTTTTAAAAAATGCAAAGAAATGCAAGAAAAAATGATGAAAACAACATGAAATACGAGTTCTTCAAGAGCCAGAAATGGTGATTTTCATTTATTACTGATTCGCACGCCATTATTAGCAGGCGTTTAAAAAGGTGTCCAAAAATTGTCCAAGAATTTTAAAAAAACATCAGCACATAAAAAATTTATGGAGAAAATACCAAAAGTTAATATATTTTTGACCGGTACTGTATCCCCACAGCAAAAAATCGCAAGGGGAGAAGTCTGGTGACCAAGCCAGCTGTGAGATGTCACCATATAATGAGATGATGCAGCTCTAGAACTTCTCGAGCAATTCCTGTCGTGTGAGTGGTAGCCTCATCTTGCTGGAACTACAATGGTGCATTTCCATATCGGTTGAGTCTGAGCTTGTCTCGATTCCTCAAAAAATATGGCCCTATGATGTCAAATTCCACAACAGCACGCCAAATAGGTTTTGTGAGATCCAGTAACAGAAATTCTGTTAATTGAGGCAGCCTGATAAATGAAAATGAGCTTTATCGCTTTTGAGCACACAAGCACTATGTTGGCCGTACCAGTCGCATTCTGTAGGTTCCTAGACCACGATCAGTTGGTGTGGATGGAACGTGAGATAGCGATGTAGAATTCTCCACACGCTCAAGGGAAGAGCATACTTATCGGCAGAACGGTTGTGGTGATGTGGCAACAGCCTGCAATATCTTCGGGTGTCCGAACGCTACAAAGTTTACCAAGTAATTTCCTTGTTATTGTTGAACTAGTCGCTACTGATCCTATAGATATTAAGATCGTACGACTCTGATGTTCTTCCGATCATAGCTATGGTTGTCTGATCGGGTTTTTTTTTTAATAATAAGCCACTGACGATACCTTTCCAATAGCAGTCGCATGAAGTTTCTAAGATTCAATTTTTCACTACTGCAGCTAACACTTCGAGTTCATTATATACATATTTATATACGTTTTTGCTCTTCCAAAAGTAGTTTGTATAATGAAATAAAACCTTAGTACAATCATGAAATTCCTTTGATTCGAACGCAGTAAACTCTTTACGCTTCTTCACCTTTAGCACAACAAACTTAATGTTCATAACTTTCTCGACATGGTGTTTACACTATCCAAACCCCCCATGGGCTACTGACTGAAGTATTCTTGGTTACGTAATCATGCAAGCTATGAAGTCAACAAATGTTGTATATATCATAGGTTTAAAAACCTTATCATATTTCTATGTACTCTGCTTCCCATTCCAATTCAGCAACTTAAATTTTTTTGTCAGTGCTTTATAAATTCTCAACTCCCGACAATGATACAACTGTTAAATCTAAAACGAAACCCAGAGTTTAGAATGGTAAATATAGGCGAGATCGTATGATGGAAGCAGCCGTTTATTTTCGTATTTGATCTATACAGGGTTTGTATAAAAAGTATCGAAGAAAAATCGGAAAAATAGATTTATTTGAGATATTGCTACAATACCTCAAAAGTCTTCGAAGTACATCTCTTGAGCGTCAACACACTTTTGCCAGTGGCTTTTCCACGACACGAAGGCTACCTGAAGGCGTATTCCAAAACGTTCTTAAGAGTACGCGTACAAGCTGCTTTGACGGCATTAGGGTACCATGGTGGTGTCCTTTGAAGAAAAATTTGACTTTTGGAAATAGGAAATAGTCTGCTGGTGTCAAGTCGGAACTGTAAAGGGCTTGGAAAGTCGTCGAAAAAGCCGGGGTCTTTTTCAACGCGTTGTAGAAGCTTTTCTCAAGCAGACACGCCTTTGCTATTGGACAAGTTAGTCCAGATTTTTTGCATTCCCAAACTTTCAGTGATAATACTGTGCACTGTCATTTCATCTGCGAGCATGCGCACACTTAACCGACGCACACTTTACGCACACGTTGCACGTTGTCGTCGGTTCTTGAGGTCGACGGCCGTCCAGCGCGGGGCTCGTCCTCCGCACTCTCTTGGACTTTCACTTAAAAACCGCAGTTTGTAACATGCTTTCATCCTAATACACTTAACGAATCATGCCCAACGTCTCCGTACCCGATTTCCCCAGTCCAACACAAAATGTGATGGCGTACCGCTGTTCAACCGTTCGCTGCATTTTGCGCTCGCACCAATTCACTCGACAAGAGTCCATTAAAAACACGATCTAGCCTGAACGAACGCTTGCAAGCGATTGGCGCTTGGCGTGTCTTGATAGGTCACATCGCCCACCAAAAATCATGCGCGGTGCGAGCGCGCTCCGACGTACAGTCCCGTCAAAAAAAATTATTTCCGATAGTTTTTATGTAAACCTTGCATTGTCTCTCTGATATTCCACTTTAAGGGCCTCTATGAGTCTGTCCAAGTTTCTACGCTTTACTCCAAATTCATATTTAGCAGCTGTATTTAGAAAAGTTATTCTGCAGATGTTCTGTAGGCGTTAGTAGCATGTCCAAAAAAAATACTGGATGTCTCTCCGATTGAAACTTTATTTGGTTATTAAAGTGTGACCTGAAATTAGTGCTTTATGTAGAACAATTATACCATTTTCGGTAGCACACGATCGTCGTCGACAGGATAAAATTGCTGTAGGTCAAACTCAGAATGAGCAATCATATGTATGTGCCAAAACGTTCTAACATTTGTGCCATCCCGCTCCAGTGTGTCCCAAACTGCTCAAATTAGGAGCCAAAGTTGAGAATGCCGACTAAGATGTTTGTTTACATCATTCATGTCAGAACACGTATCAACTACTGTATCTTTCTCCATTATTAGATCTACATTTTCGTTTATGTACACCAAGTTTGTCTACTCTTTCTTGTTCCTTTTCTTTCTTGTTTCCCACAAGTCTACTTTTGCTCTTTTAACCTCTCTTTTTGCTTCATTTCTTTTCCAAGCCACTTTTATTTTTCTAATTCTCTCTTTTACTGTTTCATTCTACAATTTTGTTGATAATTCCCTAGTTCTTTCCTGACTTCATGGTCAGGCATTTAAGAACTTTTCGCATAACAATATTTGAATATTTGAGTCTGCTTTCGTTTATTAATGCGAACGAAACCTCCTTATTTTTCTTTTTACCATTTGGTGGTTAATCACTAAGGTGTTAAGTTTATTTACTTTAAAAAAATTGGGAGATTGTTGGATTGTACTTGTTTGTCGATTTACCTATTCGATCTAGACATACTCATTATCCCACTCTATTTAAAGGCCCTAATTGTCGCAAAACTTTGTTTTAGCTTTATTAGTCACAATTTATATAATAAATCAATTTAAATTATTTCTATTTTATGCTTTGTTCCACCCAAACGCGCAAGTAGTGAATATAGGCGATCTGCACTATAAACGGTCCATAAGTAGCCGAAAATCTAGTGAAAGTGATCCATGTTCTAGGAAATCAACAACAAATAAAATATCGAAAAATGTTGAAAGTGTTTGGGCGATCGAGAGTCCGAGAACTAGAAGATGTGTTATACTGAGGTTCAGGTTTGTTGTCCTACAAATTCTGGTAACACTGAAATCACGAATTGTCCAACAGACTTTAGACTAGTACGATACGACAATAATTTGCGATTCCAACTAAGGATTTTGCAGAATATTTTGAACGTCCACGTCGGTCCTGAAAACATTTAGCTAATATGAATATAATAAAAATGCGCATGCGTGAATAAGAACGTTGGTGGCTGAGCAGACATAGGTGGGATCATCAAGCCAATAAAGCAGCAAATGTGCAAATCTGGAATATTTGTCCCCAGAAACTATTTTAGTGATTCTGGGGACGAAAGAATAAATAAGTGAATCATAAATGAAGGCCTAGTGTAAACAATTCAAAAATGGGCAAAAATCTGTTGTAAGTACTAAACGTTTTGGCCAACTAGCAATGAGCAGAACATCGGAAAATGTTAAACATGTATGGGCTACGATCAACAAAACCTTAGTGACTGATAATCAGAGAATTAGAAAAGAAGTTGGGGTTCAAAAATTTTAATGAACGATCTGGACACCAAACGTGTGACAGCATTTTTTGGGGGGTTATTATTAATTACCAGAATATAGAGTACATTGTGCTGCAGTTCCTAATGGTTTATCCCAGATTACTACCAATAAAAATGCAGATGAAAGATGGATCTACGACTGTGACCAGTAAACCAAAGCTCGATTGTCCTAAAGAAAAAAATAAGTGCATAGGATCCCAAAACGCCTACTTTAAATAGTGTAAGGCTACGTACTGATTGTATAAATTATTTGTTATTATATTTATAATTTTTTGTATTGCATTAGTTTGACATTTTCGGAAAGACCACGTATTTAATCTCAAGTATCATTTCAGTGTTTTTCTTTCGTGGTGACTGCAATGAAAAAGAGGTGCAACTGTGTATTGATACCGATCAACTCTTTGCATTTGTATAGAACCGAATTAGGAACTCCTAGGGCATTAAATAAAAAAATATAAATAACCACACATTAAACCAATTTCCTATCAAAGTTTTAAAAAATTATTATCTTGAGAGATGTTTTTTGAGTGGTAGCGAATTAAAGATAAGATTTTTATTCGGACCAATCACCAATTCCTTTTATTTGGATTTTAAAGTAGGGTCGGCCGTCTTGTAGCTTCATCTGTACGCGTTTTATTTGTTTAGAAATAGCTGCGGCGGTTGGTTCGCCTGGGTGATGACGTCGCTATAAAAGCCATTTTGGTGTAGCCATGATGGTTTTGGAAACGTTCGACCGCTTTAATTTTTCCGTGTGCGAAACTGTTTTGGCCGGCGTATTTGATTGGTGGCAGAAGTTTCCACATCCCGGAGGTCGTTTGTTGGAGGCCGATTGCGTGTACGGGAGTCAATATTTGCCGACGAAGAAACTCGGTCCGTTGCAAACCTCGGACACGACCAGCTGAAGGACCTACATCAGGAAAGACGCTTCCGATCTACTTTGCAGCAAAGATTGGGGCGACTTGTCATTTTTTCTGCCCACACCCTTCTCTCCTCTTCCCCGATTCCCCTAATTACAGCCCCGCAGAGCCGATTCCTGCAGCAGAGCGTCCGCTTTCATGGCGAATGACTTTCAGCTTTTTGGCCTTTTGATTGAAATTAAAAATACGATACAGTCCGCTCAAACCCAAATACTTGTTCCTTCTCAATATTTTATTTCTTTTATCAAATTCATAATCAAAAGATTCACAAAATTCTGTTTTTATTTCCTTATCCATTTCTATGGGGTATTTACTTATTCCTGTTCCAGATACATCTTCTCATTTACTAGAGTTTGACCTTTTACTCTTTCTATTATGTTTATTTTACGTCATTTGTATTTTTCCTAACCAACAACATAAATATAGAATGATGTGCTCTCTCGATTCCAGTCCGATATGGCTTTTTCCTTTTTAAGTTTCTTATTTATTGAAACTGCACTCTCTTCATTGCATCTTACGCCTGGAACGTCATTTGGAACGACACCTTCAAGAATATTGTCATTTACATCTTCCAAATCTGCAACGACATCCACTCTATGTAGTGATAGTTTCACTATATCAATACTGCCGTCAAGGTTTCCATCATCTGTAGACTCAAGTATTCGTGAAGTGCCCTTAGGGTTAAATAGGGTGCATAACTACAAAAATATCCTCAAGAATAATAATTGTTATAGCAATAATAAAAAATCGCAATCTGGGTATACATAAGATAATATTTGCTATAAATCAAAATAGTAAATCGTGTTACATTACACTAGCCGTGGTCTCCAAATAGTGATCGTCATGTTTTTCGGAAACTATGTTCTTGAAAGGGGAACCTTGAAAGTTAATGAGTTAAAAACTACAGGTCCGGATAAAGTTTCTCCTATTCTTAACGAACCTAACTGTTGACATTTTCAAACTTCGAGTGACTCACAATATCATCAAACGTGTCTCGCCATCTGGCCGTCAGTTAAGCTGTGGGGTATTTAAAAGGAACATGATACGAATTGATGGTCCAAATACTCTTCTAACTGGCTATAGCTCACGCGCCTGCCAAATTCGAGCATCTAACTGACAATGAGAGCAGTACTACTCCCTTCTATAAGAGTCGAAGATGGGTGTTCTAAGTTAAAGCGTTTCCTTAACACAAATTTTCTTTCTGAAACCACCTCCATGTAAAATTATATCGAAAAATTGTTCTGCTTTAAATTTTTGAACACGATGGTGTTACAATTTTAGTTCACTAGCATAGTTCAAGAGAAATAAACCTCACAAGTCATTCTTACCGTCTGAAATGCAACTTCGGACCTGTAATCATAACAGGTATATTTATAACTTCCCCATTACACATTTTTACCCCTAACTATTCCAATTTCTACTTCAAGATTCGAAAAGTTTCTGAAGTAGATGTAACGCGTAATACAATATAATGCAAGAATCTGCTGAATTTTCAGCAAACAACGTTAAGCCTGCTAATGAAAACACCCAGTAAACAAGGCGATATTACATTTAAGTTTCTTGAGCACTTGTGCAATAAAACAAATTACCCGGCTGCCTCGCGCTGCGACGGGCCGAGTCGAGGTGCAGCTCGTCATGTCGCCTTGCATTAAATCCCGGATCATAATTTAAGTTTCTTCGGAAAGTTAATCCCCCTTTTAATTAATGGCAAGTTAATAAAAACCTTCATTTAACTTTTAATGGAGCTGCCGCAGGTGGCGGAGCGACACCTCTTTATAAAACCGCCCGAAGCGCGGCGCAGTCCGCGGGTTTAGCGAGCGCCATTCGATACCGGCCGGCTGCATGGCGCGAAAGACGATGCGGCCGGCGGTTTTATGTTTATAGCGGACGCGTTATTGCCGTGCTGCTAACGTTGCGGCGGGATGCCCTAAATCATAACGCGTCCGGATTCCCCGAATAAGCGCTGAATATTTCCAGGCGTCGGATTCTGCTTGTAACTGTGAACGGGGTTTCTAAGTCGTAGACTGTTTTACCTGCTTTTTAACGCTGTACTTCAATCAACACTCACAAACATGATCAGTCTTTTTAAAAATAAGCGATTTTATGAATTATTACCTTTGTCAAACAACTTCCAGGACTGATTTTTTAATCGAACACAAGAAATGGATATTATTCACTCGCCTGCTATGTATTCTAAATAAAAAGGTTTTATGTAAACTCACTAGATGGTAGGGCTGTGCTTAGCAACTCACTTAATTGAAAGTTACACGAGTGACGTGAGAGATGCGGAATCTGAGCAGAAAGTTAACATTAAATTCTTCGTTCAACTAACAAAAATTCAATACTGCAACATAATATATGATACCAAAAGGTTTTGGTAGGACAGAGATTCAGTCTACGACGACCCCAGAGTCGGTGACCTGTCACATTACATACACAAAATATATGAAAGTTATTGTAGTGTGGAACTCTGTTTATTTGCTTTGCGACACTTATGTATACATTAATTTACATAAGAACATTATGATAATTCAGTTTACTGGCTAAATCACCCCTGTTTCCCTCTCTTTCATAGAATTATCTGAGTTTTGCTTTTATTTTCAAGTATTTACTTGGGTTTTGAAGAGTTAGGATCGAGCCCCGTTAAAATAGCAAGTGATCGCGTATAACCCTGTTGCTGCAAACATAGATAAAACTAATAAAAATATGGATACATTTAGACAACTGCTAGCACTGTTTATACCAGGAGACGCATTATTAACGCAACAGAATCAATTCCAAATACAGGACCAAAATTCTGTACCAATTGTAGAACAACTTCCAACAGAAATTGGAACACTGCGAAATGAACTAGAAAAACTCACAAACGAAACGAGCCTTGTGCATTACCAAATAAAGCTGCAACAAACATAGAAGTAAAGATAAAAGAGATGCGTCGACTGCCGCTGACTCTTAAAAAAAGTTTAGGAATGATATTAAATTTAACATATGAAAAAGAGAAACACAAAGAAGTTATGAAGGTAATCAGTGAAAGAGGGGTTAAGTGGCATTCCCCCTAGGCCAAGCAATCCCGACCTTTAAAAGTAGTAGCAAAGAGACTACATTCCTCATGTAAAACAGAAAGTATAGTAAAAGATTTTATGAAAAAAGGACTGAAACTTACTAAACAAAAACATAGAAAGCAAAAGGTAATCATCCCCTGCTTATCTTTATGTCAACCTTCAACCTTCAATAGAAAGGCAGGTATCAAAGAAATATATAAAATAAAAGAAATTTTCGGTCTAAGAGTGGAAATAGAAGCACTTGGAAAAACCGAACTTATCCCTCAAGAAATAGGGAATACTAAAAACAAATTTAATAACGGTAATGGACCAACTCACAAATCACCAAATGAAGAACAAGTAAGAAGAATACGGGTAACTATTGCAAGTACCTATGCGTAAGCAGTAAAATATAGCAATAACAGCAAGAAAAGCATTGAGGAACTTGAAGATGAGAGGATATAATGTATACTAGTCAGTGTGACTGCGTTGTTGAGAAACGTGGCTGCGGTAGAGACGGACCCAGGTTCATTCCCGAACCTAAGAAGCCTGGTGGGTAGCCTACTTAGTTACTAAAAATAATTAAGTACTTATGTTCATTTCAAATAAATTGCTACGTAGCCCCGCATCAGACTTGGTGCGCAACGACCCGGCAGTGAGGGCGGACATATGAGAACCTTGACCTCTCCGTTCGCAAGCTGCGTTTGAGCCTCACTATATAATCACTGTACATCAACAAAATGCGACTAGATGAGGTAGCGTGGTAATGTTAGAATTTTTATTCATTTATTTATTCACATTGCGATCTGTATACAAATAGCAAATTTGATACATAAGTGATTAATGACATGAAAAGGCGTTAGGATTAACGTCCAATGACTTAAACCTATAAGTAACCTGAGACTTAAGATTAGATTATTACAGTTACAAGAAACTGCGATCTTGATTGCTAAGTAAATCTATAAGGTAATGTAGTGGTTTAACTCGGCTTAGTCTTTGAGTGTCCAACTGTTATCGACTAAATTCAGCGCAAGAGGATTGCTGTGAGACTCAATTTATAGAAATTGCTCACTGAGTTTGGTAATGGTTTCTTTCACTGTGTCCACTTTTAAGTCAAAAAATATCAATGTTTCTTACATGTTGCGTCAGCATTCACTTAACATTTTGTCTGAAATCTTTCGATGATTTGAATATAATGGTGAATTTGCTGTCTAATGCCATAGGCCCATATTGGTTTGAATGCAACCTTATAAAAAGAGTTTATTTTAAGTGACAACTTGGATCTTCTAAGGACATCCAGTAATGTTTGCTGAACTTGATCCCCAATTGTTTTCTTTATGCCAGATGGTCCTCCATGTTAACTTGTCGAGGTGCATGCCGAGATATTTTACCTTGGGAACCTGCGGTAATGGTGTATTGTTGATATGGATTTGGTATTTCTGCATTTTGTAAAGGTGATATGTAGCGATTTGGTTTCGTTCGTCTAATCCTCCATCGTCTGGTCCATGTCACTACTTCGTTTAGATGCTTAGCATTTTAACGGCTGTTTCAGGATCTTTATGTTTCATCAGGATGGTTACTCCGCAAATGTTGCGTAGAGATTGTGTGTTGGTGGGTACCTCAGCTGTATAGAGCGTTAACATAGGTCCTAACACATGCCTTGGGACCAGAATGCCGGATACAGTTCATAGTTGTTGTCCAATGTTAGAAATAACATACAACACAAGGTATAATTCAAAATAGAAACAGAAAAAATATTGGGCAACAGTAGCCGTAATACACTGCCCGCCAAATAATGAATGTCACGTGAACTAGAAGAAAGGTTCATCCTCAATGCAAGGGGGCAAGTTTGATCACCATAAAGACTAGGGAACAGAAAGTGGCATTACCTGACGTTACATCTATTGGCTCACCGACCAAACAAAATAGCCGATCGATTTTTTATTGTCAGAAAAATATCAGCACATTACATGGAAGTCGAAGAGAAAGTGAGATTATATGGTCTGACCATGCAGCAGTAGTATTAAGTAAAACGAAGGAAGTCCATACTTGGCGAGTAAACATACAAACTGATACGGTTTTCCAAGTACCTATAATGTAAGAAACTTAAATATGCTATTAAAAGGCAAAAAAAATTGAAAAATGTTATATGGTAAGAAAATAGAATGCCTGCAAACAAAAACACACTTAACAACATTTCCAAAGTAGCAAAAGAGAGATACAAAATCTTAAGAACAAAACTACTATAACCTATTTAACAGAATCACCTGCTGCTCTAAGACTACACGTTTATTTTGTTATTTAATCAAGAACCGTTCTACGAATTTGTGTAAGGTTATATAGTCATAGTTCTTATCTTAATCACTCACTTGTGTGTTTTCATCTATCTCTATCAGTTACCTCACTCGCGTTGTTCACGATACACAAATTTCCGCCACTCTTTTCTCTCTTGGGCTAACACTTTTGCTTCCGTCCATGTTTTGCCTCTTTTTTCCAGTATCTTCTCTATCGTCTTATCCCACTTCTCTTGTGGCCTACCCCTATTTCTCCTGCCAATGGTCTTTGCCTTCCATATCTGTTTCAGCTTTCTCTTTTCATCCATTCTCTGCATGTGTCCCCACCAGCTGAGTTGTCGGTTTTCTATAAATTCTGTCACCAGGTTTATTTTCAGTTCTTCTCTAATTTGCGTACTCCTTACTCTATTTTTCAGTGTCACTCCCCTTATTCTCCTCAAAAATTTCATTTGGACTGCTTCCACTTTTCTCTTCATCCTTTTCGATATCACCCATGATTCAGCTCCATATGTCAATATTGGTCTGAATATTGTTTTAAACACTCTCACTTTTGTTTCTCGCGACACTTCCCTCTTACTTATAAACGACTTGTTCATCATTTGGAATAGTTTGTTTGTTTTCTCCATTCTTTCTGTTATTTCTACTTCTTGTTTGCCTTGTTCGTCTATAGTCACTCCCAGATAGTTAAATTTCTGTGTCATTAATTTTTATCTCTGTGTTTTGCCTTTCTTTGCTTATCACTAGTATTTTTGTTTTATCCGTATTTATTTCCATCTTGTTTTCTGTCAGTATTTTATTCCATATGTTTAGGTTTCTCTGTAGGTTTACTTCATTTTCCGTTATGAGTACCACGTCGTCTGCGAACGCGCACTCTGATATATATATATATATATATATATATATATATATATAGTATAGTTTTCTGTATCCCACTAGCATTCCCTTTGGTTTTAGCATTTCTTTATTATTTCATCCATGAAGAGATTAAACAGTATTGGGCTCATCACTCCTCCCTGTCTCAGCTCTTTTCTCGTTTTAAATTCCGTGGAACTGTTGTTATTACTTATGACTATATTTCTAGTGTTGTTATGTAAGCTTTTGATTACTCTGCACAGCTTCGGCTCTACCCCTTTGTTCTTTAAGCTTTTGCATACTTCTTTTCTGGGGACTTTGTCAAGCGCCTTTTTAAGATCAAGGATTGCTAAGAATGTCTTTTTAATGTATTGTAATCTTTTTGCACTTAATTCTTTGATGGTAAATATATGATCTTGTGTGCCTCTTCCTTTGCGAAAGCCGCTCTGTGCCTCTTCCAGTGTCTGTTCTGTTATTCTTCTAAGTTTTAATTTCAATGTCCTCTCGTAGACTTTGAGTGGGATACTAAGCATTTCTATGCCCCTGTAGTTGTCACACTGTTTGTTATCACCTTGTTTATGTATGGGCACTATTTGACCTATTTCCCAGTCTTGCGGTATTTTTTCCTCTCTACAAGCTTTGTTATATATTTCCAGCAACCATTTCTTCCCTTTTCACCCATTTCTTTAACCATTTCCGATGTAACCTTATCGTAATCCGGGGCTTTCCCATTCTTTAATTTTAAAACTTCATTTAGGTCATTGTAAAAGGTTTCTACATCCTCCTCCTTATTATTTGCTGTTGGGGCATATGCTTATATATTAATTTTGCTCTTTATTGAATTAAATTGAAGCATTATTTTTCTGTTTGAAAAAGGAAGGTAACTTTCAACATACTGTCTAATCATACCAATATTGCAACAATGTCGTGGTATATTGTTTCTCCTTCATTTGTAATTATTTTTCTCATTATTAGGTCATCTCACTTCACTTAGCCCAAGTATATTAGCCTTCATTCGCCTTTTTTCTTTTATGTCGTTACTTCAGTTACTTTTATTTGAATTTAAATTAGAGCCGGCCGTCTTTTAGTTCCTTCTTGTATATTTTGGATTTGAGATATCGGCGGCGAATTTGCACGACCACACGGAGCGATGATATATAGGCTGCGGTTTGGGCCGCAAGTCGCATTCGCCTTTGTTCTCGTCTCGGTTGCCTGGCCCTCGCCAGGCTCTTTTTGTCTTCGTTTTGAATTTAGTGTGTGATAGTTTAGACCAACTTTAAATTTTCTGTAAGCCGAGAGCGTTTTAGCCAAGAGTTCACCGGCGTGTTCGATTGGTGACAGAAGTTTTCACTTCTGCGAGGCCGTTTCGTTGAAAGCTAATTTTTTGGCGAAATTTGATATTTGGCCGACCAGATTAACCTCTTCCCAGAGGTCGTTTTGTTGCCCGATTGCATTTCGGGTTGAAATTTTACCGGTTGGAAAACCCGGTCCATTTTCCTTTGCTTCTGACACGGTAAGGAACGAAGAAGGAACCTTTGCACCAGGACAGACGCTACTGATCGGCTCCGCTGTGAAGATTGGGGTAACTTGTCCTATCTTTTCACCCCCACGCTTATTTTATATTCCTGGATCCCCCAGGACCAACAACACAGGGAACCGATTTCTGCGGGAAAGCGCCGTTTCCTCAAGTTGTGTTTTTAGCTTTAGGTTTTGTTTAAAGATCCTTTGTTTAAATTTAAAATTACTGTACAGTCCACTTTTCGGCCGCAACAGTTGTCATAGTTTCCTATTTGAAATAGGCTTCTTACATTCCAAATAGCGACCCTAACAGTCTGTGAGATTCTTAACACCCTATGGATTCAAGTCCTGCCCAGAAATTTTTATTTTTGTTACCTGCCATGTTAGTCCAACGAGCTTAATCCAAAATCCTCAGAAGTACTGCAAACACATCGTGTTTCTAATCATATCATTCATATGCTTCTAGTCATTTAAAAATACAGAAGTAAGCATCACTACAACCCACAGGCAACAAAATATTGTAAAGACAATGGCTTCTAGGTCTACAAAGGGTCTCCTCGGTTAAGATAGGCAAAATGCCCCCCATCGCAATATCCAAACTGGATACCTTTCTTGGGTCAAAAAAATATGTTTGGCAGAGTTGATAGGTCAGGTGCCCCCCCCCCCCTCCTGGCTAGAGGCCAAAAAAGTGTAGGTGACAGGAATTCCTTTCAAAAACATTTTTTAGCCCCCGACACCCCCGATATAGCCTGTAAAAAAATTTAAAAAAATTAAAATTGCTCTAGATTTTCTTTATTCTTATGGAAAATTATGTCAAACTACACTTTCATGAATTTTTTTTAGATGTCTTGGAGCTGGGGCCGACCCTAAAAATCAGTTTTGTTTGTAGGACATGGAATGAATGGTTTTTAACGTAGAAAATATAAATAAGACGTTCTGATCACCCACAAATTTACTTCCAAACTAATATAGCAAAGTTGTCGGAGGATTATATTACAGCACTACGCATCGAGTTTCACCGCCTTCAGGTTCCTCTTAATTACACGGGAAACGAGAAAACAATCTGCCAACTTCCTAATTAAATTTTTTAATTGGCCCCGCTCGCAAACAACCGTCAACAGCTTGGCGCGCCGGCGAGGAGCAGCCGGAATCGAACATCCTGCCAGCGCTCGCTCCCGCCCCGGGGGCCAACGGCGGAGGAACCGCGGGAGCAACCCTTCCGCGACATTTGGCGGATCATCGTGCGCGGCTGGCGAGCTACCTGCATTAATCAGGCTCCCCATTTATCCGGGAAGACTAATGCAGGCGCGCTATCTTGTACAACTGAGGCAAGTACACGTGCCGCTGCGGCGATGACAAATCGATTCGCCTCGGGAACTACTCGGGGAGGAATAGATAGCTCCTTGGTCTAATTGCGCACCTCTCAAAAAGGGTCATTTGCTTTGTCTAATTAGTGCTTCTGAGGTCTGAGATGCTGTTTTGCGGCCGGTTATTAATGGGATGGTGCTGTAACCTTCTCAACTGTAAATTAGTCAAATGGGATGCGATAGCAGGGCATTTACGCACACTACTTGGTAAGTTTGATCTAGTTGTTTTAGAAGGACAAATGATTGTTCTGTATAAATCAATTTTAAATTAAATGACAAAAACATGAAAACATTTTTATAGTACAGGACAGAATGATCCACCCTTTTCGAAACAACAATAAAAAGAATAGCAGGAAGTATGTTCAATGTTTTAATGTATCATCACACAAAACGATGCTTGTCATTTAGTCATCAACCAGTTTTGAAAAACGATTCACTTCTGCAACTTCACCTCTAAGTTCCTCATTGAGAATGATAGTTTTGGTGACTAGCCGCCCATGGAATGCCACCATATAATGAGATAAGACAGCCCGAAAACATTTGTTCCAGAACTTCTCGAGAAATTCTTGTCGTGTGTGCGGTAGCACCATCTTGTGGAACCACGGTGTTCATTGAGTTTAAGCTTCAGAAAATTGTGTAACATCGCGACATAGCAGGTAGATCAACCCCGTGTCCTACTCCTTCTAAATAATATAACTGTATGATGCCATATTTCGTAACAGCACACCAAACAGCCTACACTGTCTGTCTGGAAGTTACTCATGGTGTTGTACAGAATATTTGCCAACATGTCCTTGCGAGCAGCCTGTCGGATATGCTAGTCACCTTCTTCAAGATCCTAGACCATCATCAATTTATATTGATGAAACATAACAACAGCCTGTAGTATTCTCGGGGGTCCGAACGCTACGAGGTCTACCACGTGCTTCCCGTTTTAATTCTGAACGAATCTATCGGAAATTATGTTTTTCTTGGTCGTAGAATCAGAATAACAAAATCACCACTTCAAAATAATTGATATTATTTTTTATTACTTCTCCTTGTGGCTATCAACGATCGTTGGCTTTTATGTTAGCTATCATGTTTACTATGATGGCTTTATTGACTGCTGCTCGGAACAATTGCATACTCGTCTTTCCATATCAATCTCGTAAGTTCTTCTCGGAAGTCCTTCTGCTACCTGGCCCACGTTTACCGACTATTGTTCCCTGTATGATTCGGAGTGTTTCATTATGTGACCGACGTACTACAGCTTTCGCTTTTTTACAGTTTTAGCTATTTCCAATTCTTTATTTATTTACATGAGTACCTCGTTATTATTTATTCTGTCTATCCAACTTATCTTTAATAACCATCTGTACGCCCACATTTCGAAAGATTGTAGTCGTTTAAGTGTACCTTTTGTTAGAGTCCACGCTTCGACACCATGCAATAGAATAGGGAAGACATAGTATCTCACCATCCTCATTTTTAGGCCACGAGTACATAAGACCTTCTCATCCTAGTGAATAATGCCTTTGGTTTTTTCTATGCGGATCTTAATTTCCACGTATAGGTTCCAGTTTTTATTAATTTCCAAATAAATCAATTTTTTGACCTTCTCCAACGTTGTGCTTTTTACTGATATGGCATTGTCTTCTATGTCCGCTTCTTTACTAATGATCGTATATTTAGTCTTCATGGTGTTTAGTTTCAAGTCGAATTGTTTGCCCTTACCTGTTAAATGATTTATTACTTTTACAAACTCTCACTGCTGTTGGTTATTATTAGCGTGTCATCCGCGTACCTAAAGTTATTAATTGTTAAACTGTTAATATTTATTACTTCCTCAACATCAGCAAGGGTGTCATTAAATATCTCCTCTGAGTACAGCTTGAAGATCATTGGGGACAGTATACAGCACTGCCGGACTCCCTTTTAATGTTAATTTCGTTTGACAGTTGATGTTCTATTCTTATTGTTGCTGTTTGGTGCCAGTATAAGTCATTAATGATTCTAACGTCTTTATGATCTAAGCCCGATCTTTATATAATCTTGATAATTTTATCACGTTTAACATTGTCGAAGGCTTTTTCAAAGTCTATCGCGCACATAAATACATTTTGTGTGTCACATACGTGACTTCTTTCCATCAACACTTGGACGTCAAACAGTGCTTCTCTTAGATACGAAGGCTTTCACGGTCGGTGTTATGGTGCATCGGGTGGTTGGTTCTCGGGTTATAAGGCCGTGGTCGGAGTTCAGAAACTCTTGACGTTTCGTCGACAAGCGCGGCAGACATCTTCAGAAGAAAATCTTCTAAAAATTAAGTGACTGTCCCGTGCGTTTCCTGCGAGTATGGTAGGGATGGTGTTGGGGGGGGGGAAGCTTGTTGACGTCACCGGGATGGTAGATAACGTGATCGGGTTAACTGCTGATGCCAGTCGGGTTGTTGTAGGTAATATTTCGGCATTTTTTGACGTCACTCGCTCTTTCTTCGTAAAGCGGTCTGTTTTTTGCCCCTTGAGAGCGATAAACCAAGACCTAGGTAGATTAAATCCGTTGTCTCTGTTAAAATTATTTTTATATCTATCAATTTCCACCGCCTTTCTGTATAATCTCGGGTAGTAATTCTTACAGTTGGATAAAACTTGTGTTTGCCCGAATTCTATCTCGTGGTTAGGATTATCCTGGTAGTAATCGTTTGGCTCGTTGTCTCAATGTAGACTTATTCACATGAGCAAGGTATGCAGTATACCCCTGGTGTATCCTGTGGGTTTCTTGTATCTTTGGCTGGTCTAAGCAAATCCCGTATCTTGGTGGTGGCAGTACAGATGGTTTGCACCTTGTGTTTATTAAGAATTTTTCCTATCCGGTCCGTAACCCTGTTGATGTAAGGTAAAAAAGCTTTGCCTACCGTAGCCGATTTTGGTTGTGTTTTTCTTGCACAATTGTTAGGTTTGGTTTCTCTATTTATCTCCGTCCTAGAGTAGCCATTCCCTTGTTCCAAATGTTTAAGTTCTTTATCCAAAAACCGTGGTTGGCATATACGCCGTGCTCGAATGTTTTCACAACCGTTCTTTTTTTACTTGGATGGTGATTCGACTACTTATGAAGGTATCTGTCTGTATGCTTGGTTTTCTGCACACTGTGTGTTGTAAATATCCATTCTCCGATCTCAACACCTGTACGTCTAAGAAAGCAATCCTATCTTCCGATTCCAGTTCCATGGTAAACTGTATGTTTGAGTGTATAGAATTCAGGTGCATAAGAAATTGAGGTAGGGTCTCCTTTCCGTGTCTCCATATTACAAAGGTGTCATCAACGTATTTTAGGCATATCGCGGGTTTTAAAGGTGCTGTATTGATGGCGATCTCTTCGAATTTTTCCATGTAGTAATTGGCGATTACAGGGCTAAGTGAGCTACCCATTGCTACTCCGTCTTTTTGTTGGTAATATACGCCCTGCCAAACAAAGTAACTGGACGTAAGGTACTGCTGAAATAGCTGTAAGATGTCGTTAGGGAAAATTTTCTTCAGGTGATCCAGGGCATCTTAAATCGGTACTTTGGGGAAGTTACATCGAAGCTAACCATCAGATCTCCCCCTTGTAGCTGGATATCTTGAAGCTGGTTGACAAAATGTGGAGTCCTTGATGTAACTGCTAGTATGTCCAATGTACGGTTGTAACAGACTGGATAAGTATTTGGCCAACTTCTAGGTAGGACCCCCCGATGGCACTGACAATGGGTCGCATCGGTACATCGTCTTTGTGTGTTTTGGGGAGCCCGTATATTCTTGGGGGCAGCGCCTCTGATGTTATTAGCCTCTTTTTGGTGATGTCATCCAGAGAGGAACTCTTTATCGGTTTGCTCGTGTCGCGTAGTATCCGCGATGTGGGATCACGTTTGAGCACGGTGTAAGTGTGTGTAAGTTCTTTGTCAACATTCATGATGGATTGAAGCAGACCAGTCTAAGTAATTCTTTGGTTGAGGGTATTTTTAAAAATTGTTAAATCAGGTAGTCTATCGGTGGACTGATTACTGGAAGATGATTGAGTCCAGTTCTTATGTACTACAATGTCTAATACGTCGAGCTCATGATCCGTTCTATTTGGGTAAGTGAATTGGTTTGAGGGTAAAATTATTATGCCATGGTGCGCAGTGATGTCATGTGGTCCTAAACCTTCTGGGTTTGTTAGTCGGCATCTCAAGATTAGCCGTGTAGAGCCCGCTCCCCGCGCCGCATGACTCGGCGGGGTACCCGGCCGCCTCCAAAAGGACGCGCTCTGCATTGTAACGCCAGTCTGCTCTCGACATGCTTCGGTTGTAACCCTTACATCGTTTACATAGTTTCAGAGAGCGATTATTTTCATTGTGCACTGCAATAGTTTCAATGTTCGTTATATCGCTGAAGTAAAGTAGGTAGTGTTTTATTTTTTGCATGGTAGCCATACCTCCCGAGTTTCAATAAGGCAAGCAATATCTATGTCGTATCTAGTCAAAAAGTCAATAATGTTGAGTATTGAGTTCCAAGATTATTGACAATCCAGTTGGTCAAGGTTAATTTAGCTAATATTTACTGGTTATATGGATTCATTAGGTAGGAGGGTGAGAAGCATTTGTAACTAGTAGTGAAGTTGTTTTTTTAAGTGTGAAATGAGTAATTGGACGGGTTTCTTTAAGATATTTGTAGAAAGTATCCGGAGAGTTAACAATAGTTTGGGATAAGTGACTTTAGTACTGGCCAGGAGTTGGTGACTGATTTATTAGTTTTTGCAGTTACTTGAGCATAGGATTTATTCGGTGATTTGTAGCTGCTGTTGGTCAACTGTTTTAATTTAAGGAGTATATAGTTTTAGGGTGGATCTTCTTCGTGGTTCAACCTTGATTATGCTGCGGGTAAGTTTCGTTAAGTTAAATATTTTTGATCTTATCCTGCATTTTCACGGTCAACTGTGCGTAGACGGATTAGATATCTATTTTTGTTATAATGCCTAACAATCTTTCAAACAGGATATTTCAGGGTCGGTAGTTCAGCTTCAATATGCTTTTCTGTTAGCAATACTGGAACGTTTCAGATTATTACTGAGAGTTTATTAACTTCAGGGTCCTTAAAAGTGCGGTAGCTGAGTTTATTTTCACTGTAGAGCGTTGTCATACAACGATAATCTTCAACGACTGTTAGGTTTATTCTTCATTGATTGTTTTTATTAACTGTTGAAAACTAATTTCCACAAGTAATTCTTGGTAGTTCAATTTATCCGCGTTGTGTAAATATATTAGTAAAATTTTTATATTCTTTGCATCAGACTGATTAGATTGCTATTTACACAGCGTGTTTACCTTGATAAATAATATTACAAGCATTTTTAGTTTGCTTTCCATTTAGGTAGTCCAGAGGGTTATAGATAGGATAAGTAGGCAAACTTTAATTATTTATGGGTAAATAATTAAAGGTAAAAGGTATCAAACTGTTCAAAATAATGCCCTTAAGATTATTAATTGAAATTTATTCAAATCAAAAGAATGGGATGTCACAAAGTTGATCTCAAACGTGAGACAATTTTTGGAGCTCGAGTAGTCAGAATCGAGGATAATTCATCACTTCAAGACGCAAGACATCAAGGTAGGTAAAAGATCGTCTGTAACATCAAGAATCAAGACAAAGATACGCCGAAAATAGAAAATTTTTCAAGCCCAAATCGCAAACTTCAAAAAATTGGATAATTGGACGAATAGAGACACAAGAATATATGGCCAACATTATGAAGGCCAGCCAACCGACTATCAGCTATCATATCAACAAAATCCTCATCAAAAAGAAGAGAATCAAGCCAAAGTTCGAGTTCAAGAACGGCCAGGTCATATTGTCTTTACAAGTTTCTAAACAACCAAAAGTGGAAGAAAGTCATCACAACGGATAAGGCTTGGTTTTGGTTGGCTCAAGTCAAAGGTCGAAGAAGAATTCAATACGTCAAGAGAAGCGAAAAGAATTCGAAACTTGCAAAGTTCTGCTGAAAAGAATCGTTCGCAAAAGAATTTAGTGTCTTAAAACGGCAAGACCGATCTCCATTTAGTTCAACGGAATTCTGAAGTCTACTGTTCCTCCATTTTGAAGAACTTTACAGTCAGAGATGCTTGGCGACTCTATCCAAACAGTGACTTCATCTTCCATCACAATTCGGCTTCGAGTCAGACATTCAAGTGGACAATGGATGAGACCTCGGATAAAGTTCATCGCACCTGATAAGCGGATGCCCAAGAGTCCAGATGCTATTCCGATGGATTATTTCGTTTGGAGGCTGAAAGACGTCTTTGAAATGTCAAGACTCAAGACACTTCTGGGTTTAAAACCTCAACCAGTCTTTACGCTGTGAAAGTCAAATCGCAACTTGTTTTGAAGTAAATTAAGTGTTTCACGTGCTGTGTGACATGTGGCTCGCTGGTTAATCAAAAACATCAATCTAATCTGACGGCTACGGAGATGAAGGTGCCAAGGAAAATAAAAAACAAAACAAAACTACACCACATAAGAAATGATGAGATTAGAGCAGCCTTGCAAAAAGGCCTGTAGGCATTGAAATTGCAGAGCGGCAGCTGGAGTGGTATGGACACCTCTACAGAATGTCAATAGCTAGGTTGCCTAGGAAAATCATGGATGAAAGAAGGATCAGAAAACGGAGAAGAGGAAGACCGAAAAAAACATGGGAAATCAAATAGCCGAAATGGGATTACAAAAAGGAAGGACGGTCAACTAAATGAAAAACGCGACCAGAGACCGGAAGGAAAGGAAGAAATTGATTGGTGAATCATTAATGAAGAAGCCGACACTCCCCTACCCGGGTGTCCCTTAACAACTCCTTAACAGTGCAGCGAAGTATAAATAGATATCGAATGAACCTTCTTGGAAGCTATGATGCAGGTATTTCAAGTACTTTCTTTAGGTATTTACCGAAAATAAAACTGATTAAAACATCCCAGATGTCTGATGTTTAGTTTGGGTACATAATGCACCATCTATGCATTAGAATTGTTTGGGGATGTTTTGTTCAGCTTTAGTTTTACAAATAATGTAGTCGATCTGCTTCAGACTCCATTAGCTAGTTGATACTATTATGAAGGAACTGGCGGCTGCTAATTGGATGTCTTCGCAATTCAATTCCGTGCGGGGGCGCAGGTAAGGGCGAAAGGTGCCCGCTTTTGCCTGGCACGATAAATAGTAGACTGCGCGCTATTGATCTGCAAACGCGCTCAAAGGCTCGCGCTGTGACTTGTGAATTCGCTTTGCCGGCGGCTATTTGCCGCCCGGCAAAGAAGGGCGAAATTATCGCGGCGCTGCACCGGTGCTCGACGCGCAATTAGCAGCCAATTAGGCCGATGCCAAATTCAAAGCAATTGCGCCGCGCCGAGCCGTGCGGCGCGTTTGCACAGCGCCGGCGGCGCCTGCCGCAGCTTTTTCAGGCTGAAGCCGCGGTGACGCTGCGGCGAAGAGCGCGAGCGGGCAATCGATAGGTTATTTCTGTTTGCCTTGCATGTTTGGCCGACCGGACGGGAGGCAATTGCATTTTGCCCGTTCTAATGGTCGCGAGCGGCCGCGGCCGTTTTTGCGGCTTATCGGGCCTCTTTCGGCCGGCGCTGCGCTGCATCCCCGCGGGCCCCAGACATGCAAATGCGCTTATCCGCTCGTCAATCTCGCTTGCATGTCGCATGCAAGCAGTCGCTCTGCACCGCGAAATAAAGGGACTCGGGCGTTCTTCCGCCCGGCGTGCGCGCTGCCGCAGTCCTGGATTTTTGCAGGAGCGGGCGGTCCGTTCCGCTCTGCAATATTAATCGATCAGGGAACTGCAGCATCTTGTAATGAATTCTCGGGCTTAGGTAGGGAATAAAGGCGGCCGGCAAAGCCTTAAAGCGACACGCTTCAGATTTCAAAGCTTTCGTTCCCTTGTCGCGCTGAAAAGACCGGAACTAAATTTTACATGATCAAAGTGATTTTAAAACCAAAGCAGTAGCATTAAAATCTATGAAATTCTGTTTTAAATAATTTATAATGCCCTCTCTTACAGTTCGCAATCTTAACGATATGGCATTTTTCCTATTTATTCGACCCTCCCCCAATTTCTTCAGCTCTACGTAATTATACATCGTACATCGGTTATGATCTATGAGATGTATTGGTGTCTTGGTCTACCAGGTGCATTCTTTCTTTTGACATATAGGTTCTAGAGTGGTAAATTGTAAATGTAAACACAAACGTATATTTTAATGTATACTGTGCCGTGGCAGGCAACCCACAAATAGCCACCGCCACAATTTCGGTAGGCAGACATGCACCTGGGGAGGGCTCGCCGCTTTCTACCCGGGTGCAAGCCGATGTCCCTCGCGACAGCTGAATGTCTATTAAATTTCTTAGGTTTGTGTGTCTATTTTCCTGTATTTACCTTTTTCGATTTATAATTGCTGTATACATTTTATAAATCACTGACGACATACATAGTAACCTATAGTTTTCAAAGTTTGTTTTCCTTCCTTTCTCATCTATGGGGATTATCAAGTTGTTATCCCAATCCTTCAGTATATTGTTTTCCATAACCAATTTCGCCAAGATACTTAACCAGTTCTGGTCTTCTCCACATGCTTTGCCAATTTTGATTCGTTATATTGCTTTTTGAACTTCATCTCTAGTTATTCTATCTATTGCTGTTTTTTCTTCGCCAATTTCCTCTTGTCCCTGCGTCTCTATATATCTACTTTCTTCTTCGTTTCCGAATTTCTCCGCTAAGAACTCTCGCCATCTTTCGGCTATGTCCGCTGCCTTTGTTAAAAGCTTTAATTCTGTCCCAAAATGTTCTGTTATTATCCATTTAGCTCTTCTACGAATTTTCCCCAATCTTTTTGCTTAGCTATCTTTACTTCTTGTTTCACCTGTTTATTTAGTCTTTAATATGTTTCTTTGTCTTCGCACTTTTTTGTTTTTGATATCTTTTTTATACGAGTCCCTTCTATTTCTTACTTCTTCCGTCCATCATCTTGTTCATTGTTCCCCTTTTTGATCTTCCTAGTTTTTGTAATTTTATCTCCATCTCTTGATTATATACGATGTAATATATTATGCTTCTAAAATTTCTTTCTTTAGTTACAAACGCGAAGCGGTCTTCTGTTGCTTGGTACCAGTATGCGTTTCCTATTTTTATGTTATGTACAATACAAAATTCCAACATCTTTCTCCCACTTCTATTTTCCCATGCTTCCCACTCCTTTGTTTGTATCGTTGCCCACTCTTAAGTTCCAGTCACCCATTATGACCACTCTTTCTGCTGTATCCCTTGCTGCATCCAGAGTTTTTTGTAGCAAATCGAAGAACTCCCGTATTTCTTCTTCATTCGTTGTTTCTACTGGTGCGTAGATTTGTATGAAGGTTAGTTTTCTTGTTAGTTCGAGGGTCAGTGAGATAATTCTCGATGGTGTTGCCTCCTGCTTTAGGATTGTTTTTGAATAATATAATCTGTATTCATTTTCCAATTCTTTCTTCTATCATTTTTATTTCACTTAGACCTAGTAGTTTTATATTGAATTCCTCCATCTCTATTATTTCTATATCCCTCCCTGTCAAGGATGTTACGTTCGATATTGCTATTTGTCAGTTATTTACTGTGTTTTTTCTATTTAATTTTATCCTTTTCGTATTCCTTATTTCTTTGCAGGGCCCGTCTTCGTACAGGTGCCTTTGATATGCGATGATTTACTTTTTTGCAAAATAACGCCCTGCTCTCTTTATCTTCATCAATTCTTCCCTCCTTCGGTCGTCGTCTGTTGGCGTTCTCTCGCTTGTATTCCTCGCACCTCCTTCACCTCTCGGCGTTTTGTTTTCCTTCCCTTGTTTTTCGTCGCTATATATGCGTTGAGCTCTAGATTTCCAAAGTTTTGTTTCCGTTTATGTCTTCCTCTTCACTTCTTTCTAACTTGTTAATTTCGATAGTTTGAAGTTGTTCCAGTGTGTTTTTGACCAATCATGTACTTGATAGTTCTCATTTTTCCATCTTTTTTACTTCTAATCCTTCTAATGTCGGCTACGTACTATTTCTACTTTTATTCCAATGTCTCGCAGTACTGTTCCTGCTGTTTCTTCCAATTATAAGTCTCTTTCTCTGCTTTGCTCCTCTGCTCCATGAATTATTATTTTTTGCTTCCATATTTTCATTTCCAATTCTTCTAGTTTCTTGTCTTATTCGATTAAATTTTGTTTTATATCTTTTTGAATTGTTCATTTTTTAAATTTTTGTTAACTCGTTTTGGAATCTGTCAATTTTTTTACATGCCCTCGTTTTTGGTTTACATTTTAACTTTATCTCCTCTAAGAGTTTCTTCGTCTTTTACCTGATTGCTGTTTTAGATCACATTTTTTAGTAACACCTTGCACTTTATTTTCTATTGATTGCGATTGTGAGCGGCTTGTCTACTGTACGGCAAAATTATGACCCCATTCAGATAGTCGAAAGTTCCATTTTATACTATTTATTTACTACTTGTACTTTAGAATTCTTATTAGCTAACTATATTTCGCCTCCTATAACTTACTACAGCACCACTTTAATTTGTAATTGACTATATTATTATATTCTTGTTATTATTTGCATTAACTAAATTTAAATTTTATATTGAAGTATTTTCGCGTACGTGTTAAAGCTGTTACCTTGTTTGGAATTTTATCGTACATGTCGTTTCACATTTTTACTTTTACCTTATTGCAGGCCTGTGTGTTATTTTGAAATTGGCGCTTCCTGCTTCTTGATAAATTTGCCCTGCGGAAAGCGGCATATTCCGGTCGACCCGTCGGAGGTTATCCGCTTATCAGTGTGTCAATTTGATATAGTTTTAATTTTACCTTATTTATTGATGATATATTGTCAGGTATTAACCTTCTTACTGCTGTCTATCTGCTTTTTTCAATTTATATACCCTAAATCACTCTCTAAATACTTTTCGGCTCGCACAAAATTTACGTAGTATCGCTTACTTTGCCAGGACCAGACTAATTATAGATAACGTACGATAATAAGTTTCCAATGGAGCAACATCAAGACACAACTGTGCATATACAAGAAATATGGGGCCGCAGTTCTTAACATTAAATGTCAACAACTCCGTACAGGAGAAACAGACAAAATGTGTGGTTTATTCGTAGGTTGCGATATTCTTATAACACACTGCACTTTGAGTACACTGCTAATGTTCTTAATTCTTCAATATTAAAAAAAATATGTCGACTTTGCTTCGTCTGCAGGTGCGGAGTCCTGCTAAAGAATCCAACACTAATTTCGAAAAAGCATGTGACTCATAGGTTTCACTACACCTTGCACTATATTCCGATACACAAAATATCAAAATTTTGACCTCCCTTTCACAGAATTGTATATCGGTTACTTCACCATAACAAACTACCAATTAAACCATTACAGCTGCTGAATGATATTCTCTTTGGTACTAGCTGAGAGGCTTCTTTAGGCGGCCTAGCGAATACCCTGTCATTTTGTTTGTTGAAAGTTTTTTTCGTACGTAAATAAAATTTTATTGTGGCCCTCATGCGCGCCACCAATCGACAGTCTCTTTGATTTTTCTTTGCTACCTGTCTTCGAGGCATTTGTGAGCAAATGTCCCATATGTCTTTTGTAAGTATCTGGTCTTAGGCCTTGCTTAACAATACAAAACATTGAAGTTTGGAGCTCGGTATCAAAACATGGTAAAAACTTTTACTCGTTTAGCTATTGAGAGTACATCTAACTATTGTGGCAGTAAGATGGAGTAACTGCTCATACAGCAAAAGAGTCCATGTAGCTTTTATGCCAATAAACCCTGCCATGTTAAACAACTCAAAGAAAACATTTATGCAAAATTTCGGGACGTAGACGCAGACACTGGCTAGAGTGATGCAAAATATTATCAAGGAAGCCAGTACTTGCAGAGACTATTTGCGCAATACAATTTTCAAAATGTAGAGAAAACGTACATCTAATAGTATGGTTTATTACGTAAAAATAAATTAAGATATTAAAAAAGTACAAAAACTATTTGTTGTTTAACTAATAGCGTTACTTATGGCTCACTGTATACAAGAGCAGCTTGTTTTTGGTGGATAATCGAAACCTGAAAAAGAGGGAGCGAGTTCCAATCTCCCTGCCTTTGCTCTTGATACTCTGTATCAATATGTGCTCTACAGGTTAGTTATCTGTCTACAATTACCTCAGAGTAGGTTGTCCCCTCCTGCCAGGATGCTTCTATTCCAGAGTTCTCCAGCTCGTCTCGCCAATAAAGTAGTCTTCTCCGGATTGACTTATTCTTAATCTGTTTCACTAGTTTTAGTACCTCATTCAACCATCTCATTAGAATTAGGCTGTCTACTACTGTCTAGCTAGCTAGAAAGCGGCTTCAACATATACAGGGCGTAAATGTATCAAAAACCGGACGTTAAACTTTCTTCCGGAAAGAATGGACCAGACAAGCTGAATCACCGGCAGCAGGATTGCAATGGAAGTTATCTTAAATATCAATCTGCTGCATTTTGTCGAACACCTTAACGACGTCGAAAAAGATTACACCAGTGAATTGATCCTTGGTGTACCCTGAGTGATACTTGAGGGTAGTGAATTGATTGGGGAAAAATCAGTTGAGGGTCTTCTAGAGGCCTCCCTACTACCGACAGAAGACTTATCGGCAAATAGTATATTTGGGGGCTTGGCTAAGATTTAAATTTTTGTTTTAAACAAGAGACAGAACTGTTCTATGCACGAAATTTAAAGTGTAGATCGCCTAGGTGTACCACAACGGTATGTGTTAAGTCCTGTTTTCTACCCCTTTATATTGCTGCCATACCAATAATGCAAGCTTCAATAATCATAACCTTCGCAGACGGCCATCCTGGCAGCCGATAGAAATACTGTTGCCAGCAACATGTCTACCTAATTAAGAACTGGTGAAGAATTAGTAAAACTTAGACAGTAATCATAAAGCCAATGTGGACGTATGGTATCGGACTTTAAAAATGTTTAAGCCAATCCAATGTAGCCATCAATCAACTTTTTAAGTGAAGGACACTACATAATGTAGTTGTCACACCTTTGTTTGTATCGAACCAAGCTGTACATAACTTTTATTAAAGAAGTCGTTGAATAACAAGCAGTAAAACACCAAAGTAAACTAAAAGCACATCCAAATGAACTTATCTAACCTTTAGTGAAAGTGAGGTACAATAGAAGGTTAAAAAGAAAATGGCCATTAAGCTCATTAAGACACTTAATAAAGTAGCTTAAATGTAATACAGTATATGACATATTCTGTAACTTTAGTTACTTTGTCACAAAATGTATGTCAATGTGGTATACACCAATGGATGTCGGCCTCTACCTGTCCAATATAGTCATAACTCAACTGTACTAATCAATTTCAAAAAGGAAAACGTAGACCTAAAAAGTATTGCCTCAGTGCTTCAATCAACAAATAACTTTTATTGCGACGTAGAATATATCAAATGACTGATGGTCTGGTTTATAGTAACTGTATACTCCAACGAAAACTACCTTCAATGTTAATGCAGGCTCTATCTCATTTACCTTTTTCTAAGGTGCAAAACGCATCTCAATTTTCAGTTTACCAAGATGGAATCGTTCCGACACAAGTAAACGGACATTAAAAATGGCAAACTGAAATGTTTAGAAAATAGAAATACATCATTTCTGTTATTACGTAGGAAAAAAGTTAATGGATTAATATTTAAATGATTTGCAACACCTGAGTTCTGTTATGAGTGGTATTCCTCCGAGAGAATACAAACCACCAGCTCATAAAACAGATTCCTCTAAGCAAGGTTGCTGTTTCCTACCCGCCGAGTTCAATCAAATATTTTTACTGAATGGTTCTAATGATTTAGACATGTTGGCAATCTTAATGTTATTGATAGTGCGAAAGAAAATTCCGCTACGTCTCAAAATTGCAAACTCTTAACAGACACATCACAGGAAATAACTGTAACAATGGCTTTTCCACTCAGAAAAATTTTTAACTTCTTTTGAGATGGTGGTAATCTTTACCAAAGCTTATTTGAAGACGTAAACAAGAGAAATTGCTGTCAGTGGTTTCAAGACCACAGATATTTTTTCCCCGGGAAAAATATCTTCACCGATGCTGGTCGTAAAGGGTCGCACAGGGAATTAGTGAAATCTTGTAGACAATAATGGAGTAAACCTAGACCATCTGAGCATAATTCACATGCTTGTTCTAGGCATCTCGAAAATGTCCATAGAAAAGTATTCCCTCAACTGAAAACAACAAAGGTTGTAATATAGCAAAGTTATGGGTTATTACTGGGATTATATATAAGAATTTATTAGCTATACTTGCGGAAGAGTCTACTAACAAAAAAATGAATAAGTTCAATAAGGACGGAGAAAACTGGATTTAAGCACAGAAGACTCACTGGAAGCTGCCTCAGACCAAAATAACCAAACCGAATGATGATGGTGCCCTTCACAACTAAACATTTTTTGGGGGAAATGAATGAGCTGAAATTGACAAGGATAATTGTGTCTCCAACTTTTGTGAATTTTTAGAATCTAGAAAATTCCATGACTTCCTTTTAAAAAAATCACTAAGTAAAAGTTTGTAATCATAATTTTACCTTGAAATCATTACATGTGCACATTAAAGTTAAATTAGTCCCTTTTTGGAGTTTACTTTTTAACTTTCCGCAATATATTGCATTGAAGTCTAAACTGAGACCGCATTCAAACATTTCTAGGGTAATATAGCTATATAGAGGAATAAAAAAGAAAATAGTAGCCCAAATAGATAAAACAAAATTGTTGGAAAGTTAAATCACACAAATAGATGGTTCGCCAACAGGCACGTATGAAAGTAAATGTTAGTTAGACCACCATCGGTTATTTGGTACGTAACTTCGGGTCCATTGGTTTTGTTGGTGATATGCCAAAGAGTGGATGGCCCAAAAGTGTTCGCACACCTTCAAATATCGCTGCGGTGAAGGAGTGTGTGAAAGAAGACCCAAAACTCTCAATAACTCGTCGATTGCAAGAAGTGGACATTTCGGAGGCCAACTTATGACCGTATTAAGCCCAAAAAATTAAATTTATACGCTTACAAAATCCAATTGACACAAGAACTCAAGCTAATTGACCATTTCAACCGATGTGTGTTCTCTGAGTGGCTTTTCCATGCGATTGATATGAATTTTTTATTGAAAATCACATTGAATGGGACAGTGCACAAGCAACACTGTCGCATTTGGGCTAACGAGAATCCAAGAGAATATCAAGAACAACCAAAGGAACCTCAAAAGTGACTATTTAATATGCTCTATGGTCAAAACGTGTCATTGGGCCATTTTTTTCGAAAATGAGGCTGGAAATGCTATTACTGTTAATTCTGAGCTATACAACGACATGACTGCTTCTTTCCAAAACTTAATGTAACTGATATAAATGTTTATTTTCAACAAACGGCGAAACATGCTACACAACACATGCGAATGTGGAGTTATTGCAGTCGAAGTTTGGTGAACGTTTAATTTCGAGAATTGGACATGTCAATTGGTCTGCGATTTGACCACTTTAGACTTTTTTGTAGAGATATCTGAAAATCCATCATCCAAAATCTCGAAAAGAACATAATTGCCGAGATAAATGATATTGAAGCGATTCTATGTAAAAATGTCATCGAAAATTTTGACCATCGTATCGACGTCTGTAAAGCCATTCGTGGTGAACATTTGAGTGATATTATTTATCATTAATAAATGGTATACATGAGTATTTAAAATAAAATACTCTGCTTGATTACATACTCATTATTGTATTTTTATAAGCGTTTATCTACCTGCGCCTGAATTGACAGACTCTTTATTTTAACTGGTTATTGTACGTAAGCCTTGGAACAATTTGTATACTCATCATTCCGGTCTAACTAAGGTTCTCAAATACAAACTTGATCATAAAACATGGTAAAACAGTATACAACCTAAAGATGACGTCGAAGTAAACTGGAAGATCAGAAATAAAATTCAGAATGCCGCAGAGAAAGCTCTAGAGAAGAATAAAATATGGATAATGCTAAGAAAAAAGGAAAAAGAAAGTAAATGAATGCTCTTAGACATCTGCTGTAGGCGAGGATGGAGATGGGTGCAACACTTTAGAGACATATATAATAAGAACAACATACCTCGTAAAAGGAACACGATGACCAAAGGCGCAACAACTCGAACACAGAGATCATTAAGCATAGAGCTAGTGAAAAAACTAAAAAATAGGAAATATAGACAACACTATAATTAAACAAGTCATATCATTCCAGTAAATCGCAGTAAATCTAACAGCTATCAAGATTGGGTTAGCGAAGTAAGGCACCAAATAAATAAGACTAAAAGAATATCTATAGTAGTGAAAGGCACCGCATGGAATAATAAACATATGCAAAATGAAAATAAGATAATTTTATATAAAACCTCTGTACGACCAATAACGACATTCGTTATCGAAACTAAGAAGAAGCTAAGAACGACCGAAATGAACGTTCTAAGAAGAATAACAGACATGTGACAGCAGATATAGTGAGATGGGTCCGGAAAAGGAGAAGAGACTGAAATGAGCACGTGTCATGAATGGGAGCAGGCAGACTTGTAAGGATAGTATGAAATAAAAAGCCTCTAATGTGCAGACCAACAAAGCCATGACTAGAATCGTGGACTTCCACTTTCCAAGAAACAAACCGCAGGCTTATTCTACGAAAAAGAAGAAATGCCATCTTCATTATCTAATTTTATATTTCATTCTTTTGTTTTCCGTATTAACTTTTTTGTTCCAATTTTTGTCAACTTTTAAAATACTTTTCACCTTGCTATGTGCATTTCCGCACTCGAAAATCTTCCTCTGCGATGGATGCAAATGGGCTTTCCAAACTTCGCCTTTTCTAAACTTTTTTTTTAACTCCCACACTAACTGAATATTGTGCAATGAAGATAATTACCCCCCCGCACAAAAGTTGTAGTGCAAAATTTCCTGACAAACTCTTTTCACTGTCGCAGTTCAGGACCAACTTACAACCAGAGGTTGTTTTGCCACCTGCAGTGAAAGCTTGATTATGTTGCAAGATGCTTGAACATGTCGCAACGTCAACCATCACTTATGCCGTGTCACAACATTATCCTAACGCGCTCCATACATTAAGAAGTAATATTTTTAGGTCCACCATCCAGGATCATATGCATTATTTCCGTTGTTAAACAACCAAGCATATCGGAGAACCCGAGAGTCTAAACGGCCGCTGCCCACGTGCGCTCAACTGGCGGCGGGACCAAAGACCCACATGATCCCATTTGACCATCTGAGCCACTTTCTTTGCCCGAACGAAAAGCTCGCAGCTGTAACCAACTAAATGTCTCTTTTAAAGCTCTCTAAAAATGCTTACTCTAGCAATATTGATAGTGAGCTTAAATTTTTAAGAACATTTGAAAGTTATAGTAGAGCAGATAGAACCTGGCAATAATCCCAATCTTAACAACAATATTAAATAACAAGGCTAATTAAAAAGCCTACGTTGAACGTATGGAAGAAAATCGATTCCCAAGGTCATCCTTCGCCGACCCAGAATGAGTTAGTAATGATTGGGACGGAACAGGTCATGTGGTCTAATCCTTATTTCACTATTCTGTTGAAGTATAAATAAGCATTCGAAAAAGTTTTTCAACAAACAGTTTTCTTTCTACTTTTCCACTTTTTTGATCGGCATTCGTATTTATTTACGAGCCGCTTGAGTGAACTTTATTATACAAGATAAGTGGATCAATAAAGCAATAACGGGAGTATTGGCCTTTAAAACATTAATTACATCGCTGAATGGGATACATTTCACTTGGGTAAGTAAACAAGCCCTTGCCTGCGTCATTCCCGCCTTCAAACGCAGATCAAACAAGCATTCGACGTCGGCCAAGCAACAGGACGCAACAGTGGGTAGATTCGGGTTCACAGCGATTCCGCTTTACCGCCCATTCGCAGCGATACAATGCAGACGCGTGTCCGATCGACGGCGCATCCTCGGGGAAATTCCCGGATCGGCGCTTCCTGCCGCCGTCGCGAAGATGCTGTCGGGACGCCAGTGCAGCCGGCCGGCGGCATCAATCAGCGCCGCGTCCGAAACGAGCGGGCTGCCCAGGATGGATGGGCGCCTGGTAAATCATTGTCAGCGCGGTAACGATCCCCATAACCATAACAAGGCGCCCGAGGCAGCGCGACGCCTTGCGTGCCGGCGCTGCGAGGATGCGGCGCCTTATTTATGCGTCCTTAGGCCCGGGATTCTGTTGCCACTGTTTGCAGGGCATGAAATATTCAGGACGGCGAATTCGCGCGCTGCGAACCGAAGGGCAGGTAGCGGCGCTCCCTCAAAAGTGAATTCTTATTGTCGTCGTCTTGCTTTAAACATTTATTAGAGTGTGTGCTACAGAGCTGTCTGATGCAGCGTTTTAAAGCGGCACTGCTCTTTCATGTATCTTTCATAGAAAAGCACAGCTCTACGAAGTACAGACGGATTTTGTTCATTTCTAAGCCATTAAAATATTCAACAGTAAACTATAATTTATAGGTTGAGTTATCTGTTACTCTAATTAAATCATAACGTAAAGGCCGCTTTGCGGCCTTGTTAAGGTATACTTCTATACAAGAGATGGTAAAGATTTCGAGCGGTGTGCGTTGAGGCGCTTGTAAGAAGCGCGAACCCTACCTTCTCCCCCACTTAAATGTAGCCCCTAGCACATAAATATAAAAAGGGCTATTTTTTAGACCACTTGCACTGGTTTTATTGAATTTAACTGCAAGTATTTGTCTGATGCAACAACAAACGTTTATAAACATCACTCATAAAAAATTGAGCCATTAATAAGAACCACCGCTCAACAAAAGTATTGAACCTAACTCAATTAAATTGGATAATTTCTTTTACCAACTGCGATAATTCTTAAGGAAAATGTACTTAGGTTAAGTTTCAACTTGATCAATAAGCAATTTAAATGCTCTTATATACGCCAAGGTTGTATGGGGTTTACATCTAGGAGTAGTACACCTTTACCCAGGATTGTCGGACCTACTGGTCCTGGGATATTGGTTTTCAGACAAAATCTCACTTTCATTTTTGACTCCAAGAAGCTTATTATTTAAGCGGCCACATCTCGATGAACTGCGTTGGCACACAGACCAAACTAGATGAGAGGCTATAGGAGGCAACCTTCAAATACTGCTATAGTAATCACACCAGCAATGTTTGGCCCAGAGTGGGCGGCTGCAAACAGCGCCTGTTCTCCGTGTTAGGAGCGGCTGCAAACATATTCGTCAACCCGCAGCAGAAAACCCCCGCGAAGAATATGACGAATTTAAAGAGACAATACTCCAGGTGGGTAGAAATCCTAGATCTCACACCTTTAAAAGAAAGGTTTGCCTTTACGGGGAAGACAAAAAATAAGCATACTAAACGCACTCTCCCCCCCCAAAAAAAAACATCATATCATTATAGTAACATACAATTGTAGATTACTAATATCTGAAACACAACTCTACGACTTAGAAAATAAGTAGAAAGATGTTAAATCAAGAAATACCTTCTACTACAAGGGACATATAAGTGTAAATCAAAGAGAATTCTTAATGTACCCGAAACTAAAAAGATATGTCCGAAGTTACAACGGAATATCAGATACTACTACAACTATCTGAAAACTGCAGTGAGAAAATTATCAAAATATATGCGCCGCCATCGACACATTATGACAAAGAAGGGGACATCGTGTACGAAGACAAATGTAACCATGCCCTAGTAATTGCTGACTTTAACACAATCATAGGAAGAACGTTATCAGAAGACGAGCTATGCATTAGAGATGATGGATCAGGAGAGAAAAAAATCAAAGAGGGTGTGGACTATGTAATTTTTTAAAAGCCAAACAATGTATACAATGAACACCTACCCTGTAAAACAACCTCAAAAAAAGTGGACCAGGGTGAGCCTAGGCGGGAAGACCAGAACTAAAATAGACTACATCCTTTCATCTACCAAAAAGATAATAAAAGGTTATTCGTCCTTGACTCATTTAACATTAGAAGCGACCACCGCTTGGTAAAAGCTAAAGTAGAAATAAAAGAACCAAGAACATACTTTTTAAGAAAAAAAACAAACAAGAAGAGAAAGATAAATATTGCAAGGAACGGGGCAGAAAAAGAAACGAATATATAAGAAGTAAGACCAAAGTAGCAGACATAGAAGACACGGCTTCATGTCTTAAGTGAAACTATGCAGAACAAACTGCCCGGATAAAGGACGAGAGATAGAACAGCAAAGTGATGAAGTGGAGGCCGTGGACTGGAGAGCGATCGAGAGAGAGAGAGAGAGAGAGAGAGAGAGAGAGAGAGACCGAAAACACATTGGTATGACAATATTAAGAAGGTATCGGAATTAATCTGAACAAGAACCGCTCAAAATTGAACAAAATGGAGAGGACTAAGGGAGACCTACGCTCAATTCTGGGCGCATTGAAGGTTAAAGAAGAAGAAGATATATACCAAAATTACTGTCATGTCTTCAACATTAATAACTAATCAAACAACATAAACTTAATTTGTAGCGGCACGTACGTGCTCTTACTCTTAAATTATAGATTTGGAACTTTAAGTTCTAACCCACCGGGCAAAAACTTCAAATCCGTTCGGGAAAAATTATAATCGATGATTAGGTCTTGTTGTCTTTGTGAAAAGAAAAGGTAAGAATTTAAAAGCATATCAAGCCTCATTTTCTTAATCCAGTAGGCTATCGAGGCTCTTGAACTTTTCAGTGCGGTTGTAACAAGTATTAGCCGTGTTCACAAAAAAGTATTTGAAGATATTGACATGTTCAAGCAAAAAATATGTGCGTACATTAATTGTATGCTCATTTTGACTTGCAGATCGGCCTGTCAAATAAACTCTTTATAATTGTAACTACAAAGTTATGGTTTGTATTATCAACAACATTACAATGTCGATAAAAAGCGTAATTAGTGAACAGTGCTATCACTTAAAAAAAAATCATTTACAACGTATATAACGTTGACACGACATCAAGTCGCTGTCAATACCTTTATCTAAATTTGTAAAAGTAGTTAAAAACAAAATTCGACTTGCTGATGGACCAAGGGATAATGTGATCGTCTAAAAGTCCATAGGTATCACCGCTCCACTTCGTGTATAAGAAGAATAACAGTTCTAATCTGTAAAGTGATGTAAAGTGATCGCACCCTTAAAACTCGTACAGTTCTCCACAGATACTCGCTTTCACACATCTGAAGACTTTACACGCCATTTACGTGGTAAAAATCATTTTATAGAGTGGACCATCAGATGAAGAGCACACAAACCGCTCATTACAAGCCACTTCGGTTTGTTCAAGACGATTATGCAACGCTGCTGAAAACTGCAAAAGTTTTGCCCATAAAAATAAAGAAAATTCAGATTTTATATGTGCCGGCTGGCTGAGTTTAGTGGGGGGTCATCAATATGTTTGACGGTAGTGAGAGTGACGTTCCGGATAAGTAGCTGAAGGAGTTTTCGCCGCTGATCGAAAACAGCGCTACCTGGAGGACCTAGGGGGCATGATAGAGCGTCTTTAAGAGTTCCTAGGGAACAGTCGCTTCAACTACCCCAACCACCATCGCTTCCATACTCTATTCCAGAGCCACTAGAGTGGAGCAGGATTTAGTGACCTTGAATACGCCGAGATGCAGTAGGTCGCCCGTATCCCACCCATTATCGTATGGATAAAAGAACCTGGCTTTCTGTGCTTTCTTCATCAAAATCAAGAATGAGGTGGATGGAATCTGCATTCATACTGCCACTTCCATTAATTACCGGTGCTTGATTCGCTTTCTCCATGAAGCGAAGATTGAGCAGCACTTTAGCTTGCTCAAAAGAGACAAGTCCCTCCTGGCCGTTATACAAAAAGTTTCGAAATATATTACCGAAGAGGAACTGAAATATGAGCTCTGAGACCATGAAATCTCTATGGTTGCGGTGGGAAAAATGAGAAAAGGCCCCTATCGTCGTCCAATGTCTTTATATTCCTCGAACTTTAGCAGAACGACCAAGGCAAAGCTGTTTTTACCATGCGTGGTGTCTATGACATAGCTTAACAGCTATGTCATAGACACCACGCATTTGTGCTATCACACAGCCACATAAGAAAAAGATGATTACTAGTGCTACTGTTGGTAGCGTTTCGAACACGCGCAGCGTTGCTGTTGCAGATTTCTAAAGTGCGGGAAAACCTACCACTTCGAGGAGTGAAAGAGCCCCGGAGTAGCAAGCCATCTACGCGAATTAGAGGATACTCTGCGTTCCCCAAGCCAGCTCCCCGTAAGACGGCGGCCACTTCCGACCGCACGTGCGCTGGTGGGAACGAAAAAACTCCTACCGAGCATTGTCTACGTCCAGCTCCTCAATGCCATCCCCCTCAGTAGCTCGAACAGCAAGGCTGGGCCACCATTTCCAACTGGTTCCGTAACGTGTGTCCCGCCGCGCTTCTGAAAGCCGTGAAAACATCACGGCCAACAACCTCATTGAAATCGTTGCAGGGCTGATGTCTTGCGAAGAAGATGTAAAAGTCATCCTTGGTCATGCTCAGTAGTCACTGAATGCATGGGTCACCATCAAGCTTCTGCTATCTAGGAAGCGCCTATACAGACGAAGAAAGGTTAAGGACTTAGACCCAGGTATCTTGTTTACCAAGGATATCAACGTATGCAAAGCGGTAGTAGAAAAAAGCAACATGGATGCCCTCTACACGCAGTACTTACGGCTCCATGGCAGCTGCTCTCACCAACATCTACCAGAACCTATCGAGGACGCTTTCTCCCGTCCAGCCTGTAACCATTAATGAAACCCCCCAAGCCATTATCATTGCCTAGAAGTTATCTCCCTTACAGAAGAACGACTTTGAACTAGTGAGATTAACAGGTTAGACTACTAGAGGGTAACTTCTCACTCCACCATCAAGTACGATGATGTCACATCAACAATAGAGTTAGACTAGAGAAGACACGACCACGACACATAAACCCGTCCATAATCTTACCGGAGAAGCAGACCTGACCTACAGTCAAAAAAGCCCTGAGAACCAAGTAGGCTTCCTGAAAGCTAAAAATGTAAAGGATAGAATATCTATTCAATCTGCTACAATAAAGGACCATTGCTGGCTAACTCGTTTTCTTACGTAGAAGCTTAGATTTAGCACTACTTCTATTTGCTAAAGACAGATAAGTCACTTCGTGTGGTCATGCAAGGATTCTCCGAGTATGTGTCAGAATAGATGTTTAAAAGCAAACTTTTAGAACATGACATTGCCGTTCTCACCTTTAGAAGAGCCCCAAGCTACTCATATTTACTAAGCTTGAGCGGAACGACAAGGGGAAATTCATCTTCCACTTGCCAGCCATTCTTAAATTGGCTGTTAATTGGGAACAGCCAAGAAAAAGAAAAGTAGTGAGCCAGCGCCACTTCTTTGTGGATTAAAAAGTCCCGGGCCAGTCAGAGAATACTCTGCGTTTCCAAAACCAGCGCACCTTCAAGTAATAACCACATCGGGTCGCACTCACGTAGCAACGGCTCGCGGGAAGGTGCCAAGTCTTTCCACAGCAGTTCGAACACCATCGCCGGATGGTTCTAGAACGTGGACCCTCCACGTTCCTGGGAGCCGTAGAAAATTTGCAGCGGCAAACAATTATGTCAACAACTTCATGGATGTCGTTATAAGGTTGATGTCCTGCACAGAAGAAGCCAAATCCATCCTTGGTATGTTTGCTTGGGCCACCAGTAAAAGTTCGTCATGTTGGAAACGTCCGCGTGAGATACTCTCTTCCAATGCTAAGGTTTCCTGAAGAAGAAACGTTAGGGACTACGTCATCCACCTCATCTTGCCAAGATCTACTTGGTCTTCATTAGGTTATTCTTTTTATTTATCTGTCCTTTTCCACTCTTCTTACCCATATCACATTAGTCTGTTTTCTTCAATGTAACTAAATGAATTTATTTGATGCACTTTTTGCAGACCAAAAAGAATATTTTATTTTTCATTTAATATTGGCCAAAATAAGCTTATTCTCGTTACTCGGAAGTTTTTGGGGTCGCTGATCATGGGGATAGGGGTGATTTTAGAAAATTACCTTAAATTTGTTTGTTTTCCGAGTTTAAACTGTCTGAATATGGGCTTTTAGTGTCGCTCACAACAAATATGATGTTTAAAAAGTGTCCCAATGCACTTGCAGGGGAGCCTAATCCTGGGGATGGGGCGATTTTGGGAAAAACCTCAAATTTGTTTATTTTTCGAGTTTAAAGTGTCTATATAAAAGTTTTTGGATTTGCTGATCGCAAATATGATGCTTAAAAAGTGCCCCGTGTACTTGGGGGGTATAATTATGGGGATGGGGTGATTTTAGGAAACCAGCTCAAAGTTGTTTGTTTTTCGAGTTTAAACTGTCTATACAAGAGTTTTTGGGGTTGCTGATTACGAATATGATGTTTAGAAAGTGCCCAGATGTAGTAGATGGTTCCATCATGTTCGGTGGAAATACGATTTGGGGGTGACAGTAAAATTGAAATCTTTTTCAAAAGCATACATAGCCGGACCACTTAAAGGTTAATCAGAGACATTATACTGATGATGTTGGGATATGACGGATGGGTAGTAGATGAATGACTGGCAAAGTTTCTGTTTTTGGATTTTGGTTTTCTCTTTAGATATGTGATGTTTTTTCGTACATTATCTTGGCAAAAGAATCCCAAAGGATTAAACGCATTTCGAGGAACTTTAGATTATGGAAAGTGTCTTACAGTCTAGAGTTAGTTTAGTCTAGGTTTTTTCGAGTTGAGTAGATGGAGAGTCTAATCAGAGATGGTTTTGCCTTTTAAAGATATGGAAAATAAAAAATTGATATTTTAGTTACAGGGATAACTTATTTGTCTCTTAAAGGTTTTCTATTTTTAGAAGCGTTAATGATAACGTTAGATAACTAACGTTTTCAAATAATAAGTAAAAACTGATCATCATCTCGCGTATTGAGGCATTGGGGTGGTTTTCTATTTTAATAGCCTCCAGACTCGCAGTTCTCCTTAGGGAATAGGCAAATTGAGACTCCAAGCAAAAACTAAATCCAATCCCTTAAAAATGGCATCAAAGTGGATTCCGGAACCTCAAAAAATTTTCAAAAAGTAGTGCACTTCAATCCGTGAAACTAATTGTTGATTTATTTTTGTAGGCGGAAACCACTCCAATTAATTTTCTTTCTTTGTGTCTTTGAAGCTTTAATTACACTCCATGACTTGGGGTTTTTTACCCCGCCAATTATATTGCTCTAATTTTGCATAAATCCTTTGTCAGTTCTCCTTTTTTTCTTTTGCGACAAGTTCTTTATTTTCCTTCCAATTTAATTAGTTTATAAAATAAATTGTTTTTCTTTCTATCGTATTTGTCTTTGCTGTTTTCTTTCACTGCCGATGATCACTACCAATTTACAACCTCATTCTACTCTCATATACTTTATTGTTATTGTAGTTTTCTTTTTAACTATGTCATAGTCGATTATTGATTCAAGTTGTTTGAGTTTGGAACGCAACCATGTTTATGTTTAGCTTTATGTTGATAAAGGTCATTTGTTATTTTTATATTATAAAACTGACATTGTTAGTGTCTTTTTTAAGTCCTTTCACTCTGTCATTATTTCTTTTATCGATGATTACAAGTTCTTGCGTTGTTCTCACTTTAACTATTTATTCTGTTGAAGTATCTCCAAAGTTTCCTTTTTCTATTACTGGACTGATGTTTATGGGCTTTTAGACTCCTAATATATTTAGGTAGTTTTTAAACTTTTTTTAGAAATCCCTTCGTTTATATATTTTCAAACTTAAACCTTCTTTTCGTGTTTCTTTTTGATTAATATAACCCCTGTTACGGTTCTTTAATCCTTCAGGTTCTCCATTTTATTTCCCTTCTACTTCGTTTTTGTTTATTTCTTTTTTTAATCTTCTGAAATTTTAATGTGTGTATTTTTGTCAAGTGTAAACCATACACTTTTTTGAACTTTAAATATGTCGAGTATTGTGCCAACAAAACGCAATTTGTGGGAAGCGTTACTTTTTTGTTTCCTTTTGAAGAAATAGGCAACCGAAAGTCTTCGTTTGCAGTCTGAAGTTTATGGTAAACATGCTCCATCGATTTTATCTTCAAAACTGGCGATTTTGACACAGAAGACAAGGAGCACTCGGACCAGCCGAAAAAGTTTGAAGATGCAGAATTGGTGGCGTTACTCGATGAAGATCCATGTCAAGCGCTTGAAGAATTAGGAGATTTCTTGAATCTTGATTTATAGACCGTCAGTAAACGTTGGGAGGCAGGGGGAATTATTCAAAAGCAACAAAATTGGATGTCGCACGAACTGAAGCCGAGAGACGTCGAAAGATGTTTTTCCACCTGCGAACAGCTGCATCAAAAGTGCAAAGGAAGGGATTCTTGCATCCTATCGCGATTGGTAATAAAAATGGATCCATTACGAGAACTCTAAGTGCAAAAAAATCAAATGAATGCCCGGCCAAGCTTTATCATCAACCTTAACATCGACGTCAAAGCGAAACATCCACAGATATATGGTAATGCTCTGTATTTGGTGGGATCAGAAGGGCGTGGTGTTTTATGAGCTGCTGAAATAAGGCGAAAGACAACAACTGATCAAATTGAACAGAGCGTTGAAAGAAAAACGACCACAAAACGCTGAAAGACACGATAGAGTGATTTTCCAGCACGCCAACAAGTTTGCAAAACAAGTCAAAAACTATTTGGAAACACTTCGATGGGATGTCCTACTTACCGAATTCGCCAGACATTACCCCTTCTGATTACCATCTGTTTCGATCGATGAAGCATAGCCTGTCTGTGCAGTGCTTCAACTCTTGAAAATATCAAAAATGGGTCGATTCATGGATTGCATCACAGGATGAGGAATTCTTTCGCGGACGAATCCACTTGTTGGCAGAAAGCTAACGATGGACAATACTTTGAATAACTTGCTTTTTATTTCATTTCATTTCACAAAAATCCTTTAAAATTAAATCCAAACCCCAATACGTTCCATGTTGCTCTAGTGTTGATTCTATCTTTCTTTGCTTTCTTCTGGTTAAATTTTAAATAAACTTAAATTTGAGATTATAGAGCAAAATTCGCCCCCTCCCCTGCCGTATCCGATTCGGCTCCGTCCCTATAAGCTGTGAATTTCCACCCGAAGATTCATTTTGCTACTTTCCTTTCTCATTTCATAAATAATGAGCAAAATAATGTCAAATTTGTGGATGAATTATTTCATGCAAAAGAGAACAAATTTCTAATCTTTTCTTTTGAAAGCAGATACTAGATTAAACATAAAGTACACAATATTTTATGTACAGAAGCAGATAGTCCATTAACGTTTTCTCTTAACAGGTCCAGCACCGCACTTGATGTCCCTCCCCTCGAGACGGATGTCAGCGAGGCTAAAGATCAAGCAACACCCCGGCTCGGTAATTAATCGCCCTTGATTACGGGCAAAGCGTTTGCATCCCGCTGCGCAACCCATCCATCACCCGATCGGGCGCACCGGCCCGCTTTCGCCGGCGGAGCCCGAGCGCGCGCCGCGGGGGCGGAAAAATTTAATTTCGCGCAATTTATGTGTCCGCCGGACGGAATCAGCATTCGGTAATCGCGAAAACAACCCGCGGCAGTGCGGCAGGCCGCGCCTCCCTCTGAATAATAAGGAGGCAAGAACGCGAGAACGTACTCGAGGTAATGGCCGCCGCCGCCGCAACGGCTTCTTTTATACGGCACTCCGAGGGGCCGAGCGAATATCTGCAGTGGAGACGGGGCGTCATGAATCCGGAGCAGCCCGCGTTCGATTCCGGGATGCAGGCGGCCGCCCTGTCGTTTATCCCGCATGGGCGGGCTGCACGCCAGCTTGCGAGGGACTTCCGCGGGCGATTAGCATCACTCTGGGGATCTGGCGTACGTAGGCCGCAGCTGCTTTGCTTGGCTAGTCGCCCCTATCTTTGATCTTTGACGACTTTCTATACAACGCACCACTTGTATACAGGTAATATAAGTAATAGTCAAGTGATAGATGAACAGCTAGTTCTTACCGACTGTATGAGTCTTTTAAGATAAGCTAAATCCAACAAAAGTCATTCGTGCTTAAAGCACTCCAAAGCAAATGGTTGTCTCTTTTTTTGGAAAAACTAGATATGTGGCAACCATTGTTTTAGAGGGTTGTAAAAAGGGTCAATTCTGAATGGTACACAACCTTTTATTTGCCAGAAGTCTCCGGAGAAATAAAAAACCCCAACAAACTCGTGTCAATTGGTCAAAGAAAATGTTTAAGATATACGATCGTAGTGCTTCAAAATCTATTTTTAACATCGTAACAAGTGAGAAATCTTAGATTTATGTGTATGAACCCGAAATTAAACAGCAGTCGATAGTATGGGTCTTCCAAAATCAGCCACACCCAACAAACTCGTTCGCGCTTTGAAGCAAACAGTCGCGTGCTTTTTTGGTAAAAATGGACATGTCACAACCGTGCTTTTAGAGGATCGTAAAACGGCCAGTTTTGTATGGTACATAACCATTTGTTTACCAGAAGTCTTCGGAGTATTAAGCAAACCCAACGTGGAATTGACGGGTCATTTGCCGTACAGTCCTGATTTGGGCCCTAATTATTTCTTTTTGTCCGTACATGTGAGGAACAAAGTGGGAGGACAACGATTTTCGACGCAGGCAGAAGCAGTTGGTTCCATAGCCGCTGCGAATGCTTCTTTAGGGGTGTGTTTTGCCCAACAGAAAATCGCTGATGCAATAGCGACCACAGAGAATATATTTCGTCGTTGGAAATAGTCAAAAGTCGCTAGGAGCCAGGTCAGGTGAGCAGGGCGCATGAGAAGTTACTTCAAAGTTGTCAGCATTCGTGACATCAAGCTGGAGGACACTTTTCGCATTTTCAGGATTTTGTGCACAGATCCCACGAAAATGCCAACTTTGGAGGCGATGTGTTCCACACTCATTCGGCGATCCTCCAAAACAAGCTTGACCATGTCGGCAGACCGGCTGGTGCGAGGCCGAGATTGTTTTGGTTTGTTGTCACACGATATTCTGCCATCACCGCATGTCTCACTCAACTGGCGATTAATTTCAATCGGTGTGACACCGCGCAATTGGAGAAAACCAATGATTACACGCTGTTCTTGTAATGAAAACGTCGCCATTTTAGGTATCAAAAACAGTCTTCACTCGTCGTTGCCGCTAGAGTCCTGTGTGCCGTGCTGCCATCTCTGTCACGCATTTACAAAGAGTGCGCGCGTATTTTGAAACAAACCGCATGGTTCCCAGTCCTGAGAAAAAAATTCGGAGGTGTTATAATTTGAATGCACCTCGTATTTTAGGAATTACATGTCGGATATCCATTAGCCCTAGAATTGGTATAAACTCTTTCCTTCAAGTAACTCTAGAGAAAAAAGTCTGCGAGATAATACGACCAGGAACTTTGGTTTGAAGTAAAGTGAGAGTTTCATGTATTGTGAAATGTGCCACCATCTTGTTGAAACCACATCTCATTCAATCGTTGGATTTATTTTAAAAATAGCTTGGCGTCTCCGGATATCGTACACCGCTGACGGTAATACTGTTCCAACTTTGTCCTGAAAAACGTAGGGGTTAATAATTAGTAATTATTTTTGTAGATGAATTGATTAAGACAATTTTTTTTTGTAAAAAAAAGTCAGACTCAAATGATATGTTCTCCAAAATTCCGTTTATAAATGTAAGGCATTTCTAGTGGTCTTTGATAGTCTCTGCCATGTGTTTATGTGTGAACTGTACAAATGTAAACTTCTAACGGTCACAGGATGCAAACGACACGTAGTTCAAATTCTAAAGTTCAGTTTCGAACTTCAATAAACTTCTAGAGCTGATGTGATGACGAAATGACCGAAAGGGATCAGTCCAACGACAGTACCCAGAAAACTTCAGTTGGATAACAGGGCCCGAGGCCATTTTTTTAAGTCTTCTGAACGCAGGAACTTCGACCAGGGTTTCTACAGATGAGTTGGAATAGACCTGTAGACAATTGTTATGTACTTGCACGTTGGTATATTTACGTACCAAGGTGCATTGGCTAGTTGTCTAAGAACTTTGGACTGAAAAGTTTGAATAATTTTTACATTGGACATATTAGAACAGCTTTACAGTTCCAGTCCATACGTCCAAATTTTCTAAGGAGAGGAGGGTAGCCATCACGTCTTTGCTAATTTAAGGTCCATTTCTTTCGTTTCTTTGTTGTATGTAACTTACACGTCAATTTGTTATCTAGGTGTAGTCCGAGGTATCGGACTTCTGGGGCATGTGGTATGTCAACATTTTGAGCTGCACAGATGGTACCATTGTCTTCTAAGAGCGAATGCCACGTGCGTAGACTTGCTCTCGATCACCTTAATTCTCCACTTGGTAAACCAGTGTTGCAGTAGATTAATGTGGTTCTGGAGATGTTAGAAGGAGTAACCGAATTTTCATTTGTAGCTAAAATTTCTGAATCATCAGCGAATGTTCCAATTTCAGTATATGGGGTAACTGGTAGCTCATCTGTGTAGATTAAGTAGAAAATGGACTCCAATATACTGGCCTTGTGGAACTCCTGATGTAATAGAGTAAAGTCTTGAAGTTTCTCCATGAGATGATAAGAAGGATTTCAGCGGCTGGAAATAGTCTTTCTTGCTTTTAAATCCCATACTTTGTCGAAAGCTTGCTGAATATCGAGAAAGACTGCCGAACAGAATTTTCCCTTCAAAAGCTTCACAAATAATATTGATAATGCTGTGATATTGTTGAATGGTCGAATGAGTTTGTCTGAAGCCAAACTGGTGAGTTGGTAGGCATCTAAGAGTTTAAAGACTACTGAAAGCAAGCTTGTAGGCGGGTAGGAGGTCACATCTGTTGACGGTTTTTCTGGTTTTAATATTAGGATAATTTGTGCATACTTGAGTTGGGTTGGCCAATAGGATAACCTGAGGATGGAATTAAATAATGTTTGTCGAAACCGCAAATCGGGCCCTGGGAGTTTAGATAACATCTTCCTGGTAATTAAATTGTATCCTGGTGCCTTCTTCTTGTTTAGATGTTTTATCTCAATTTCAATTTTATTTGCAGTGAAATCTGCAATCGGAAAAGAGAATTGGGAGGGAGCATCTACTACATGTCATCTGTATGTGGTTAAAAACTTGAGCAAGAGAATCCTTTAGTGACTTCCAGATGAAAGAATCTCTATATGAGAGTTTACTGAGATATCTAGCAAAAGTTTCATTGCAGACCTCTCGCAGTTTTGATTTTAATTTATCCACTAGTCTGTTGTCTACTGGATGTCGACTTCGTTAACAACTAGCTCGAGCGCTACGTTCTTCAGATCTATATACTAGCATTGCATTCCAAGCGGGTTCTTGCATTATTGTAGTGCAATAATTGGTGGCTTTTTCTACAAGGTCTGTCCGGAAAATAAGGCGCCCATTTTTGTTTTAAGAAATTTATTGAACCGATTCGTACAATTACTTAATATTCTTCGAAATACATCCCTCCTGCTTCAACACACTTGTCCCAACGAGATTTCATGCTTTATATGCGTCCTGGAAGTCCTTTAGTAACCTCGTCGTAGCCGCCTTGATGTTCTCCAGGGTCTCCAAATGCTGTCCTTTGAGGGATTTTTTAATCTTGAGGAACAAAAAGAAGTCGGGAGGGGCCACATCAGAACTGCAACAATTCTTGACACACTTCCACTCGATTGTTCTTTTGGTCATCGGTGAGCACACTCAGGACAAGTTTGGCACACACCTTCCGCATTTGAAAGTTTTTCGTCACAATCTTATGCACATTGGTTTTCGGAATGTCAAGTATTTCTGACATTAGGCGGACACCATTCTTCGATCAGAGTTCAACAATTCGCGCACTTTGTGATCCGAACTTTCATCTCGCGGCGTTGAGGGGCGACCTGATCGTTGTTCGTCGGCAACCTCCTCACGACCCTCCTTGAACATTTTATGCCACCTTTTGCACTGTGAATATGACATGCAGTCCTCCTCAAAAGCCTTCTGAAGTAAAAGCCTCCGACGGCGTCTTCTCAAGTTTGAAACAAAACTTTATGGTGTATCGCTGCTCGAGAATTTCTTCCATCTTAATTTCGACAGAGCACTCGCACAAGGGTTCACTGAAACAGGCACTGTGACATTCCCGGAGTTCGAAGCTGACTGGCGCGGGTCGCGCTGTATTCTAAGACTTCCCTTCCGTGCAAGCGGTAACGCTGTGCGACGGATAGTCGCGGCAAAAAGAAAAAGGGCGCATTACTTTCCGGACAGACCTTGTATATCATTTTCTGATTCTAAACTTATTCAGTGGATTTGTTGCATATTCGCTTACCTTTTTCATTATGGTAGTGCTGATGGTAGAACACACAGCTGTATGATCTGAAAATATATCGAAGTTCGACTGTACTTCCGTAAAATTAGTCGAAATACCATTAGCAATGTAGAAATTTAGAAGATCAGGGGTTTTATTCAAATTTGATGGGCAATAAGTCAGTTGACCTGTAGACAGTGTAGAGTATTTACTTTCGCTGATAATTTTGTAGAATGTTCGTCTTCTGGTCGTTGTGAGTCTTAAACCCCAGTGTTTGGCGTTAAAATCTTCATCTGCTATAAACTTAGTACCAAGTGTTTCAAAATATTATTTAAGGTCATCGGTAGCGAGTTGGTGTTTTGGTGAACAGTATCCAGAAGATATTGTGAGTAATTGATCTAACTTATTAATCTGGATTATTGTAGCCTGAAGGAAGTCGTTTTCGTACTTCGATAATTTGTGATGTATAATCGTTTTGCGGACGATAATGGCTGACCCATCATGCGTGGTACTATCTGGGTGCTCAGTGTGATATGTTACATGACTGGGTATTTTAATATACAATTTATCCGTAAAATGCGTTTCTCATAGTAGAAATTTATCCATTATTAACTAGTTTATTTATAACAGTAGACAACATGTTGAGGATCATGTTATTTTGCTGAGTTGATTGATAGAACATTCCTTTAAATTTACGTGTAAATAATTTGGCCATTATACCATTTAAAGTCAGTAATACGCTTCCCTGGTTGTTGCGTAACGCGATATTTATTTTGCAGTTTGTTCTTTTCTTTTTCTTCATTGGCATTTCAGGTACCTGGGTCTAAGCCCCTAACCTTCTTCTTCCGGAAAGCCCTGGCGTTGGTGGCCTTTTGGACGCTTTCAGGTTGGCAGAAGCTTAGAAGGTGCCCAAGTCGTTCAGGCGGCCCTGAACATGCCAAGGATGGCTTTTATTTCCTGGCTGCAGGTCATGAGGCCCGCAACCATATCCACGAAGTTGGCAGCGTTTTTGGTTGTTGCTACTATTTGTTGTATGGGTGCCAGGAACGTGGTAGGGTCTACGTTCTGGAACTACCCGGTGATAGTAGCCCAACCCTAGTGAAGGGTTCTGTGTCCGTCCCGGTGTCTGTTGAGTTTATTTGAGAGCGGGGGCATCCTCCTGATCCGGCCCTTCACCATCGCTGTCACTCATTTCGTAAAAGTTGAAATCTGGCTGGAACATCGCGGCGGTTAGCATGCAACTTAGCGGCGCACACGGCAAGACACGCCCGACCGCACGCACTGCTCCACTGCTACTGTTTGCAGTTCGTGATATACCTGGCAACTTTTATAGTTTGCCGGATGTGCACCATCACATAAAACTCATTTAGCAGGGGTATCCTTTGACTTATTACCAGTTTTGGTGGCATTTAACACAAGCCTACGGTCTATTACAGTAAGTTTTTTGTATGATTATACTGCTGACATCTTGTGCATTGGACTGTCTGTATTTTTTCGTGAAGATTCAACTGCAGTAACTTTATTATTTTAAGTTGTAGATATGTTTGTTGATAGCGACTGATTCCAGATCCACAAAAAACAGCAAAACCTTCTTTTTGTCTTACTTTATATCATTTACTGGGATTGAAGAATGAAGATGTTCCGTTACCACTTCTGCAGCAGCTGCCAAAGTTGTCAGCATTTTTTGTAACTAATCACCCCATGGATGAAAATGAGTAGCGGCTTGGGTACTGCTTTTGTTGTGGTTTCTTGTGAGTTTACAGCGTAATTATTGCTTTCCTGTTGATTGGTATTACTGTTAAAATTACTAAGAGCTGAGTATTTGTTTGATTAAGTAACAATAGACTCATGTGCTTGGGTTTTCTGCCTATTTTTTCGTAACGTACATCTTCTCTCTTATTGTATATACTTCTAAATTTTTGTCTTAGCCTCCACTGCATATTGCGGCAGTTTGTGTTGTGTTATTATAATTAATGACAGATTGAAGGTTAAGTGGCGTAAATGGAGTTGTTTGTGTTTTACAAGAAAAGGGGCTGTTGCTGTTGCCCTTAACTCAGAAAAAAAAACGGATTTAAATTTGGCTGTGGCTGATAACTTATCGGCTGTGATATTGGGCAGTCTACATTATTTATTATGGAACACCTAACCTAGCCTTCTGGGCAAGCACGACCTTACTCGTCAAAAGTCAAACGAACAATAGTATATTATATATCATGTTAAACACTTTACAACATGGATAAGAGATGGGATAGTCGTAATAACTAGAAGCTAAATTAAAAACCAAAAAATGCCGAAATACAAAGTAATATCTGTGGTGATCAACAATTGGCAAGTGCCTCCAACAAAATTTATTAATTCTCATTTCCTCTTTGATGTATATATATTCCCGACTTCAAGAATTTCTATTTGTGTCCTCTTCAGTTGTCCTATCCCGGAAATTTGAATGGAAGACTTTTATTTTCAAATTTTATAACCCCTGAAAACTTCCTTTTTACAACAAAAGCACACGTAAAATTTTGAATTTGTAGGTGTCACCTGCTTTATAACTTCTGATGTTTCTAAGCAGCAGATAAATTTTAACGCCAATGTTAACAAGCCAAAAATGTCTTGGACTACCTAACACACACTTAAATACCATCAACACTGATTATCTCAAGGACTAATACCTAGTATTCTCCTCAATACTACAACAAAATCAAATCCACCCTTGCTTTACATAGCATTCACATACTAGTTGTAAGTTACATTGTGCTTCTTGCCAAGTTTGGTTATTTGCAATAGAGTAGGGTGACCAAGAAAACCGTAATGCTGTAATAACATTATATAAATGTGCAATTGAGAAAGAGTGTAACCTTTAATCCCTGCATCCTTTCGGCATTAGCCACATGTTTGTGTATCAAACTATAAAATTGTTTAATGAGGCTGGAAGTGTCGAGAATCGTCCAAGACCTGGAAGACTACATTCAATTTGGATTGTTCAAGCAGTCAAAGCCGTAAATGCCAGAATCAAGCCAAATCTTCTTCTTAAGCAGAAATTACGAAAATTTTGCTAACAAATACTCTAAAAAGAGGTAGGAGAAAAAAGGCAAAGAGGTTGCTGACTGAGTGCAAGATTGGCACAGAATGATAAAGTAGATGGCAAATTTAGAGTAGAGGAATTTTTTAACAAACAAAATGACAGGGTATACTTTAAGTCGTCCGAAGAAACATCTCAGCTAGTGCCAAAGGTTCATAGATCCCATAATTCAGCAGCTACAATTGTTTGGCGCGGAGTGTTTCGACGAAGTAATCAGCATTCACTTTGCAAAACGAAAAGTCAAAATTTCGGCAGCTGTGTACCGACTGAATATTTTCAAAGGTGTAGTGAAACTTCTGAATCACACGCTTTTTCGATGTGAACCTTGGATCTTTTAGTAGGACTCCACACCCATTACAAAGCACGGTCAACTCAAACTTGTCTGAGTAATAATGTGCCTCATTTTCTAACAGTAGAGAATTGACCTTTTGGTGTTTCAGACTTCGGTCTGTTAGATTGCCAAATTATGATCCGAGTCAAAAAGGTACCCTAATGTTGATCCTTTGAAGCAAAAGCTGATGGGCGCAGTCAATACTTTTTCAATGGATGTAGTGCCTGCTGCCATAGACAAGTGGCCTGGACGTCTTAAAGCTAATGTAGAGACTAAGAGTAGCCATTTTGAATAAATTTGTTGCAATTACACTTATCAATGGTCAATTGATGAACCCTAAAAATAGTATGCGGTTCTAATCAGTGGGCAACAGTATTTTTAGACATACCATGGCAAATTTTTCTCCAATTAGCTCTCATTAAAGTCTCAAATTTTAGCAACTTAATCGTTAATTCTATTCACTGTTTGATATACTGAAATATTTATCTAATTTAACTTTTAATTTAAATTAACGTGTTTCCCCATAAATAATAAACATCGGAATGATACATGCAACGAATAAACACGCACCAGCACGCAACCAGCCGCCGCAGGCGGCCCCCACGCATTTATATATTTCGCCCTCTTAGGGTTTCTAGTAATTTTCTAATTTTCCGCCGTCTGCTTTTGCTACGCGCAGGCCGCGCTTATCTCATTTTGATTTCGCTGTTAATATCGGTCAGCGCGCCCGCCTTTTCAGAAAAATTCCATTAGGCAACCCGTTTTTTGCGCCGCCATTACAAAGCCAATTCTTGTTCCCATAAACTTTTGCACGAGCGCACCACCAACTTCGCAATAAGGCGCCTACATCATTTGTTGCCCGATGCGGCGCTTGCTGAGAAGTCGCACCTGGTCGCCTTCAAGTCTAATCTCAAGCATCATGGTGCAGTTCTTCTTATTCATGTTAAGTCCGTTGATTTTAGCACGTTGAAAAGCCCCTCGATGATTAAATGTTTATTCAGGCTTGGCAAATTTGCATAACTCTTCTTAGACGCATATTTTAAAATGAAAATTAAACAATTTAGAATAATATATTTAAAATTTTAAATTTTACTACGAGGAAAAACAAAATCTTGAGGCGCGTGTCATTGTCAAAGCGATGGGGCACAAGCCAGTGTTTTGCGTGCATAACAGACCTATTTGCTAATTTTCTGCACAACTTTATTGCTGACTACCGATGAGTGGTCACTTTTGGACTCATCGTGCACGTTAGTGTGTCCGCCTTTAACATGCGACACCATCGACGTACGATACTCTCACTCATCGCGTTCGCGATGTATAGCAGCTGCCAAAAGTTTTTCCACGCAAAAAAATCGTATCACTGCACGCACTTCACATTTGTCGGGATTTTCTATGCCAGCATTCACTATCAATTGAGCTAGTGGACGAGTAAGCTGCAACGCAACCTTTTTGCTCCACGCTGCACTGCTTAATGAACTACTGTATACAGCGCAATAGAATGAGCGTATTTTTTCCCGCCTATATATTTTTCTTATCGAATTGCTTCCGTAAATCATGATACAGAACTAAAAGAGTTATCAAGACTTCCTTGTGTTCATTCGTTTGATAGTCAGTCTATTGCACGGGTAAAGCAGGGATGAATTTCTAGGCTTTGACATCGGCATCAACTCATCCATATCGCTATCGACTTTGCCCACTTACTGAAGTGGTAGTTCGCATATGTTTTGGTAGAAGAGTAAAAGTAGATGAGGGTACTGATATTCTTATGATGGAAAACAATATGATTTTGCACAGTCTTAAAACTTAAATGGCAATTTAAAGACGATAGCTGCTAATGTTAAGCTGACATTTGTCATATTTGACCAAAATTGTGTTGAAAGAACGCCAGATCATCAACTTAAAAAGATTTGTAAGGATAAAATAAAAATATAAAGATTGGGATCAAAAATTTAATTACAAACTTTTCTTCTTCCTGTTCTCTTATTCTTTATGTTTTTTTAGAGTATCCTTATGCTAATTATTTGTTTAATTTGACCCTTACCTAGAGACCTATATCTTTCTCTCCAAACTGTATTGCTTTTTATAGTTTCTTCTCTATTTCTGCTATTCTTTTATCTATATCCGCTTTGGTTTCTTTCGTCTTCTTCTCTTGTCTCTGTCATTCTACTATCCGTTACTCTACTTGCATATACTAGTCATTTTAATTTTCTCTGTTATTAATTCTTGGGTGGTAAAACTTAGTAAAGGGTCTCAAGGACTGTATAGGTAGTCGAGACTACTAATAAATCTTACTTCCATGTTTTCATTGCGTCTCCTGGGCAATACATGACCTACAGTGGATGTATGTCATGTAGCAGACAGAAGAAGGTGAAAGGCGAGCCCAACAGAAAATTTTAGTCCTCTAGGTTGAAGGTTAGTGGATCAGGTTAGCAGCTTACTTACCACAAAAAAATAATTACACCCAAAGTACCGATTGAAGACCTCGAAAAAAGATCAAATTTTGATGACCGAAAAAAAGGTTAAAAGTTTTTTAACTAACGAAATACTGAATCTGGCGACATGGAAGATTAAGTCAGTGAACAACAGAGACCAAGAAACAGAAAAAGAGCTAAGAGAACATGAAATCAATATATGCGCTTTACGGGTAACAAGAAGAAAGAAAAAGGACAATCACTAACGTAATGAGAATATATTTTGGTTTATAGTGAGTACCCAAAAATACAAAGCAAAAGAAGGTGTGTAATTAACGATAACAAGATTATACGACCGCACAGAGGGTTGCCAGTACAAGTCACAAGTTACAATTAAAACAAATACAAAGAAAATTTATTTGATAAGAGTATACACACCAGAAAACTACAAACCGGAAAGAGAGAGATAGGATTTTTAAAGAGAACTACAGGATTTAATTAACAAAACACCAAATAACAAAACGATGATCGCCATAGGCGACTTCAATGCTAGATTAGAAGATATAGAGATAGGAGGGGGGGTAAAACAAAGATTTAGTAAAAATATAAGAAATGAAAACGATGACCTTATGATAGACTGTTGTACTACAAATGAAATAAGTACTAATAATATATTTTTTAAGCATAATGTTACGGCAAAATGAACTGTATCGTAATTTTAAATTTAAACAAAGCCAAAGCTGAAACACTTACTTTTTTTGAAAGCAGCGCTGTCCTGCATAAATCGGTTCCCTATGCTGTAATCTTGGGGGATCCAGGCAGAGGAAATAAGAGTGTGGGTAAAAAATAGGACAAGTTACCCCAGTCTTCACAGCGGAGCCGATGGAAGCGTCTTTCCTGGTGCAATAAGGTTCTTTCTTGATTCCTCGCCGGGTTTTCTCACCGGCAAAATTTCAACTCCCAAAATGCAATCGGGAAACAAAACAACCTCCGAGAACAGGTTAATCTGGTCGGCAGAATATCGAATTCCGCCGCAAAATCAGCCTTAACAAAAACGGCCGCACGGAAATGGACCCTTCTGCCGCTAATCAAACACGCCGGCGCCACAGAAAATTTAAAGCCGGTTGCCCGCTTTCTAAACCATCACAACTCAAAATTCAAAACGAAGCGAGCGAAAGAGCCAAGAGCCAGCGCAAGTCGAAGGCCGCTCCGCTTTTATATATCGGCGCACGCGGGCAAATGGCCGCCGCTGTCTCAAATAAAAACTAAGCGCGTATACAGAGGGAGCCAAAAGACGGCCAGCCCTAATTTAAAATCTAAAAAAATATTGACGCGAACATATAAAGAACAATAAATATATATATCTACCAATAAAAATAAAAGGTGGACAATCAAAGCACCATGTTAGTCGCTGGCTCTAAATTGACGAAAAACTTATTTAGAGGCCTCTTGGTAGCTCTATTTTTCACATTTAAAATGTTTCTGACTTTGTGTCCCATGGTATTAAGTTCATTCTTGATTTCATTTGTATCTGTTGTGGAATGCAGGTTTTTGATGACGACTCTGAATGCTCGATCTTCCTTCAGCTGATATGTATGATGTACTATGTCGTGTTCGCGCATGTCGTATCAATTTTCTGTGTGTTTCTGGAAGATTTCAGTTGATTTTTATGGAATTGTCAGCTAACGTTTTCGTAGAGTATTGTTCAATTTCAGCAATTGCATTGAGGTTTTTGATCATTTCCTGATAATTTAACACCCCGTAGGCGAAGATTGGAGGAGGCTTTGGAATTGTATTGTTGGCATGCTTGTTGTTAGGTATTTCCGTCTCCATTTCTGTTAGTTGGCTAAATTTATTACTTAAATTAATGTCGTGGCTATTTGGGGGACGTATCTTTCTTCTTTTTGTTTGTTTGACCGTTTGCCATAAATTTTTGTTGATATCTTGTTCAGGAGTTTCATCGTCGCTTGTAAAAGACATGCGATAGTAGAAGTGAGTAGTATTTGAAGTATGTTGTGTATTTTGAGCAGGTGGATTAACAAGATGCTCTTGCGGTAAGTAATAATTAACATCACTTGGTGTCTGATGAACTGACACCTCAAATTGAAGGTAAAAATTAAAAATTCAATGGCCCATATCTCGAAAACGGCTTGTAGATGGCACGTCAAATTTTCACAATCTACTAGTCATGCTATTAACTAATAAATATAAAAAATTGATACGATTTTATAAACCACACCTCCTTAATGCTACATGTAAGTCTGTTACTACTGCCAACCCTGAGAATTTATTTGACTGTATTAATCTAAATGTTTGATTCAGTGTTTGATTGCTTCTTTGTCTATCTTTTTTTATATTATTAATTACAGAATATTGTCGTCATTGATAAAGATAGTGATCGTTCATATTAGAATTAACTTGTGCCGAAAATCTGCATCTATTGCCAACAGGCAACATTATTCGTGATGTGGATTATTTACATGTCCATAATGTAATCGCACAATAATAGACAGACATTTTTAAATTTTTAAATAAATTATACATTTTAAATAAAGTTTATTGTTTGTTATTTGGTTGCAGTTGCCAAATAACCACTTTCAAGAGGCAGACTGAAAACGTCTTTCCTCTGTAACAGCAAAACGAGCACTGCTTATTTTTAAAATCAATAACATGTTATTTCGATGAAACCAATTTCTATAACTCTCTCAATCTAATGAACACCATAAAATCATCAACATCTCAAATCAGTAATTATTAAAATGCAACCACTTCATATTGCCCAAAACTAAAATCCGGTCACCAGGCAGCACAGCAATATTTACCACCTTACCTCTTAGTACTTCCAACTATCTACCTAATTACTGCTATTTTTGTGCAATTTTGTTTATCTCGGCTATAATTAACTTCAATTACGAAAATAATTGTTTGCTAACAGCGTTACACACCGTAGTTTGCAGTTTATCGGCTAAACACCGCGTGATTAATAGGTCACTTAACTGCTACACGCCCAGCCTTCCCTGCACACTAACTCAATTAGTGCAGCTACAAACTAACAGGGCAACTGATAGTCAAATTTGTTAGCAGCCAGAAAATAACAGCCGAACCAATTTCAGCAACTTTCAGTACTTTTGTTGATTATGTGGAAAATGAAAAAACTCACCGTTAGAAGCTTTACGGTTTTACAGCTGGCACAAAACGAAACTGGTTATCTGAAAAGTAAATAACATTAGGATAAACATTTCAATTTATCAATTTATTTAGATTTTATAAAAGTACGTGACGTGTATTTAATGATAAGAGCTGTTCAAATTAGCATTAAGTATCATATCTAATGGATGTTTGTTTTTTATTCGCGAATGTAGGCAAGCCACAACTCTCATCTAGCTATACATTTGAACAGAACGTAAACCAAGAAAATGGTGTGGTTCTCGGCCCTTGATTTAAGCAAAGACGAGGTCTCATTCCTTGCCGAATGACTGGGCGGCCGCGGCTATCGGGTCGCTGCATTGCTGAACGCAAGAAGCGCGTTTGCCAAGGCCATTTGGTTTGCTTCCGCCGAGCGCCCATTCATAATAGACGTAAGCATAAGCCGCACATAGGAAATATGTATAATGCGCGTAAGCCTTATTATTTGAAAGTTGCGCATGCCCAAACACAATAGCGGCAGCAATATCCTTCCAGGAATTTTGCATAATTATGTTGCTTTTGTGCCTTTTATGGTGCAGGAACAGATGCATATTTACTAACTTAATTAATAGTTTCCTATCCGTTGCAAAAACGAAGTCGAAATGTAGACAATACTAGAGTTAGAATCGCAACAACTGCTGCCAACATCAATCTAGGAAAAAATTAAAAATTACTGCGAATGAACGTAAGAAGTACGTGAATTTGAATCGATTTCAACTTTACATTTGAACATAAAACGTAAAAATTACAGAGTGCATTATAAACGATCGCATAAGCTTTGCATTAACTCTTTACAACATTATGACGAAAGAACTCCATTTACATGCCTCATTCCAAGCTTCCCGTTGTCAAACCGTTTCTTGAGTGCTTAAATCGTTGAACGAAAGTGCCGATTTTTTCACGCAGATTATCTTCAGTGATGAAGCACTTTTCAGCTTAATAGTCGTGCCAAGAAGCAAAATTGACGAATTTGAGGTTTCGAAAATGCTTAAAGCATTAATCAGGAAGAAATCTCGGAATGTATAACGACCGAGGAAATTTATTAACACCAGCCGGAACTCGTTATCGCGGCGTTATTGCAAACTTTTTGAGGCCCGAAATGATTGGTTTCAATGGGAATAACTTTTGGTTCCAACAAAACGGTGCACGTCACATACGACCTTGAAAACAACTGACTTACTGAAGTTAATATTTGAAAATCATGCGATTTCGCATAACGGGGCTATTAGTTGGCTTCCACGAAGTTGCGATTTGACACCGTTGGACTATTTTCTGTGGGGCTACCTGAAAGACCGTGTCTATAGCAACAGGTTCCCTGCCTGGAAAATTTAGCCAAAAACTCTCATCCTGGAGATTTAAAACATGATGTACTGCTTTGTTATTTAATTTTACAAGTTACTAGAAATTTGTAAAAGAAGTCGTGCTGCCAAGGTGGTCGTACTAATAGTGGTCTCAAAATTGCGCAACATGTTGCCACTACGTAGCTATCGTTTAATGTCTGACTATCACAAACATTATACGTGGTTAATTTGTTTATATTCCTTCTGTCAATGTAAAAATTAGTAAAAATTGCAGGTAATGAAATATAATATCAAATAGTTTTTATTTTTTGCATAGGTATATTACAATATAATGGAATAAAAACACTAATTAAGCAGAAAAACCAAAATTCATCTATACAAAACCATTTATACGTCAACACTAACTTATGCAGCTGAATCGCGGACTAAGTTAGATAAACACAGACCTAAAATAACAACAGCAGAAATAAAATACCTAAGAAAAACAGTAAGTAAAACGAGAAGAAATAGAAGAGAAGATCTAGAAATAGACCCCCTAGTGAGCAAAACCAAAACACAGCAATGGTATGGCCACCTAACCAAAATGGACAACACAAAGATCCCCAAAAAGATAATGAATTTATCAACGAAAGGTGCAAAATCTTGCGTAAGACATATAAAAGAACACAAAAGAGTTGATTTGGAAAAAAGGAAGAACAATCCTAAACGTACGGAAAAAGGCACGAGATAGAAAAAACTATCGAAAGTGAACAGAGAATTCAGATCAGTAAGGACCAAAGAAAACCCAACATCGAAAGGTATAACTGGACAAAAAGAAAGAAAGAAGTGTAGTAAATGATTAGAATTTGTTTTCTGCATTTGCATCTTTATTTTCTTATTCTCTTTTTGCAAATTTAGCCAACCGTTATGTATATGTTCACGCCAATCTCTAATTACTTTATGTGGATTTTAAATTAGGGCCGGTCGTCTTTTGGCTCCCTCCTGTATACGCGCTTTAGTTTTGATTTGAGACAGCGGCGGCCAATCTGTCCGCGCACACGGTGCGCGATATATGAAGGTGAAAGACCTTTGACTCTGGCCTAGCTCTTTGCTCTTTCATTCGCTTCGTTTTGAATTTTGAGTTATGATGGTTTAGAGGCCGGCGACCATCTTTAAATTTTCCGTGGCGAGAGCGTTCTGAGCGAGAGTTCGCCGGCTTGTTTTGTTTGGCAGCAAGAGTTGTTGAAGGTCGGTTGTTATATCGGGATTCGTTATTTTTCCGGTGAGAAAACTCGGTCCGATTTTCTTTGTATCTGACCCGGCGAGGAAATCAAGAAGGAAGCTTTGCACCAGGAGACGCTTCTGATCTGCTCTGCTGTGAAGATTGGGGTAACTTGTTCTATCTTTTCACCCATTCCCTTATTTCCTCTTCCTGGATTCCCCAGCAGTACAGCACAGGGAATCGATTTTGCAGGAGAGCGCCGTTTCTAAAGGTTAGTGTTTCAGCTTTGGCTTTTGTTCGAAGCTCCTTTATGTAAATTTAAAATTACGATACAGTCCACTTTTAGCCGTAACAGTTATATTGGATTAGTACAGAAACTAAAAATAATTTGTTTTCTAGATAGTGACAGAATTAAAGAAGAAATTATAGAAAGTTCAGGTAATTAGAAGCAAAGAAAGAAATTGCACAACTACAAACTCCCGAATCTAAAAGCTAAAATCAATCTGGTTGTTCTAAGTGGTTTCCTTAAACTTTATCGGATACAATAAAAAGTATTTTTGAGGAACAGTTCGCTGCTCATCCAACTAAAGTCACACCAGAGAAAGAGTTGAAAATTTTTTGATGTAGAACTGTAGCACGTGGAGCCAACAATTAAAAGTACCGTTCCTAAGAGTAAAAGTACCTGTATCATCAACGATGTATCACATGGAAAGCGGCTTTCGATCTCTTGTAGACTATTCGATAATAAATATACATCAAACTAATTTGTACGCAACTCAAGTGTTAACAGATGTAGAAAATATAGATAAACGAATTAGGTTACACTGATGAGAGACTACCAACAAAGACAAAGTCCAGAAAAAATAAATTCTGTCAAGAAATTTATACAGATTTTGTTTTAAAGATTATGTCTAAAAACAAATTTCGTTCCTTAAGAATATGTGGAGAGGCAGGCGTGTAAATAGCCGTGCCCTCGTGGTGCGGTGTGGGAAACTAAGTACGGCCCGTTTTGAAACGTAAAACGATAAGGCCCAAATCGTCCCTTAAACTGCCAGCGCGAAAGCGGATGGGGGCGGCTACCGATATCAACCGAAAGTAAAGCCAAATCGCTCACCTGAATCGGCTTCGGCTTCGTCGGCGATGTTTCACGGTGGCCACCTTGATGCGCTGTCTTCGTGTATGTTGCGGGATGTTAAATGCGGCCGTACTGGACGCGATGCGGTGTGAGTATAAGCGGGTTGTTAAGCACGACCGAATTGGCCGCGTTGCGGAGTGCGTATTGCGGGGTGTTAAAATACGACCGAATTGGCCGCGCTGCGGTGTGCGTATGTCGCCGGGCTTCGCGCCTGGCTTAGCGGTAGGTATTTTGCGGGAAATTTTAATTCGACAGCACCTTTCATATCAAAGGATGCCGCCGACGGCGTATGCAGACTTGTCGGCTGAGCAAAAGCCCATATGCCCTTTTGTGTGCGATGGCAAAACGTAGCGGCAGATATCAAAGCCCCCAGCATGCCGCCGCGATATACAAGCGGTTCAAGGGCGAAAAGGCCGCCACACCAATATGTTATTTCTCAGACAATACTTTTCCTGATGGTGGTTGTTTGTACAAAATTAAGTCTTTATCAGATAAATTGGTTAAAATTATTACTTCCGTCTTCTAATGGCCATTTAAGTAGCCATAAAATCGTGGACAATTGAACAGTGAGTCTTTAAGACATCTTCGTTGCAACCGGTCATTCGGTGGTAGAAATACAGCATAAATTTCGAACTCACTCAATGTTGGTCGACACGCTGACGTTCCATCTCGTCTAGCAACACTGAAATGGTTTAACAAGATTAGAACGAGAGGAACTGTGAGACTTGAAACAACTCGGGGATATGATCGGACCCTTAAAACACCAGAAAACATTCAAATAGTTCGATATGCCGTGGAGACCAGCCCTTGCCGTCCAGCGGTACAATAAACTCGACTTTGTAGATGCCAGACAGGTCACTTCACCGAATTCTGCACTTTGACCTCCACTTTCACTTTTAAAAAATCATGATAGTTCAAGAACAAAGCTGTAAACCTTAGAAAATCACTTTATTCTAATAGCAAATCACGAAGCTCATTTTCACATATCGGGTGCTATAAACAAGCAAAATTGCCAGTACTGGCAAGAAAATAATCCACGGGATGTTCATCATAAACCCCTACCTAGTGAGAGAGTAACTGTGTAGTAAGGAATAATTTGATTTGACATAACTGGATCCTACCTTTTTCTAGGAAACGAACGCGCTGACGGTCAACTCACAGTATTACTTTACGATGTTGCAAGGATTTTTAATGCCTCAATTGAGAAAACATTGAATTGCTCTCGACAGGGTTTGATTTCAACAGGATGGGGCTGCTTACCATACCTCAATAGGATCCATGACCTTTTTAAGGAAACGTTTTTCGAGGCGCTGGATCCTGTGCTATGTCTACAAACAAAAATTAAAGGAAAACTAACATTCCTTTCAAGTAAGTACTACCCATGTCAGTTCTCTTATTATCTACAGTAAACTTGCAAATAATAAAATGAAGATTGCAGATTCTCGAGGAGAAGTTGTAGGTCTTCATAGATCTTAACAAACAACGAAAATACACCGATACCGCCTAGAATATGTCAATTCCACTACTTGAAGAGAAAGTGAAAAGTTAGAAAATATTGTTAAGGCTGTTGCAGAAAAATATCTTTAAAAAATTTCGAAAAAGCAAGTAAAGAAAGCTTTTACATATTATCTACTATACGTAAATAATACTTTTATTAATTGTTCACTTATTTTGCAATAATTTGAGACACTTGTAAATTTCTACTGTCTAATGTATAATGTACTCAAAACGATTTTATAATCGACCCCTGCCAAGTGATAAGCCGTTCTAGAGATTGTGTGTGACATAATCAATTTAAATTTAGTTATTGTTATATTGTTGCATAGAACACTGGACACCACAGTGTTCTACCGTCGTGCTAAAATTAACGTGGTGCCGCCATCACCTAAGGCATCAAACACCAACGATCTAGAGGTCCTCAAGGATCATGAAGATGACGTTGAGATGTCCATCATCTCCAGAAAAAAGACGGCTAACTTTTGATGAGGAAGGCCATACATAAACACAGGATTAGCTTCCTCAAGGCCAAAAATGTAACAGATGGATTCTGCATCCATACTGCTATATCTAATGATTACAAGGAGATTTAGCACCACTTTCATCTGCTAAAGGCAGATAAAGCCTATCCGCGCCATCATGTGCGGCGACCCTAAATACGGCCCGGGGGAGAAGTCGAAGAGAAGTTCCTGTACAAAGACTTCCCCCTCGTCGCGGTGGATGAAAAAGAGCCCTCGATGTAATGGTAGATCAATCAAATAAGAAGAAGGTAGTGCGCCACTGCCGCATTCTGGAGAGTGCAAGTAAACCCGCTCCTACACCAACTGCCAGAGTCCCCACCTAGCCACTATTTAGGATACTACGTACTTTCCAAGCCGGCAGTTGGTTATGCGGCGGCAATATCAAGGAAAATGTTCCAGCTTCCGTCACAACCAACTAGTAGCGTCACCTACGACCCCAGCCAGCTTCAGCGCTCGAACCAGCCCAATCACCAGAGCACATAGACAAGAATATTGTGGCGGCCACCTAAAACATCACTAACTTCTTTGGGGTTGTTGGGGGGTGAAGTCTGAAAAACAACAACAATATCCTAGACATGTTCAAGAACCGTTTAACACCTCAAATTTCTGCCATGCTAGAAAAGCCTAAATGTCAAGTTCTTACAGCAGGGCTTCCATGAGAAAAAGTTTAGAGTTTTACACCCAGATACCTTGTATACCGAGGACGTCCATGATGTGAACAGCGAAGGACACAGCTTTTGAGTATTGTATAAATTGATATCTAAAGGGTATTTTCCTGTAGAATACCTCGCACTAAGGTTTTTCTAGTCAGTATTACAATGTCAGAGCATGAAGTGCTCTCACAGGGGGGGCGTAAGTAGCTTAAGTAAGTAACTTAAAAATAACACCTTTAAGACGACTTGAATGTATTCATAGCTTAAATAATTTTTAAGGAGACAAGGTCACCGATGACTCTTGAAAACTATCCTAACTAGATACTATATTCTCATTATTTGCAGTCTTCTAGAAGAAGTCACGGCGGCGCTCAAGTGGCCAAAAATTAAGGTTTTGTTCTTAACGACTCTGCAATACCTTCTCTACAATCTGGACGTGTTGCTGCGATTATCGTTTCTTTGAAACATCAAAAGAAGAGCAGACATCTAATGGCCATATCGCTGTCAAAAAATTGGTACGCAATTGGCTGGTGTCGCAACTACCTATGATAGTGGAATCCAAGAACTACCTGCCCGTTAGCAAAAATGTGTTTTTAAATTAGGATATTTCGTAGAACAACAACTTTTATGCTTGTATTTATACAAATTAAAAATATTTTGATTTAAATATAATTCACCCTTGTTTAATGTGAAATTGTTTAATTGAAACTATAGTTATCAAAACGTCAACATGTAGGAAAAAATCAGAGAAATTTATATAAATTTGAATATGTGTTCCGTGCTAGACGGCAATGGTATTCGCCAAGACAATGGTCTCCTATATGAATATTTATTTCACTTATGGTGTGTTTGTTTTCTTCCATTTGCAGATCTACATTTCACTGAACGAGTGTTCTGAAGTGTTGTTAGAGTAACCCGTTAGGAATATCTTTCCCTTTTCTTGTCTTTCTTTCTCTACTACCCAGTTATGCTTCACGGCATTTTTGCTTCTGTGGTGGTTTCCCCTTGTCTCTGTCATTTCTCTGATGTTTTCTTCCCACAGAATCCTCGGTCTGCCTCTTGTTCTTTTGCCTTCGGAGCGCATTTCCATCATCTTCTTGGGAATCCTTACATTTTCCATATGCACTCTGTGACCATACCAATTTAATTGTTTCTTTTCTTCTTTTTCTACCAGTAGTCTTAGGTTTAGGTCGTCTCTTATACTTCATCTCTGTTGCAGTTATCATGGACTTATGTTTATCAGGCATTGTCCATGATGCTGCTCCGTACGTGAATGTCGGTGTATATATCGTTTTGTCAAATGTATTTTGGTTTTTGTGCCGAATTTCTTCTTTCCTACTAGTGTGTTGTTGATCTGGTAGTATACTCTGCTGTTCTATCTTTCTATCTATCTATTATATCTCATTATTGTTCTCAAATATTTGTATCTGTCCACATATTCTAAGTTTTGACCATTTATTCCTATGTTTGGGTTTTCTACCCTTCCTTCTTTATTTATTTCCATTCCTTTTTTGTAGGCAGTTGCTTCAGATCTCTAGGTTCCTTTGGGCATCTTCTATATTGCCTGCTACTAGAATAATGTCATCAGAATTTACAAGTCTCCGCGCGTATACTAGAAAAGTGGTTGGAAATAGTTGGGAGGGCGCATAGATTTACCACCAAACTTACCTTCGCATAAGGCAAGCAGAACCTTTGTAGCAGTATTACCTTGTTTGTGTAACGTAGTCAGTTGATGGCAAGAGTGAACGCAAAAAACAGACGCGTCCGGTTTGCACAGTAGTTTACAAGGTATTGCATGTAATGGCAGTTCGCCATCGTAGTATATGTGAAATAAATGTGTTGAGTATTTTACATGAGAATGGTTATTATATCTATCACTTGCCAAATCTGAAGAAACTATTAAGAGTCCTTCTAAGAAAACAGATTTTATTCAAGCAGCAGGTTACTACCATCGTAGGATTTCTGTTGACAATCATTTGTAAGAATAGTATCATCAACCTATACATCAGTTATCTGTAGCCTAAGCAGGATCCCCATAGATTTGTTGAAGTTTATTTTTAGAAACGGTTTAGCATCGATATTTGGGCTATGTCCTTTTTATAAGTTTTTTATAGTTCACAAAGAAGTAAATGTGCTATAGATGCATTGTTAGGAAAAACCATCCAGCGATGATACTTTAGGGCAGTCACGTTTTAGTTAGGCGTCTGGTCGGTGGAGGGTCCGCCACCTGCTGCATGAGGTCATTATTGCGCCCGGGAAGTTCGCTGTGGTTTACTGAACAAACCAGGTGCTTTCAATACCAGCATACCAAGGCGTGTCCACCAGTACGCGGAGTATCATATTGGAAGTATTGGAGTGTTTTTAATCGTGTTGGCTTAGCACATCTTCAGAATTAAATGCCTTAAGTGCATATTGGTTTTAACTTCCTACCAGGAGACCAGTACAGTTCTCGATTTTTCAGGTCTAATTGTTAAGCTATGTCTGCATATACTTTTTCCGTGTGAGTGCAACCCTAGGTATTTTGCTTCTGTCTTAACGGACCAAGAAAATATTTTTTTATTTACTTTCTGCTCACACTTTGCTTCTCAAAGCACTCAAAATAAAATTCCATTGTGCATGCTCTAGATACGCGCTTAAATAGTAACACCACCCAGTTATAAAACATTGGGATACCACACGCATTTGCTAAACTTGGCGGTGATTTTCGATAGCTGCTCCAGAGTGCAACAATAAAAGCAGCAATAAAGTGGTTTATTGTGGCTACGACGATCTGTAGCCATGGTCCTTGGAAAAGTGCCTCTAGCATGTTCCGCGATACCCCAATCCGTTTCCTGGCATCTCGGCGGCTCATACCAGATTTCAAAGCTTTGTAGAATTGCACACACACCGATCAGTACGTGGAACGGTTCCTGTGCTACCACTGTAAGACTAAAGATATTGTAATCTGCTCAGGTGATTAAATTTGTTTTTGAAAACGAACTACACAGCTGCAGAATATTCACTCGTGAAGTTCCAGAAGTTCTTTGAATCATAAGATGGCCAATGTTTCTTTAATTCGCTTTACATTCTTCTTTTTGACAACTTTGTAAGTCTTTGTATTGACTTTGCAACTTCAACGAAAGGCTGCGCCTTTGGGGAGTATAGAGCTAAAAAGTAAGCTTTCGAATTTAAATACTCCTCTTTCGACTTGATGATACATTGTTCTTTTATTTAGCCACTTTGAATCTTGATAAACATAACTTACATAATTCTTGCGGTACACGAACTTCATATTCAGTTGGCTCCAGTTTTTGAACTGAAAACTACACGACAGATACTTCTTTCTTTCACGCACAGCATAGGACAGAGTAAACAGCTCTTTCTCTTGGCCAATTAAAGACACCTATTTATTTCTTTATCACATACAGATTATTGCAATTGATGAGGTGTTGAGAGCATTTTGACAGCAGAACTGTTGCTATTTCCAATAGAATGCTTGTGCGTATAGAATTGCTGTATAGGTGTATAGCTTATGTTCAGGCTACTATTTATTTCTTTACAGTTTATTCAATAGAGCAATTCTTAAGCCTTCTGCAACGTTTCGTTAATTATTCAATACCTCGCTTTTCGATACCAACAATTGCCACTTCAATTTAGCACCTTCCGATTTTAGATAAATTATGCCCTTCTGTCACAACTCTTAATATGGCCACTAGTCTCAAATACTGCAACTATTTACAAATTTCTGTAGTTACCAGTGAAGATTGTAGATATCCAACGAGCCACACTGCGCAACAGCTGTGCGACCTTGAGAGTGGAGCCACAATCCGTACCTTTGCTCTTGCTCGGGTTAGAACCTATTCAGTTCTGTTTGGGAGTTGCTAGAGCAAACAGCAAGTACCACGGAGCGTGGAAGAACGCATTGGGATCAAAAAACGCCCCGTCCGCTAAAATTCATCACAGACTCCACCCACACTATGAAAAAGTGTCTCTCGCGGGTCTGTGTGTTTGAGTGGTTTAAGTGTTTCAGAACCTCATAATCGTCGGACGCGAACATCCATCACCGAGCCAAACATTGACCGTGTACCATCAAAGAACTTGAAGCAATGTTGTCTACCAAAAGTAGTAGTGTAAAAAAACATCGTGAAAAGCCATTTGCACTATTGCAAGGCGAATGTATGGTGGGTACCACGCACTTTCATGGACATGAACAAAATGATGTGCATGTAAGCTGCCAGTCGTGCCAAAGGTGATGCATTTTGGAAGTCTGTAGCGATAACCTATAAAACGTGAGTCCACTACTTCATTCCCGAATCCCAGCCGTCATCACACGAGTGGCGGCATACCAGTTCCCCAAACCCAAGAGATCGAGGAGCAGCCGTTTGCCAGGCAAGAAGTTATTCAGGTAGAGTTTCTGACGAATACCAGAACAGTCTATGCAGCTTATTATTTAGACCTCTTGGAACAAGACGTAAAGGAAAAGATCTGATCTAAGCGGAAGACAGGTGGAAAGCGAGTAGCCTTTCTTCAAGCCAATGAAAAAAAAATTAAAATAGAACCCAAGTGATTTTTACCTGCTCGAAAAGTGCAAGGCATGCAGTTTGCAGACAACGACGCCGTCCTCCAGACTGTCCGGCAGTGGATACACCTCCAACCACAAGACTTTCTTGAAAAGGATATTAGAATGCTTCCAGATATGTGCAAGTAAGAGTTGGATAATTTTTTTTCTTTTGTAAAAAATTAGCCTCGGTCATATTTGATATACCCTGTATAATTTCTATTATAATTTAGAGAGTTTATCTTTTATTCTCCTACCCATTTTTAAGATCACCTTTTGGGTTTACTTTTAACTTGTACTTTCAGGAAGTCTGTCTTTAATTCACTTCTTAAATTTCCAAAATACTCTATTGTGCTTTATTTCTTGCTAATTCTCTCTCACCTTTTTACTCGAGTTCAAATATTCTTCTATGTTTATTTTTGTTTCATAATCTTTCAAAATCTTTTTGATGTTTGTTTTTAGCTCACATTCTAATTTTTTCTGTTTCTCTTTTCACATTCTTTTGTGTTTGCTTTTAATTCTCCTCTCAAACTGCTGTAATTTTCGTTATTTACTTGTATTTATATTATTTTTGGTTATAAGGTTCCCCTCGAGTCCTAGAATGGCTTAAACGAAACTTCTAGATTCTATGTCACTCAATTTGTCAACAGAGCTCTATCGCATTCTTTCCTGGAGTATAGCCTTCTTTTTTATCGTTTCGAAATTTTGCTGTTCTGATTTTTGTTCTGATCCATTAGTTACAAGTTTCATAGTTCTTTAATTCTTCATTTCTGACACTAGTTGTAAAAAATCGGGCGACTGATCATTTGGAGCTGAAATACGTTAGAGCTCGCGCCACCGTATTTATTTCTACAAAAAAGGTTCTACTTCGCGGCGTGCTCGGATCGCAGCGCTGTTGGCCGTGACCCGTTTTCGCTCTCGAACAGCCCCACCAGCGAGTTTTAAAACTCTAAATAGGCGTGTTAAACTTGTCGATAATTTTGGATAGCTGCCACGGAGTACGTCAAGCAGGTAAGTTACTTCCATAATAAATGGCTAGGCTTTGTTTTTTCGTTTTGTGGGACTTGTACAATCTAATTGATTTAACTACCCGTCTTTCAACGAGTCCATTAGGGGGCGTTAAACGTCGAAATTTAGGGTGAGCTAATTCTGGACTAATTAGATAGAAGAATGCATTTCCCGACTATTCGGCAATTATAAAAATTTATAATTTTTCAAGGATGTCGTAATCAATTTGTTAAATTCGCATCACGGATGTGACAACAATTAAATTTCGCTTGTTTTATTTATTTTAATATCTTATATATTTTTTTACGCACACCTAATCGACGATCTTCCATAGCTTGCGCCACTTGCGCAATCATGGTTTCGGTCCGACTAGGCTACTTCGGTTCATTGTCACTCTCAACCTTTTTAAAATTTCGCACCCAAAACGCCCATTTTTAACATTCATAACACCTTTATCACGAGTCTCGATTAATTGACGATGAATTTCGATGGGCGTTTCACTACACAAAAAGTGAAAAAGAGTGATTACACTAAACGTCGCCATTTTAAGTATACAAAACAACACTCACTGCGATGGCGGTAATTTGACCTGTGTATATTGTACGGTGCTGCCATCTATATTACAAATTCAGAAATGTTTCCCGTGTCTTTTAAAATTAACCGCTTTTCTGCTTACTCCCACTGCCTAAGGCAAAATTTGGAGGCCTCAGAACTTGAACGCACCTCGTACCATGTGATGTATAATCTTATACATAAAATAATAATTGATGCTATAGTGTTTATATTGAAACAAAGAAGGACAGTAAATGATCTTAAAGTTCAAAGCTTACCTAAAACATCTGTGTGAAGTTGACGGGTTGGATACATAAATGTGATATGAGTAATTTCAACTTATTCAAAGAAATAAAAACAGATTTGCTTAAGTCTATGAAAGTATAATGTTATATATTTTCCTTTTACCGACGACATATGTTGCTCATATAAGCTTACAGTTCGAATAGTTGTTCAATATTGATTAAGGAATTGTCAAAACAATTAGCGCAACAGAACAAATTGCTAATTATAATTTATATTGTAAGGATGGGGTCGAAGAGAAGAAAGATTTGGAGGAACTAAAATGATATGTTTTTGCAATAATTTATTAAATAGCAACACGCGCTACACGCTATGAATACGCGAACGTGGGCTGGACATGAATCTTATCATGTCATGGTGAAGAGTCCCTTTCGATAGCTCGGGATATCGTTATAATCACTCCTAAGCCACAAACCAACATCGAAGGTTTCTTATACCTAGCCAATCCGTCGAAAGCACCTTGGTGCTTACCGCCGTTGCATTTTGTTTTGTAGGAGGCTAAATACCGGGCCGAACCAGCGACTTGGAAAGGAGCAGAAGTATGAGAGCTCTGACGGATTTGCAAGTCGAGGTTTGGAACCTTGCAAAGACACTGTCGGTTGAGAGCGGCAGGACCAGGACCACCTATATTCGAGTCGGTTCCAATGGGGCTCGTAAAGAACCGACTACGAACTAGGACGAGAGCAAGATGAGAACGGAGAAGGAACGGCATGCGCAAATATGCGGAGTGGTTTAACCGGCACACTGTCCAGCTTATTACTGGACATGGCAACTTCCAGTTCCACCTGATAAGAATTCGAAAGCTGGGGAGATCGACAACGCCGTCCACGTCCTGCTAACATGCAACGCGGAGAAGGAGACCGGCGCCAGGGCGAAGAGGATCCTGATTACGAGCGGCCGGAGATGGTCACAAACGCGGGAGAAGATCGAGGGACTCTCGGGAGTGCGCAAATGGTGGACGGCTCCTGCAAATTTATTTAGGGGAATGCGGGGGTTGGGAAAATTAGTGCCAGTACGAGATGCGAACTCTTGGACAATTGTTAACAGATACGAAGCGCGGCGTAGGCTAAGGTAGTTTAGTCTGTTACTTGGAGTAGAATTGTAAACGTTAGGAGGACTCGGAGTCATCAGCGAATTCGAGTCGCCTCCCCGACTCGGGTTTTCGTGGTTTTCTCGGTTCCTAAGCCAATTGCTGGAGCAGGTCAATTTGTGGCTTCGATAGTTTTTAGGAAAATTAAAGAATTGTAAAATACAGGTTTACGAATAAATTGTAAATACGGTAGTCTTGGTGTAGTGCCGTAAGTCGGAGCAACATCCTTTGTTATAATATTTCCTGTAATATTTTCTGTGCAATATTTCTTTTAATAGATTGTATGTCACCTCGATACGACTAATTATCATCTCATCATTCGGGCAGTCAAAAATGTTTATAATGTGTGTTATTGTAATATATAAATAAACCTGCAAAGCTTGCAACGCATAGCGAAGTGGCGGTACAGTCTCTCAAATTCGAGAACCCTCTAGTTGACCTTTGGCCAATCAGTTTCAAAATCACTAGCAGACAAGCCTTTTTGGTCACCTGTCGATTGGTGAAAACAGAATTTGGAACTTCCCAGCCGTTCTCGAGTTATTGCTCGGACAGACGGACAACATGAAGTTAGTAAGTGCTTGGACCCCCTTTTTCTCCTGCAACTCTTTTGGCTAATCCAAGATATTCCGACGAGCCGCATTGAGGAAGAATCTATCAGCAATTGCTTTGCGGTCATTTTATTCTCAACCTAGGGAATATCAGTTATAATAGAAGATCACCTCTAATCCTACAAGACACCATTCGTTCATTGTTTTATTGGATACTATTTTCAATTTAGTTTCAATTGTTAATTTGCCTTTCTTCTTGGTGCTGCATTTTCAATAATCGATAATATAGTTAGTTTCAGTTACATGCCTTTATGGATAATTTTTTCTTAATTCCGGTCACATACTAGTTAACGCGGAGTATTGCGCCGAAAGCTTTTCTAGGCCAGCTTAAAAGAATATTAGAAATATGAATGGATATTGCCACACGCTCAAAGCCAAGAAGAAGCGTGTAAGTGTCGTTATTTTGCGCTGAAGTAGCAATATGGAGGCCGGCTGTGCTCGTCGGCTGTTGGTTTTATTGCACCGTCCTTATTGAATCCCTCAGCAAACTGCAGAATGCGCCCCGCGCTGTCTGCACAGGAAGGCAGTGCATTCCGACCGCTCTCATAAAGCTCTCATCAGCTGTAATACACCTGCAACGGCTGTAAGGAGCCGGGCGCAGCAAACGAGGCGCGCTTTAATTTCTGGCTTTTTAAATTCGCAATTACGCCTTTGTTTGCGCTCGCCGTCGCGGGCTCCCGCTGGCTCGGCTCATCGCATTTAAATATGAAAGCCGGCCGCCCTCCTGTTTACGAGGCTGCGGGCGCTTTTTCGGCCCGCTTTGTTTTATTGCGCCTACAGACGTCAGCGGCGTTTAATATTTAGCGTGTAATTTGGCTACGACGTCATCGGGCCCGAATAATTGCCGAGATAAATTCGCGTAGGATTTCTGTTGTTTGCATAAATGGAAATTTGGAAGAGTCCCGAAACAGGAACTTTAAATTATTTTTGTATTTAAAGGTCTTTGGATGACATTCTCTAGCCCAAGTGTTAGCTACGCACCACTTAAGAGCAATGAATCTATCGAAAAACAGAATATGCCTTAGCCAAAGATCTAGTCCATACCACCAGAACCTCATTAAAGTTTTTGGCTTATTCATCAGCCTTCTCTCTAATTTTTGCATGTTTAGGATGTTACCAAAAAGTACAACTGGAAAAGATGATAGATACAGGAAGAGATTTATACCTGATCTTCATTGACTTTAAAGTTGCTTGAAAACTGATATGGAAAGTACTAAAACAACTGAAAGTAAATGAGAAGTCGAGAAGAGTAATAGAGAGTGTATATAAGGAAGCAAAAGGAATAGTGAGACTAGGAGAAAAACAGACGGAAAAATTCACTATAGAGGAAGTGATCAAGCAAAGTGATAGTCTCACCATAATCGGGCTCTTCGCATACTCGCGCATTTCACATACCCCTGACCCTTCAAATGCCTCAAAATTCGTCCTCCTTCAGAAAGAACGCAGGTACAAGCATCACCTTCACCATCAACATTGCTACCATCACAGGCAAATCAGTCTTACCTGACTTCATGCAGGCTCTCAACCCCAGCGATTATGAAGCACAACAATTTTAAGATGCCTATGTATGGCTTTTTCTTTTATTTTTTGTTCGTAATTTTGTATTTTTTTCGGGTTCTTTACGTTGAAGTTTTTTAATGTTGTATTTGGACCAAAACAATAAATAATAAAGCTTACCTCAGAGTTATTAATATTCTTTCTTCTGCAGTCATACTTTCCCTCATATTTGTCACCAATTCAAGATAAGAGTCTTTGCACGTCCCGTAGAATGCTATAAACTTGCTGTCTGTTTAATTTAATTGTTCTGCTGATGCTGTCACGAACCCTAGACTTCATATTTCTCTGTATATGAAGATGACACCAATACTCTCTTCGTACTGCTATTCGTAATCTGCGGTATTAATACTAGGCAATTATGTCTTCTTCATCGGAACTACTACTTGACATATTGCCAAAACTAGCTTCGTGATTACAAACTATGTGGACAGAGAACACCGGCTGATCCAGAATCAATCGCTCAGGTGTGTGGACAACGGCTCCATTCTGATTGCAAACTGGTTGTGCGTGTGACTATTGTGGAACCGGTTTGAAACTCGCGTTGCAAATAAGTCGACCCGTGTACTCTTCACTGATCACTCTTTCGATAAGGACCATTCCCAGAAAGAAGACAAATTCGTGAAGATAACAAGTTCCAATCTCGATCCAGTCGTTTTCTGCTAATAAAAGATTCTTCAAAGTTGATCTAAACGAAACGTTTCCAATCTCGATCCAGGTCGTTTTCGTTATTTAAAGAGATTCTTCAAGAGTTGCTTTAAACGAAACTTTGTTGTTGTACCTCCGACAGATAGTGTGTATTTCTAACCTCCAAATATTCTATCCAGTAGACGCAAGAGCGCTTTAAACTGTCGTATAGTTGAGTTGTACCTCCGACTAGATAAAAGCACTACTGTATTTCTAACCTCCAAATATTCTATCCATGTTCCGACAAACTAACACCTCATCAACAAATGTCATATAGTTTGCAGCCGAGTACTATCACTTCATAGATTAATATGACCAACAGTTACTGTTATGAAACAACAAATTTACTGGCTGTTCACCACAATCGTAATGCCCTTGTTATTGTTTGGCACATTAGTATGGTGGGCAAAACTTGAACAACAAAGTCATTAAACTAATTAGAATATAAAGACTAGCATGCTTGTGTATCTGCGGAGTCATGAGCAGTACTCCTACAGCATCTATGGAAGCACTCCTAAATCTCATCCTCTTGGATATTTATCTAAAGGGGAAGCTTGGATTGCAGCACATAGAATGAAATCCACCGGTATCTGGCATAGGCACAATGAAAGGTGTGGGCATAAACGGATTCAGGAAGTGGTCAAAGGAAATACCATCCTAAGCATGGGTACTGACCACACCCTACCGGTTTACTCATTTGAAAAACCTTTCAATGTAAGATACGATCATGACTGGGCAAAAGGCAACCCATCACAACTCAGAAGTGTGCTGGTCTGGTATACAGACGGATCCCGCACTGCTCAATAAACAGGGCGGGTATACATGACATAAAACTAAAAGTAAACCTTAGTTTACCCTTAGGCAGGTACGCCACAGTGTTTCGAGCTGAAATATTTGCGATAATGCAATGCGTAGTAGAGAATACTAGACGCGGATACACTCAACAACGCATTAGCACCCTAAATGACAGCCAAGCTGCCCTTAAAGCGCTAGAGTCACCTCATATCAACTCCAAGCTCGTAAAAGACTGCCTAGTCCATCTGGTAACCCTATCTGAAGATAACAAGGTCAATCTCATCTGGGTACCAAGCCACTCTGGAGTGAAAGGGAACGACAGGGCAGACGCACTCGCAAAAAGCGGTGCTAATACTTCTTTTGCAGGACCAGAACCTATTCTAGGCATACCCAAATGTAGCATACGATCGGCGATAAAAGAATGGATGCAAAGATAACACTCATCTAGCTGAGATGCCACAAGAGCAAAGACTAGAGAAGGAACTAATTGGGAAACATATAGGGAACTCTTTATGGTAAATCTCCGTGGCAATTTACCCAATCACGAGAACCTCATAAAGAACATCCTAAAATTAGTTGAGGACACAGATTTTCCTTAATTTAGATAAAAGGGCGCACAAAAGGCCGCAGAGTCGAAGTGCTAAGGTGGGATTGTAACCTACGATTAACCCCAATCACAATTAATCAATCAATCAATTTAATAGTTAAGTTTTCATATGTTCATATCAGCTTATTTATTATCTACATTATTTATTCTTAACAGAAGGACATTTGTAATTCTAAATAGAATAAACTAAAACCTCGCTGCGCCAGCTGAATGGGCGTTAAGTCGTGGCACTACAGTGTGTTGTGGAAAGCTACGCGCGCTGGCCTCAGGTAAACAAACAAAGGATCAAGAGATATTGTACCGACATTGTCATTTGCAGGACAGAACATTTTCATTAAAACGCTTTACTGGCAATCTAAACGCAGAGCTTGTCGAGAGAGGCAACTGGTAAAACGCTACTTAACCTTTCGACGACAAACAAGTCGGCCGGGTTTATTAGGGACAGCGACATTACGAAAATCCCGCGCCTCTCAACAAGCAATTATGGAAGGGCAGGATGCTGGCGTTGTTGCTATTGGAAGGTCGGGCGTAAAACTCGAAGTTAATTGGGGGCTTTACATCATAATTCTGATACTTCAGGGAGCGAGCGGAGCTTATTTACATGTTCTGTATTATGCGTTGCAGTGCCTGAGTGACGCACCCCTCTTTTGCTACAACTTTTTTATGGGGGGACACAATGAAAATTTAATGTTCGATTTGATTGAAAAACAGTTCTTGTAGTCGACTTTATAAATTTAAGTATCAAATTTGAGTACCTAACTTGTAATACAAATCGCGACAGGGAGGTGTTAAAACACTAACACATATTTTTGAACAAATTTCAGTTTTTATTTATGCCATTTAAGAAACATAAAGCATAAAAAAGAATGTGATTCGGGTGTGAAAAATAACGCCATTCAAGTGGCTACCGTTCTTGTCCAAGAATTGTTGCAACCGGGTGGGAAAATTGTTCATAAAGCATGGAAATGCTGGAATTTCTTGAGTTATAGTTTCCAAAAGAGGTTTAAAAATCCGATTTTTAAATTCAAGTCTGAGCTTTCAGGTAGCCCCATAATAAATAATCGCACAGCCACAGGTCCAGTGATCGAGGGGGCCACGCCACATCCCCGCGCAATGCAATGAGGCGCCTTGGAAAATGTTCTCTTAGAAATGCTATGAATTCTCTATGGCAAGTAGCCCCATCCTGTTGAAACCAAACCTTATTCAGGAAAATTCAATATCTTCTCAATTCATCTATCAAAAATTCTCGCAACATCGTAAGGTAACGTTGTGAGTTGACCGTCACAGTGCGAACGTTTTCTAGATAATAGTATGGTTTAATTACGCCACATCGGGCCATTTTCACCCCACAGTTGCTCTCTCACTATGTAAGGGTATTTGATGGACTTCTCGTAGATTATTTCCCGACCAGTACCGCCAGAGTGATCCAGAGGTTGAGACACGGGCTGCGGTACGGACAGACCCGGGTTCCATTCCCAGAGCTCTCTGATGCCTGGCGGGTGGCTTGCTCAGCCTCTAAAAATAATTGAGCACCTGCGGTCGCTCAAGTAAGAAGGAATAATAGCGGTCGCCTAAGACGCGATTCGTGCCATATCGCCCCGCATTAGAGATGGTGCGCGACGACCGGCAGACAGAGCAAACATATGAAAGCCTTAACCTCTCAGTTTGCAAGCCGTGTTCCTACGCGGGGCTTTAAAGCCGTACCATTATTATATTAGTGGCGATTTTGTTTGCTTGTAGCACCTGGCAAGTAAAAAACGAGCCTCGTCGCTCGTTATCAAAGTACAGTCATTTTACAAGGTTTCCAGCATCGTTTCTGAAAACATTAACCGCCGTATATAGTCATTTTCCTACAGTTCTTGATTTTGTAAGGATGAAAGTGGAGGTCAAAATGGAGTGTGTCATAACGCTGATCAGAGAGGATTTGTCTTCACGGCTTGTCGAAGTCTTTCAGTGTTTTCTGGTGCTTTAAAGGTCCGACCACCTCTCTGAAATGTTCCAAGTCTTACAGTTCCCTTCATTTTGAAATTGTTAAACCATTTCAATATTTTTGGGCGAGATGGGACGACTAACAACAAGTGCATATCAATAATCAATGCGGATCCCTGTTTATATCGGCAGTTATTGTATATTACAACATTATAATAAATTACACAGAAAACTTACAAAAATTGCTAATTGAGAATTTCTATCCCAAAAATTATTTGGCGTTACTATTGCTAAGCTACTGCATATGTGAAGTGTTACTCAATACATCAATATCTCAACATAATTTTTTAACTTAAGGAGTAATATGTTAATTCGCCGTTTTGAGTTCATAAAAGTTTAAATGTAATTTAACATAAGTGATAGGAGTAATACGAGTAAAACTTAATTTTTGGTTATAATGTCAGTTGTTTAATAAATTAGCCTGAGACGTATCAACGGCAGCAACATACAACTAAGAATTAATTGTTTTCTTTAATTTTGTTTACCATATGCAGCATGCTCCTACAGCACATAATAATGGAAATTCTACTTCAGTCAAAACAGTTAAATACAAGTTATCAAACTCCCACCATAGTTACAGAAACGTCAGACGAAAGAATACCCTGGAAGATATGAACCCACATGCCAAGTAAAACATTTCAATAAAAAAAATGGAAAAATCGAATATTGTGCCGTAATTAAGTACTTGAATTTGAAAGGCAATAGGTCAAATTAAATCTGAGGGCTCTGTCCCGTAATTTACCACCGTGAAAAAATAGGCAGCTGAATGTAAACGTGGTCGTACCAGCTTGGCGGCTAACAACTGGAACCTCACCGATAACCTCGAAAAAGCTCACCAAATGGTACTGGACGACCGTCGAATCAAGATTAGAGAGATAGCAGAGGCTGTGGGCATATCGAAAGAACGCGTTTGAAGAATTGGGCATGAGAAAGCTGCCCGTGCGTTGCGTCCCGCGCTTGCTCACTTTGAACCAAAAATTCATTCAAATGGAAAGTTTCAAGCCCCTGCTTAAGCGATTTCAGCGAAACGAGTCGGACTTTTTGCGTCGATGAAACTTGGGTCCACCATCATGTTCCTGAGACGAAGGAACAATCAAAATAGAGGACCGCAATGGGTGAATGTGCCCCAAAGAAGGCAAAGGCGATTTCATCGGCCTGGAAGGTGATGGCGACTGTTTTTTTTTGAGACCGTCAAGAAATTCTGTTCATCGACTACTTCGAAAAAGGAAAAATAACAACGGGGCGATACAACGCAGTTACTGAAAATCTGCCCATTTGGAACGGAAGAAGGTGCTCTTCCATCAAAACAACGCACCGGCGCACACTTCTGCGGTCGCCATGGCCAAAATTCACGAATTTTAGTTTGAGCTGATTGATCACCCAGCATATTCACCAGGTCTGCCCTCCAGCGACTATTCCCTGTTTCCTAAGCTCAAAGTTTCACTCGGTGGACAAAGAGTTACATCAAACGAGCAAGACGCCAACCACTACTTGTTCGGGTTAAGAGGGTGGAGAATCGGTGGAGAAGTGTATCGGCTTGAAAGAAGAATATGCTGAAAATGTGACGCAAAAAATACTTGTTTCTATGTTACGGCTTAAAACTTAAGCAACATTAAAGTGATAGTTGAACCACCTAGAAGGGAAAATGTAATATCTCAAAGTAATCGACGGACATATAAAATCCTATTACATAAAGTCTTATCCAGCAAATTTTAAAGCCTATAAATATTTGCAAAGAGCAAAAATGTAATTACTTTACTCCATCATATCCCCCAAACTTAAATGATTTTTTCCGATACATGATACACCAAGGGCTACCAAGAGACAGGGTACCCTATGCGCAAGCTACTTCTGCTAGAAGTACCATAAATAAAACACAGAACGGCTATCATGTTTTACGTAAATTGAGGACATGTTAGCATAATTAATTAATTAAAACACTATGATACATAAATTTTCACGTTTAAAATATATTCAATTAAATGGCTTCATCAATATGTATTGCATCGTGAACTGACGTATTGTTCATCTCTAAAACCTATGCTACTGATAGAACAGTCAGTAAAGTACCACACTACGCAATATACCGCACGAATCATCCAGATAATCTACCTATGCATTTGAACAGAAAATAAACAAAGAAATGTGGCGTGGTCTTAGCTATTGATTTACACAAGGAGGTCCATACGTAGTCAACAAAGACAGTTTGTACATTTGAACGAAAAGTAAACAAAGACGGCTGATATGAACGGTGAGATGGCCGAGCTCTGAGTTCTTGATTTACACAAGCAGGTCCGTGCGTCAGGGCCGCTCTCGCCACTTGCCGAATGGCCGATTGGTCGCAGTTATCGGGTCGCTGCATTGCCGAACGCAAAAAGTGCGTCTTCCACGGCCATTTGGTTTGCTTCCGCCGAGCGGAGCTTCGATTGTAAGTTAAATTGTTCTACGTTCCTGATCCAGGGAAAACCCAATGCAGTTAAAAATTTACACGCTTCTAACTTGTAAAAATTTGAGGGGAGGGGAGTGAAAAACAGTTAGCCTAGGATGTCAAAAATACCTTTTGGCGGGTAACCCTCGTAGATCACAACGGACAAACTTCAGAACATAGCAATTCACATAGAAACTAGCCTCTAGCCTTTATTCCTCCACCAGACATCGGATTTCTCCGAAGGAGTGCAAAGAATATTTCCAATAGCCTCACTATAAATTCATAGTATTCAAAATACGACATGGGAATTGCGACTGACTACTTCAAAATGGCGCTGTCTACTTTGTGCTATACAAAATATGAGGTATCTATCAACAAATGCGCCACCATATCAACTATTTCTCCCAATTAAGACGTTTCCTCTTGCTAAAGTAAAACAGGAAATTATATACATAAATCCTAATAACTCAAAATCATATAATTCTAACATACCACTTTGTGTTCCGTAAATATCACTCGACAATACATCACAAGCATCAAATTATCACCAAAGTAATAGAAGTACTCGAAATAAAATAATGTACTTTAGCTTTGCTTGACATCAAGCAGATATACATAATATTAAGCCAAATATATCTGTTACTGAAATCATACTTGCATGAGAATCATCTGTGATGATAATAAAATCACTGCAGGTACACCACAAGGTAACATACTGGGTCCTCCGCTATACCTAATGTTTCAACTTCACGCGCAACTGAACTTGCTAGTTTCGCTGACGATGCGGCAATACAATATACTGACAAATAGCCAGCGTTAAAGTCTCAAAATCTGCAAAACCATGTTGACCTTCTCTAAAAATTATTTGAAAAATGGAGAATAACACTTAATAATAAATCAAGCTATGTTACACTTGCCCATAAATATCAGTAATGCTGACATATCAGTTAAAACATAAACCAAGTATTTAGGATTATATCTTGACCAAAACCTCACTTAGACTTTACACATAGAACCAAGAGAAAACATTTAAGGTTTAAAGTTAAACAAATGAGCTGATTAATTGATCGACAATCCCAGCTTTCCTCATGAAATAGTCTTTCTGTATAAATTTATATTGAAGCTTATATATACAACTCTCGGTTGTACAAAACCGCCAAACACTCAAATTCTCTATCGCGTCTAATTAATAACCCTCTGTACGATGACAAACGGACCGTGGTACGTTACCAATCAAACCTTCACGAATATTTGAGGATTCTACATGTACAGAACAAAATCCGAAGACGAGCAGCAGCTTACCATTGCACTCTCATAGACCAGGGCAACAATCTAGTGAGTCAACTAGCTCATGAACCAGCAACCCCAAGAGGACTGATCACGAGATCTCGGTTCGACATCAAACTAGGACATATTTTCAGTTTTAGGAGTAATATCGATTAATGGATCTTCTTCAAGTCAGTAGCATAGATGTATACACAACATTTACTTATCATTTATGTATTGGAACAAGAGTAGATTGTAAATAAGCAAACATATCAATAAAAAAATTTGAAGAATAAGAACAAATCTACTGATGCTATATTATCATATAAATAAATAAAATAATAAAAATTGTTCTTGACGCTAATTAAAATGATTTTTTTTAGGATTTAAAATGGCTGCCTCTGGGAAAAGACAGTTTTTGCTCTTTGTGACGAACGGTGCACCATATGGGTGTGAGCTTTATATCATATTAAACGACATTGTTCGCGCCAATCTTTAATTACTTTATTTAGATTTTAAATTAGGGCCAGCCCTCTTTTGGCTTCCTCCTGTATACGCGCTTTAGTTTTGATTTGAGATACCGGCGGCGAATTTGCCCGTTTGCGCGGTGCGATACATATAAGGCCGCGGGGCTCTCGCTCGCTTCGTTTTGAAGTTTGAGTTGTGATGGTCTAGAAAAGCGGGCGACCGGCTTTAAATTTTCCGTGGCCGAGAGCGTTTTGATCGAGAGTTCGCCGGCGTGTTTGATTGGCGACAGAACCTTCTATTTCCGCGTGGCCGTTTTGTTGAAGGCTAATTTTGTGCCGAAATTCGATATTCTGCCGATCAGATTAGCCTCTTCCCGGAGGCCGTTTTGTTTCCCGATTGCATTTCGGAAGTTGAAATTTTTCCGGTGAGAAGACTCGGCCCGATTTCCTTCCTATCTATTGTTGCACCAGGAAAAATGCTTCCGATCGGCTCCGCTGCGAAGATTGGGGTAACTGGTCCTATCTTTTCACCCACACCCTTATTTCCTCTTCCCGAATCCCCCGGGACCAACAGCACAGGGAACCGATTTCTGCAAGAGAGCGCCGTTTCCAAAATTTAAAATTACGATACAGTCCACTTTTGGCCGTAACAGACATATTAGGGAAAATTGATCAAAATCACTTCAAGGTCAAAATAGTTCGGAATCAAACGTGTTGAATAAAGAAAGACTGGCTTCAAAAACACGAATCACTAAAAAAGTCACTAATACAAAAACCCTAAAATGATCAGCATAAATTAAACCACTGACAGACAAAAATTGAGCAGGGGACTTTGGTCAAGTGATATGATTAGACTTTTAAAATTAAGTATTGTGAATAAAACTGAACGGGACCAAGTTCTTTGCTCTTTGAACTAAATCCTACAAACCGAAAAGAGGGCATGGGTATTACCTAAGGGGACAGTTTCTGTAAGGCTAAGTTTTATGGGTCTCCCAGTAGATATTTTGGTTCATTCAAAGTAAGTCGATTAGATATGATATACTAAAGCTGTAGCTTATCAGATGATACGGATGGGGTGAGCTACAAACAGGCTCACTATTTTTGACCAAACCTACCCATTTAACAATAAAATAATCAGTAAAATTAGTAAAAATAAAATCAGGAGACTGACAGCTCGACATATCATGAGAAATGTGTTGGTCTGCCTCAATGAAGCGTTGAAATCAAAGCAAGATTTGACAAAATAAACACCAGGGAGTCGTAAAAAAGAGTTTCAAGACTGCAATCTATCAATGCATTAATGCACCAGCATCAGCACGATTAGAATCCCTATGGAGTCTGTTACACAGTAAGAAGACATCTAAATAAAGCTCGCAGAACATTGATGAAGGCCTTGTAAACAAGCACTTTGAAATCGGTTGTATAACTCGAGCATCATTACTTAAGGACTTTTTAAAATTCAATTGCAGTACATTCATCACTACACCAAGGACAACTTGGATCTTTTACCGATAAACTAATATAATTGACTAAACTTTTGAGTTTGCCGTTGATGTGGTTTATCCACGCGCGGTTACGCCAGATACAAGACTAGGTATTTGGCATATTACTTATAGTAACAGACGGACTTTAAATTGTACGGTAAATGTCACATGTATCGACTTAGTTTGGTTTATTTTAATGAGTCATTTGCCAAGCCATCCATTTGCGAGATTCAGGTGGCATTGGATGTTTGCAGATACCTTGCGGGATACCGAATAGAATAGAATTGCAATTTGAGAATTCATTATTGCATTTTCTGCAAAACTTACCATTCTTTATGATTTAACGCTATTTGGATTACTATTCCGTGCTTTTTGTGTTATTCTGGGTTTGGGAAGCATATATTTTTAGTAGTTTGTTAGAGGTTGGTGGAGAACTTTGTTCTGGCTTTAACAGTTTTTTATGGATATAACATTCATAATATAGTAAGGCTATCTGATGAGGTTTTGGTGTTTGTACAGGTTTTTGGGTCATGCTAATACGGTAGGTTCTGGAGTCCCTGTGTTAAATGGTTTCTGCCTTTTTATAATACTGTTCTAAAGAAGTTATCTTTCATATATTTGTTTGTTCTTATTGAGTGCTAGATGTCTAAAGAACAGTGATAGCGATTTCTCAGTTACCATGTGCTTTGGTGGTTCTTCCGGTGCATTTTGTTCGTTAGTTAGCTGGCCTCTTGCTAACCTAGGGGGTATATATTTATACTCTAATAGTCAACCAAGGACGTGTTGGCGAAGATAAGGTCTTGACTGTTTACTAAGATATTTCCTTGACTTACAAGAGCATAGATGATCGCTTCTAAAGAAGCATCTCAATCTTCTTAAACCAATAATGAATACCACAAAAATGACTTAATCACTCATGCATTCAGTTTAGAGAGCTCCTTTTGAGGAAATAAATCAGATTCTGATATCTATAGTGAAATAATGAGAGTCTTTGGGTCGTAGAGCTCTCCAAACGGAGCGACATGTTTGAACTCTACCGTGGATTGAACTTAAATTGTAATATTAAATTCTACAAACATTTCAGCAGTACCATTCTAACTCAAACAGTTCCTTGGTCGAAGACACTAGAGTTGTAGCAGATATTATTAATCCCTACTTTATTCTTCAGCCTTTGTAGCGCCCAGTATTGAGCATAGGCCTCCCTTTTTGGGGGGGATTTGGCAATTAAACGCCACGCTTGCCGGCCGGGTTGGCGAGTGGATAGTGAATGTACTTTTTACGACCGCCAAAGGTGTTTGTATGACGGCCGGAGAGCATTAAATGTTTTTGTCATTGCCAGGGTTCGAACCCGGAGCCGCCGTGCGCCAGTTTGGCAAGTTGAGGCCTTTACCTCGCGGCTGTCGTGCTCTCTTAGGTAAGCAAAATCGTTGGAATGAAGGAAGTGATAGAGCCAGTAGAATACTTCAGCGTAGCATACTGAGAATTAAACCAAATATTGATTAAAAATTAAGACATTCAGGTTCATTAGCTTAAATTTACCTCAACTCTCAAAGTTCTCGTAGCTGATTCTAATTGATTTCATTAAGTTCATCATACCAAGTGGGACTTGGTAAGGCCTACAATGGTATATACGTTAGTAATGAATTTGGGAGCTACAACTGAAGTACCTGCAGTATGAGATATGAGAGATAGCTGCAGCTTTTAGTAAAATTTACAAAATAGTCTCACGAGAAAGTATTAGTGAAAGCTCATTCTGACAAATTATCTCCACCTTTGTAGCTCAAACTTAACTTATCAATTTACTCACAAAAAAAGAACACAAACAGCCCCTGTCACAGTCATTTTAGGTGTTTTCGGATGCATGGATAAAGAAAAAGCTTAAAATCTAGACGAGTATTTCGTACTAATTTCAAAACTGTAAACAATTTAATATATAGTAACAGTTTGGCACAAAGCATACTGCGGAGCGTTATTAACATTCACGTACTTGCCTTCTTTTCGTTTGAAAAGGGTAGCAGTTAGAAAAATCTAGTAGCATTTAGTCTTACGTACTAACAATATATATATATTAAACATATTAAACTGCAATAAAAAAATTAAATCTAACATTCAAACCCCATAGCGCAAACTAACACAGTACCATATGGTGGTGAATTTTTTACTGGGGCTTTAGTCTCAAAATTACTTGTAAGATGTAGTTTAACACGCACCGTTCTAGTAGCACGTATTAGAAAAGTTGCTATCGTTTAAAGAACATTTTGCAATTAAACAAACAAAAAAGAACTGGAGGGATAATAAAACTCCAATTTAATTAATCTGCGAAGATTCAAAATGGATGCCAGGACAACTATTTACAAAGGTGTCGGCCCGTCTAGACAAGGTATTCGCTGCGCCTAGACAGATCAGCCTGTGTAAATATCTGCCCGCGTGCTGCTTGACCCAAAGGAGCCGCTTTAATGTTCTCAAAGTATTTGATCTACAACTAAATAAACCTATTAGTTGGGGTAACGTTACACTCAGACCAAAATACGTTGAAACCTCGAAAATTGTATTATGTATTAACGTCACAGCTTTTTTATATTTACTGTCTTACTTTCTGCTTTTTCTCTGATCATAATGTATTTATTTATACATTTAATCAAAAGTTTAGTGCCGCCATCTTTGAAGCATATAATATATTGTAGTTTAATAAGTAACTTTGAGGTGGAAAGCTAAAGCAACAAAACAATAGAAAATTTTGCCTGGTGGAATGAAAAGCTAAATGGTTTAGTTGAATTAAAATTTATCCTACATAAGATGGCTCCAAATCAAAAGTCTTAAGAGTGAAGAATAATATCATAAAGAGGAAAATGATTATCAAGAGAAATAAAGATTGCAACGGGTATTTCCTGGAAGAAGACGTGAAGAAATAAATGAAGGATTTGAAGAGAACAAAATAAACTAGAACAACTAAGAAGAATTGAAAATGGAAGAGACAATAAAAAGAAAACAGAAAAGCACATAGTAATAACAGGATAGAAAACCGGCGGAGAAAGATCAAGAGAAGGAACGAAAAATAAAACAAATGCAAGAAATAACAAGGACATAAGAAAACGGACTGTTGCAAAGAATGCAAGCAGATAGAGTAAATTAACAAAAGAAAAAGAAAAATACGTGCAAGAATAATAGAAATGGCCAAACAGGAAGTAAACTAATGACTAAATACCAGAAACTTAACCAGCTATACAAGTGGGACAAAAGAAAATAAGAAACTTCAGCATCATAGAGTGAGGAAAATAAAACATAATATTGCAGAAGAAGGAAAGACCTAAACAGAAAACCACTAATGATATAGATATGGGCACGCATAGGAGGCAAATATAAAGAAACAACTAGGAGAGATTAATAAAAGAGACTACAATGTCACACTCAAGGGAATCAAAATTTTACAATATTGAAGCTAAACCCTTAAATATGTCTTTCATTTGTGAGACAGATAGGAAGAGAAGGACAAATTTGAAAACAAATTGAAGTGAAAGAGTAAAAAGTACCAAAACACGACGTGTTCGTTTGGTGTTCAAATTGGATAGGAGAACTATGTGAAGGAAGTAGCAGAAAAATATACAAAACCTGAAAGAACATGCGACAGAGGAAATAGAATATGCAACACATTAATAATTAAAAACCAGAATAGGACTATTATAGACATCAGATCATACAGGAGTGCAAATGCAGGCGCAGACCGCTAAATGGTAGTTGCAAAAATGATAAAAAAAATTAGAATACCGTGATAAAAAAAGAGTGAGACATATATGGCGGGAGAAAAGAAAAATATTAATTATTACGATTGTAAATTACAAAGGAGCAATTGGTTACAAAGAAAGTAAAACTAAGAAACAGTATGATGTTGAGTTTGAAGAAATAATTAGCATATAGAATAAAATTAAAAAGAAATAGTTAAAAACAGAAAAAAGGACCCAGAGAATTATAAATAAATTAAGAGAGAAGCACAAAGGGCTTATAGACAGAAAAAGGAGAGATAAATACAGGAAATTATGAGCGAGCTATGATAGACTAGTACAAATATCAATACAAAAAGCTTCATCAACGAATCAAAACACAAAAAAGTGAAAACAAATACGACAACGTAAAATACAACAAAAATAAGAGGAAAGTTATCTGGAAAAAGCAATTCTGTAACATATAGAACGAAATAGAAGATATAAAGCTAGGGCAACATATAAATTAACAAATAATTAGATGAACATGAAAATATGATAAAGCAAACGAAGAAATGAAAGGGATTATAAAAAAATAAAAAATGGGAAAGCCAGAGTGTGACCAAACAAATGGAGAGATGCTGAAATATAGGGGAAGAACTACATAAAATAATATATAAAATGATAAAGGAAAAATGCTAACAAAATGGGCAATGAAAATAGTTATTACGACAACAAAAAAGAAACCTAAGAAAATGCAAGAATGACAGAGGAATCGCATTGTTAAATGTAACATGCAAAATATTCATGGAGATGCTTCAACAAAATCTCATAAAATAAACTGAAAAAGGAATTGGTGATTATGAAATGGAATTTAGGCCAGGAAGGTCGACAAAGTCATGCTACAAATATTGGAATAGCATTATGAGTATGTCATTGAACTACACTTATTATTTATTGACTATAAATAGACTTGATCAAATTAAGTCAAGACAGCTTTTACAAATATTGAAAAAAATAGAATACCGGTAAAACGTTTCAAGTAACAAGAAAGAATCCAAACGCAGCAGTAAGAACAAGAAAAGGGCAAACGGAAACCCTCAAACTCAAAAAGGACGTTCATACTCTCAGCAACACTTTTTAGTTGAACATTAGAAGAAGTAATAGGAGGAACAAAGTACAAGAAACCATAAGAAATAGAGAAAAGCAAGTCACAGCCTATCCAGACCACATAGTCATTATTTCGAAAACGTGAAATACATTAAAGGGCGTTTTTATAAGCTTAAAAAAGAGTAAAAGTAACACTTAAAAAAATAAAAATACTACAAAAGAAAGAATAGATAATCTTCGAAAAAGTGCGATCTTACAACTATGTTACCTGGGAACACAGCTAACATATAATAGTGATGTCAGTGAGGAGACAAAGAAGATAATTCAAATGGAGTACAAAACATTCTATGCAAATCGAGACATATTCAAAGGCAAAAGTAAAATATATGCAATGTGTCCAATACAAAAAGAAAATCAATTAAGAGTATTTAAAAAGAAGGTATTAAGAACGGAAATAAAAAGAATGCAGAATAGAGAGCATAGAGAAGACATAAAATTTTGAAAAGATAATGAAGACAGTGGATTGAATGGCTTGGATGTATATTGAAAGTGGAGTATTGAAGAATAATTAAAGGAAAAACAACACAGAAATCTGATATGAACAGACCAAAGAGAAGACCGAGAAATAGATAGCACAAAGTACTAAAAAAAATCTAAGAAACATGAAAATTAAGCACTAGAACAGGGTTACATGGAAAAAGTTAGTGGTAGAAGTAAAAATCTATGAAGAATACTAGAGAGCGAACACCACAGGAAAAGGATTATTTACTTTGGAAAGAAGGAGAAATATTCCACCAAGTAGAACTATAATCTGGAGTTTTCTAACCGACGATATGTCACAGTTTTAAAGAGAAGATACAAAATGCAGACCTGGCACCCGCAGATAAAGTGACTGCTTCAGAAGCAACGGAATGCGTTCCAAAATTAAGAATGGAAGAACACCGGGACCAGACAACATAAGTATAGAACTCATTAAGGCAACACTAGATGTCTTGGTAGAGATACCAACCACAACCTTAAATAAATGCTTGGATGGAGAAAGTCCTCCTCAGAAATAGAAGAAGGCCATAATTTCATCCATACTTAAGCAGGGTGTCAGGTGGCAAGCCTATGGCCAGGCGTTTAAACAACACCAAATACTGGAGTCAAAAAAGTAGAATATGTGAACGGAATATTCACAAGTTAAAAAACACGTTAAAAAAAGTCTTATTTTTTTACTTAGAAAAAGCTATGAGAAGAGTGGGAGTCATTTTAACGTAGAAGAGTACTACAAAAGCTCTATATTGCGGTTATGCCAATTCAGTGAAGGTTGGAAAAGACCTTCTGTTGATTTTAAAGTAGATGAAGGACTAAGACGAGGCTGTTTGCTTGGTTCTCTTGTATTAAATATTTATTTGAAGCTATCACTGGAAGCAAATTGACAGCAAAATTAGAAAAGAGTCTGTATAACTAGTATTAATAGCTGTTAACAGTGCAGATTCCAGTTATATATAGAGGAAGCCCATAACAGGATATAACAAGTGAAGACTAACAGTTAAAGGAAAAAAGTTTATATACCTGGCAGTGAAAATGACCTGGACATAGAAAATTGTTCGACAAAAAATGACTTAGACTTCAAGTTTGTCCTCCGATGACACAACTCAACAGGGCATTCCAAATTAAAATGGAAAAGGTAAACGCGTGATTTCTCAGCTCAACTTTAGAACAACAAGATCTCAAGGAAAATCAAAATGATCATCTAAACACCACCATACAAAGCATCTCCACATAAGGTTCAAAACTTGGGAAATAAGTCAGGCAAGAGCAGATTGCTATCCCCTATAAGAGTTTACTGGAGACTACTCGCGGAAAAATAATAAACTGCATAGAAATGAAGGAATAAGCAGGATAGTTAATATACAAGGTGTTATTTTAAAGAAAACTACTAATGCGGTATGGTTATCTCCAACCGATGGTTAGAAGAAAATGTGGAATAGATCACTACCGAGAAAGAGAAAGCGAGGAAGGCCATCAAGAAACTGGGGATACTACAAACAAATTTAAGAAGTTTACAAGATAGAGAGGTACTGCTAATATATTATTAAATTATATTTTTTATATAAATTACACAAAAAACAATGCTTAACACTTTGCACCACAATGACACAGTAATCATCATTCCATTAAAACAACATCAAAATTGCTAAAAAACATGGTTTATGTTACAGTACTAGGTAATAATGTTAATGATGGTGGTAGCAATTTTTTGTTGCCTTTAATTCTTTAAAGTATAAAATTTTTACGCACCTTGGGAGAGGAAAGAAGCCGATACTGGAAGGGATTTTTTTTGTAGAGCATCTTGTCCTACTCTTTAGTCAATATCACGATATGAGAGTAAAAGATACCATGGCATCAAGTTTCTCACCACATAGATGGTGATGAATTTTAAGAACGCTTAAGACACAGCTTGGGGTTGCATTCTTAAGAAGACTCAATTCTATGCGTAACAGTTGAGTACAGCGTTATTAGGGAGAATATTCGCACTGTTCACCACCTCCTTGATAATCGCGATTGTTGAATTTGCTTCTAAGGTCGGAATAAACTATAACAGTGGTGAGATAATCCGAGACGTTACCTTGCTTTGACAAAAAATTGTGATTTTGTTCTGGACTATACTGGAACCTTCTTCCTATAATCTCAACCTATTGTCCTATGATTATCATTTTTTTGTTCTCTAAATGAATCACTGGGAAAGTAGACATTTGACGACGACATTGCTATCGAAATGTTCGTGCGTGTTTGGAAAAATGTTTTTCCGACTCATAATTTTCCCAACCCTAGCTTAGGATTTACTTCTTTTGAAAGCTGGCAAAGCCCATAAGATCAAATATCCACCTTTCCTTTCCTATGCTACCTACTTGCTGGTAAATAACCCTCACTATACACTTACGCTGTTAATGAACTTTTTTTCTATCGGGACGTTATACAGGGTGACCGAAGGTTCAACGTTTTTAGAACAGGTAGTAAATGATTATAGAAAGGGGGCGAGTTAGAAGGCTTTTTCCTTGACTAGAATGTCAATTCAGTGACGGTAGACGTGATGGCATTGATTGTTTGCTTAGGACAGCTTTAGTAGTAGTAGTAAGTTTATTGTAATAGGTATTTCGTCGAGAACATATGAATTGGACATTTTAGGACAACCGAAAACATTATGAATAAAAAGTACTAAGACTCACATTCCAAAGGCAGCACATTCGGACGGCATGGATTTGGGTGACTTGTGGGCCCAGCGAGACTGCACCACCTGTCATACGACCCATGATTGTTGAAACAAAAATTTAATGGGTGATTTAAATCCCAAAACAGCAAGATGGTCATGCTACTTCATACCGTACAATTTTTGTGAAGTTCGAAATTTATATTACGAAAATTAGAACATTTCCGAATTAAAAACAAAAGTTCGATGAATTATCGACGAAATTGACCCACAATTAGCAAAAATGTGATCGTACTGAGCAGTGGAGAAAACTTGTCAAATATCCTATTCCATATGTAATTGCAATGTTTACTCTTTAAAATAATGTTATATCTTTGTCAACTAATAAATAAAATTAACTTTCTAAAATTAAATCCTGCGTTTCTTTTAGGATGCCTTTTAGGAACATTTAAGAAAGGCCTCTCCACCCTGCACTTGCTACTATGTGGTGTGCGGTTGCTTCTTTTTTCCAAGAAAACCACGTAACTGTTTTTACGACCAGAACTAAGAAGACGATGAACAAATGTAGAATTTGTTTACAGGTATATTTAGCAGGACAGCGCCATAACGCAAAAATAAAAAAAAATCGAAACATGTTTCCTGAGTGCGTCATTTCACCTTTCGACTATTTGCCATGGACCTCAAGATTTCCTGTTTCATCATCATAAGGTTTCTGCTCCTAAAGGTACCTCAAGAGTCGTATGTACACTCACAAACTCTATAATTTGAACTAATTGAAAGGTGCGGTGCGACAAGAAGTGCCCATGATTGGTCAACAGCTATTAGTTTAAGGGAAGGATTGAAAACTACATACAAGGAAATGATCGTCATCTAAATAACATTGTTCTTGACCTCTGTTCTTGTAAAAAAAAACTATTTTGAAATGAATATTTAAAGACTACTCTTTTTTTTCAAAGAAACAAATTATTAGTCTTACGATACGTATGCGGGGTCTGACAGACCCCGGTTTGTGATATTGCCTTGATATGTAGAATGTGATTTAAAAAGACTCATAAAATTTTGCCAAAATTTAAAACAATATTCTATAGCTACTCATGGTTTATTTAGGGTTTATAAAACCCCAACTCTTTTTATATGTGGAAGAACAATTAACATTAAGGTCAGTGTTTTCTGAAAGTAATGCGGTATCGTTCAAGTTGTGTGCGTCTTGTAAACGATATTTGAATTGTATACTGCAATATTATGTGTTACATTTATAAATGTATACTTTCAACCTTTAATTTGCGTAATTCCTAACATAAATAAGCGAAGGATCCGTGGGACCCCAAATATGCAAACGTAGAAATAATTTTTCGAATTCACCAGTTAGTAGTAGTGAAGTTGAAGTCTAGTTGGATCTACACGCTCAGATAATAAAATATTAACGAGCCGATTGTGTTTGGTGTATTGAAAAGAATACGTTCCGGAAAATTGACCTGTAAAATGTTCGTTTATGTTCATTTATATTTCAACGAAGGTAGAAAGTAGACGTTGATGTTTGAGATATACGACCAACTTTACGGTTGTAGGATGATTTGGTACCCTTCTACAGGCTTTTCTAAAGGCAAAGTTGACAAGATTTTGCAAACCGGGGAAAATACGAGAGTTGTAGCGTAAGTCATGATAACTATTTTTTTACGACTGTGGAAAATTTTAAATACACAAATTAAAAGACAAGGAATGTTTATTGAAGTAGTCGACACAACATTACAGGTTTCACGTAACAGAATCATTACAGAAACATACGCGTTCTAAAGGTCCTCAAGGTAGTTCTTTCTAACAAACTGCCAATGATTTGATATTCTTCACTATGTGTGAATCTCGCCATCTGTTGTTGCACAGCATTTGCAACATCCATTCGTGTTCCAAACGTCTATCTCGCAAAGGTTCCTTTACCTTTCGTATTAGGTCAAAATCATATGGAGATAGGTCCGGACAGTACAATAGAGGCTCAATTACTATACGTGACGCATCGGTCCCCACCCTCATAGGTCGATCCGCCCGTTGCCGGTCGCTAGTTGCTTCGCGTTCTCGTTGAAACTCCGATAGTATCTGCTGACTCTCACTTTTCTCATTTGTGTCACGGAGAACGGCCATCTTGATATACAAACGTTATTCTACGAAGTGCGTTCAAGTTCTAAGATCTCATATTTTTTCTGAAAAAGTACTCAGAAAAATTAAAATTCCTGTTACTTCTTATTACTTCTTAGCGTAGTCTCCGTCTAGACACACACATTCTTTACAACGTCGTCGCCATGATTACATGGGTGTTGAGAATACTCCTTTAGGGGTGTGTCTTGGCTACTGGAAAATCGCTGATGCAACAGCGGCCCGATTGAAAAATAAGCGACCACAAGAAGTGCCTTTCAGGGTCGGAAAACATGACGAGACATTGGTACCCGTGCAGACTTGCGTTTGTCGTTCAGCATTTGAAGAAACTTTCTTCATTTTCGTGTCATTATACAAAATGGACTCTACAGATCCTATGGAAATGCCAAGTTTAGAGGCGATGTTACGCACACCTAATCGAAGGTCTTCCATAACAACTTGCTCCACTCGCGCAACCATGGTTTCGGTCCGGCTGGTTCGTAGCCGAGGCTGCTTTTGTTCATTGTCGCACATCTCAACCTTCTAAAACTTTAGCACTCAATTGTCGACGAATTTCGATGGGCGTTTCACCACATAAGAGGAGAAAACGGATGATTACACGTTGCCCTTGAACACCAAACGTCGCCATTTGAAGTATACAAAACAACACTCACTGCAGTGGCGTTAATTCGACCTGCGTACATTGTATGGTGCTGCCATCTATATTATAAATTCAAAAATATTTCCCGCGTCTTTTAAAATTAACCACATCTTTCTATTTACTCTTACTGCTAAGAAAAAATTTGGAGACCTCGCATCACATCCATTCTGCAAGGCGGTTACGTACAACCGATTTAGTATTGCTCTATGTGCAATTACAAAGCATCACAGAGCCATCGTGTGGTTGGTTCTCGGGTTCTAAGGCCATGATCGGAGTTCAGAAACTCTTGAAAGAAAATATGCTAAAAATTTTTAGAAGATAGAAAATGTTCTAACTCTAACCACGGCCTTATAACCCGAGAACGAACCACACGATGCACCATAACATCGGTCGTGAAAGCCTTCGCATCTATTTATCACAGAGCCATCTTGCGTTGTAAACGCACACTATAAATACACCGCTTTCTTGAAACATAGGACGCGTGATAACCCTTATCTTTGAAAAGAAAATAGTTTACATGACTTATACTTCAACCCTTGTAGATAAAATGCAAAAAGAACTAAAAATCGGAATTAACTAGAAGCACAAATAAAAGAGTTTAGTTAATAGACAGACAGGCCCTAAATTACAGTAAGTGAAACGACAATATAACCAAAAAATATTTCGAAAATAAATATGAAACAATAAACAAATAAAAGAAGTTATGTGAGAAATTATATATTACAGGGCTGTTATATAAAAACAGATAAGAAAAACAAGATTGGAAAACTAAATTTGGCTGAAAAACGCACGCAGCAATTCAATTGTCCACTATCTGAAGAGCTTAATGACAAAAAAGCACAACTTATCAGCAAAAAAGATTACCAAACTTCTAGCTAAGTGAATAGCTCTCTAAATTGACATCGTAAATTAACTCGGCTTAAATTCCGCACAACTTCCAGTGCCACGGCGCACACAACGCCAAATCATAAGCCAGTCCAAGCAATTTATCATTTATCAGGACTAACGTAACGAAATTACGGCGAACTACCTACTGGCGCGAAGTTCATGCCAAATAGGTTAGCGGAACTTTGCCCCGACAGGGGAGCTGATCCGTTGCGCGTAATGTAATTAAAGGTTCTCTAAATATCGGCAAACATCAGGCCCAGGACACGTAGTCGCTCGCAAATTGGATTTGGAAGTACACACGCAAAATTTTTAAGTTATTAGGAGCAATTGCTGTAAGAGCTTTTTGAAAGCTTTAATGTGGTAATTGAATTGCTGAACTTCTGGTGCAAAAGCGCTTTAGTATTAAAATGAAACTTTTATTTTATCGGGCGCATATAAAGCACTCCGAGTATTTCATATCAAAGTTTCGCAAAGCTCAATACTTCAACGGTAGTACTCACTTCCACATTGACGAAAACAACTGATGCATGAAGTCTAATAACAAATTAATGTAGAGAATCGTCGAAGTAAGTCCTAAAAATAAATAAACATTGAGAATGACATTAAAATACAAGAAAAATTTAATTTACTTGAACCATATTATCCAATGTAGCCCCCACCAGTAGCCACGACCTTCTCAATCCGGGAGCTAAACTTGCTACAGGCTACTACAACTTCCTTCTTGTCCGTATCTGTCATCACCTTCATGATAGGGGCCCTTGAGCGGTCTTGGTGTTATCATGCCTCTTATTGACTTTCGTTTAGACAACGCCCTACACGTAGTAGTCAAGGAGATTGTAGCCGGGATTAGGAAGAATAGTTGTATAGCTATGCCTTGCTTTGTCGGCTGGAGCGGTGATAGAAAAATTCATGCCTTGTGTTGATCCCTGAATAACTTTAGTGACCTTTTGTTTGATTTTTAAATATTTCTTTACTAAAATGTGATATATATGTATTCGATGTGTTCCATTGTTTCTCGGCGTATTAACGATGACTGAATTATGCCTTCCAGTCAATTAGACACGTTTTCCTTTCCCCTTTTTCAAGTCTTTTTCCTAACCCATATTTTTCCATCTACTTTTCCTCCTAATATATCATTCCGGTCTCCTGTTATCATTACACCCTTTTCCCTTTAGATATTTTCTTATTTCCCCAATATCCACATATTCTCTCTACCAGGACGTCCTTATAGTCGGGTGATAGATATATAAACTTCTGTTTTATTGCCTTCCTTTTTTGTTATATAGAACATGCTTTCTATCCTCTTGACTATCTCTTTTTCACAACTACCCCGACTCCTGCTGTGTTAATTACCCTAGATTCCCCGCTCTATAGATCTTCTTGTGGCCACCTTATTTGGCTCAATCCACGTATATCCAATTTCAACAAACTGTGGACTATTATAGGCTAAAACTAATCTTTTCATTTGGAAACATTTCCTTTTGCATTCTTTATGTGTACGCAGTTGTTCTATTAGAACTCCGTCTTCAGAACCTAGGTTCTGAAAATGGGGTATACTACAAGAAGGTGGGGTTGGCAGTTGTGTAGTATACCCTTTACGCACTATTGTGACTTATTTTGTATTGTGAAATAGTTTAGTGCTGTAATTTTTTTCACAAAATGCATTCTTAATTCTGCAATTCTTAATGCATTGCTACTCTTTGCAATTTGTATACTTATTTATATACTCTATTTTTTTAATGTAGTAGACAAGCACTAAATAAAAATATGCCTTTAAAACAAACAATTTAATCTTGGAGATGGTAGGCTTAGTAATGTTGGCGACTCAATTATTTAAAGATTAAAACTTAAAAAAAGGAAAACACCAAAAAATTCAATAATTATTCACCATTCAGCAAAGTGAATAAACTCAAATAGATATTTTACGTATAAAAGTAAGTAGCATAACCGATCGCAAGCCAGCATTTGCTGTAAGTGGCAAATTTTCAGTGAGCATTTGATAAAAAAGGACAACAAAACGCACCAGTGTCGTCAATAATAGGACAACTCCAAAACACTAAGAATTTTTTAAAAAACGTTGCAACAAAAAACGGTCAGCAACAATGCGATGCTTCCAAAGAATACTAAATATGAGATCGGTGAACCTAGTAAGCAGCAAGTGCTAGCAAAAATACAAGAAGAGAAACCTTCCGGACAAACATAATAAAAAGAAAAGATGCATTGATGGGTCATATACTAAGGCATACTGAAAACAATTATGGACGATCCGAAGAAGAAAGAAATTCACCAGAAAGACCAAGATGGCGGCACATGCTTCAGATAATAAGAGACACGAATTGACGAACATACAAGTGTAAAATGATTAGCACAGCGTAGACAAAAAGTCTATAAAGCATTTTCAAACTCTGAGCAGACTTTTGCTTGTCAATTGATCGTCAAAGTGATTATATTGCCAATAAGCTTAAAATCTAATAAATCCATCAACATTTAAAGAACTACATGCCAATTACAAAAAGTGAGTTAAGAATTGTGCAGAAAAGATCATACCATGTAGGATGATAACACATTCTACATTATGCTGGTATCTGAACTACAAGAACGCTACTGATAATTGAAACACGCAATTAAAAACACAGTAGGCAGTTCTTTGTAAGGCCCACAAAAGAATCTAAAATGAGTGACTTGTAAAAACATTAATTTACTTTGTAAGCGCTTTTTCTCTGGAGCGTTTTGGTCATTCAATGGAATTCTAACAACCTAATTTATTAAGGGGCAGTTTTAATTATATCTATGTATATCGTGCTCATTGTTGCTTTGTTCATATTTCGACATTAATACAGTTAATGGAGTCATAGCAAAATTTTTTTCTATTTGCTGCAGGTGTTGCACGAAGACAAGATGCAAGGGATCATTAAAACCCCAGACATACGGTGGCAATTACAAGGACGGTGATTGCTCAAGCATAAAGGCATTTTTAAAAAAGTAAATAAACGGTAGATAAAAATAAAAAAATTAAACATTTTTAAAATTAAAGGCGTGATAAAAATAATGATGAAAATCGTCTGGAATTTAAAACAAGGGCGGATAAAATAAAAAAGTAGCAAAACTAGCCGGTAGAAGATTAGATACTCTAAAGAAAGGAAAAATTATTAATAAATGATTATCATCCGATGAAAAACGAATATCGATGACAAAAGCGCTGAGGGTATGGTGTGGCGGCCTTTTCGCCCTTGAACCGCTTATATCGCGGCGGTATGCTGGCGGCTGTGATGTCTGCACGTTTTGCCATCGCACACAAAACGGCATATGGGCTTTTGCTCAGCCGACAAGTCTGCATACGCCGTCGCGCATGATTTGAAAGGTGCTGGCGAACAAATTGCCCGCAAAGACCTGCCCAAGCCAGGCGCGAAGCCGGCAACATTAAAGCACCGCAGCTCGAATTCGGTCGTGTAAGCATATATTCGCAATCCGCAAGCGGCCAATTTGGTCGTGTTTAACACCGCACATTCACGCATCGCAGCTCGGCCAACTTGGTCGTGTCTCAACGCAAGAAACTCGCCATCCGCAGCGCGACCATTCGGTCGTGTCTTCACCTGAAAGAACATTCGCTACGCAGAAACCCGATCCGCAACGCAGAGGCGGCCACCTGGGAATCGCCGACGAAGCCGAAGCCGAAGCCGATTCAGGTGAGCGATTTGGCAATTCGTTGGTGGATATCGGTAGCCGCCCCCATCCGCTTACGCGACGGCCGTTTAAGGGACGATTTGGGCCTTCTCGGTTGCCGTTCCAAACGGGCCGTACTACGTTTTCACACCGCATCACGAGAGCGGCTATTTACACGCCTGCCTCTCCATTTTGGTCCTTACGAGCCGCATCGGTATCGTATCCAACACCGCATCCACGAGAGCGGCTATTTACACGCCTGCCTCTCCAGGGTAAATTGAGCTAAAATCAAAATATTGTAGGAAACTAAACATAGCAGAATTTTAAAAACACAAGGAAAGTAATTAATAAGAGACCCGGTCGCTACAGCAACCATTCTACCTGTGCTGTACCAGAAAGAAGAGCATAGGAAAAATACTACGAACCAAAATTAATAATTATAAGAAAGATATTCAAAAGGACAAAAACAGAGAAATACAAAGTGGAGAAGAGATGGGTCAAACATTGGAAAAAGAAAAGAAAAATCTCGAATCGAGGTATTATAGATTAGAAACCTAATCAGAGAGACAAGAAAGAGATAAACGCAGAAATAATATACTATTTAAGAAGCTGCAGATAAAGAAGACCAATGTACTGAAAGATTAGAACCAATTCTCAGTGATAAACTGAGAATGAAAATGAAAGTAGGAAACTGTCACACAATGAAAAGCAGAGGAAACATGCAGATTTTAACTGCAGAAACACAAATAATGGAAGTGATTAAAGAGAAAGAATAAAAATTTGGTAATGTGCATATAGAAAACGATTTAATCGCAGAAGAAAAGGCAGTTCAAGCAAAGTCCAAGTATATAGCAAAAGAAAAACGGATGATAAAAAAACTAGAAGTAGCTTAATATACAGACACTAATGGCGAAATAATTGAAGAAACGATAAGGTATGACATACAAGTACTAGAGATAAGTAAAACGAAAACAGAAGGTACATGTGAAAAGCAATTATATAAAAATATACACTGATATACTCATATAGAAATAAAAAAAGGAAGCAAAAATAATAAGAAGCGTATAAACAGAAAAGACTAAAACAGGATATGAAGTAATAAGCCCGAGTTTAATAAAAATAGATCTAGCATTACTGAAAATGGAGTATGTAATACAGATATACGCACCAACACTAGGCACTTCTACAGATAAAAAGAAAAGATTTTATAAAAAGCTCTACAAAACAAAAATATGTAGAGAGGAAACAGAACATGTGATAAAAATGAGAAACTGGAGGACAAGATGATCTAATATAGTATAGTAGATATAGTAGGGGGAAAACTATGTCATAGACGAAAGATATACACAAATATACATATGAAAAGGTAATAAACATTAAAAGCACAATAGGCCATATCACGTTCAACAAGAATACAAGACTATAGTTAAAAGACGGGAAAAGAATCGGGAAGATGCAGACTTAAAGTAGAAAACGTTAAAAAGAACGATATAAAAGACTATAAGAAACGTATGTAAAATAGAGAAATAGACACTCGTTGGTGAAAAGACACAATTAAATAGTGTACTAGGGATAAGAAACACAAAAGACAAAATTTGCATAAATAAAGAAAATTAACCTTGTAACACCGCTCTTTAAAAATGGCCCCACGTCGGGTGCCAGTTATAATGAAATATAACTTTGGCGTGAAAGGCCACACGCTGGGCGCCAATTATATAAAGAAGTGTTAGGGTGGGACGCCGTTAGGCGTCAGAGTTAGAAGCCACTCTTGTTAAAATGGTCCGTCGTCGGGCGCCAGTTGTAAGATACTTTTACAATGGGCCACGTTGGGAGCTAAGAGGGTTCTGGTAGAAATGGCCGTCAGCTTATAGATATATTTATTTACAAGAACAATAGATACAATGAAAACAAAGGGCGACATATGGGCTCACTGAGAGATCGCTACTATACTATATGAGCCACCGGGACCGTGGAAACGGATGCCGGGTGTGGCGAAGTATAAAGGGATGACGGCGCGCGGGGGCGACGTGTGGGTACACTGAGACCGTTACTATACGAGCCACCGGGACCGTGGAAACGGATGCCGGGATGTGGCGAGCAATGGGTAAATACAGATCGCTACTATACAAGCCACCGGGAGACCGTGGAAACGGATGGCGGGATGTGGCAAGCAAATGGTGCGCAAAGTTAACAGGAACGACTACTACACAAGCCACCGGGGACCGTGGAAACGACGGATGCCGTGATGTGGCAGCAAGTAGTGCATAAACATTAGGCACTGAGATCCAATACACAAAAACCACCGGGGACCATGGACATGAATGCCGGGGCCACATATAGTGGAGCGCAAGCGCTTGCTTACAAACTATGTCCAGCAAGGTACAATCTGTGGTCCAAAACCAACCTGAGCCGATGCAATGGAAGCCATAACCGAAGCATGCCGAGGACAAGCTTCCAGTGCGTAACGGGACGTACCCTTTCGTAGCTGGCGCAGATACATCGCGGAAGCATGTTGCGAGAGCGGCGGCCTCTGCGCGGTTACTCGGCGTACTCGCGTTGGCGCAGTGATAGCCGAGTTACAGGTCTCTGTACGGTTGTTCGGCGTGGCGCACGTTGACGCAATGGTTGCCGTATTACAACCTAGAAATATTGTAAAATAGAGCAAAACAATAACTTGGAAAGAATACAAATGGACAAAGCTATAGAGAGAATAAAAAGCAATTCCGTACAATAACAAAGAGAATTAAAATGAAGGACCTCAAACAAGAAATATAAAAGGCAAGAATAATAAAATGATAACGAATAAAGAAGAAATGGTTGAAGCATAGAGAAAATATTATGAAGAGTAATGAAATATGACGACTGGAATAATAGAAGGAGCAAAAACAACCACTGATCGCTTCAGAAATTAAACAGCCACTGAAAAGATAAAATAACTTAAGAATCAATAAAGTAACATCAGTACTTTAATGAAAAGAAGTTATGTATATATAAAATAACTCTGTTTTTTTATTATAGAAGTTATAAGTAAAGTTGTGGAAAAGTCTAGTGAGTGCAGAACAGAAATAAAAGTTGATAACGGGCAAATCCAGCCAGCATTTACACAACCATTGATTCGTGTAGATGGCATATCACTGATTATAAAAAGTAAACGAAATAATTTAACGTTAAATAGAAATTGCAAGGAAATGCTGCAATTCTGCCGACCAAATGGACTATTAATAGAAAATACTTTTTGGGTACAAGAAAGAAAAAGATTAATACATCTTCGTGGCTGAAAAAAAATATAAAAACCTAATCGACTACCTATATGTATAAAAAACCTTGAAAAGGAACATAACAAATATGGCAGAAAAGAACCGAAACTATCAACGCAACACAGGATAGCCACGGCAACATTAAAAGGCAATAACGTAATCGCAGAGAAAAGGTAAAATACAAATATATTCAAGTAAAAAGAATAGAGAAGTTGAAAGAATGGCCACTGGAAGAAAAACACAATAAAGGAGAAAGCAGAAATCACTAAGCGAAAAGGAATAAGCTTGGAAAAGGTATCTCAAAACTAAGAAAGAACAAAATAAAGAAGAATACAATAAAATGAGGAGACAATTGAAGGCAATAGCGAAAGAAGCAAAAATAAAACGCTGGGAAGACTTTGTAAATAAACTGCAGAAACACTATACAACTAACAATAGAGGATTTGGAGATAGAGTAAAAGCAATAAGGAGGGAGAAAATAAAAGAAATCGTGGAAATAAAAAACAAGGAAAATAACTTACAGACAAATTTAGAAAATATTTTAGAGAAAACAATATTACAATAGAAAAAAATAAACAAAACAAAGACCAAGACGAAGAATGATTAGAAATAGAAAGCATAAGAAGGGACAGGGACGAAGTCATAAAAGCGATAAGAAATATAAAAACAGAAAAAGAAGGCGAAATAGATCCAAAATGGATTACATATTTATAGAAGAGCACGAAAACCAAGAGAAATACCATCAGAGTGAAAAGAACTTGGTAGGACCAATTCACAAGAAAAGAGAACAAAATAAGGTGCCATATGCCTAGCATCTACAAGTTTCAAGATCTACACAACAGTGATAAAAAAAAGTAAAACAACTAGTAGAAAAGAAGATAGAAGATACATGCCGGACAGACAAGCGAATGACAACATCTCTATGGTAAGAAGTCTAATAAAGAGAAGTCTAGACAGCAGAGGAGAGATTATCCCGACGTTTATAAACGTAAGAGCGCCATCAACTCGATAGAAAGACAGAGAGAGGTGATATGAAACTGGTAAGAGAGTGAAAGGAAAGGTATACATAGCAGGGAGAAGATCAAAAGAGTTTCAATGGAAGAAAGAAATTAAACAAGGAGACAGCCGTAGTCCCCTCCTATTTATAATAGTAATGGGTATGCCGATTAAAACTAAAATATCCCAGATGAGTAAATAAATCATCATTTTGGAGAAGGCAAAGTTTGAAAAAATAGTTTACCAACAAGATCCTGTAAACAAATACTGCTAATGTGGCAACACTCAACGTAAGGTCATTAGCTACAGAAGACACTCCGTGATCAAATACCTAACGCCGAAATGCGTAAAAGATCAAAAGTGACAGACGTGATACATCAAGTGTGCAAACTTAGATGGAATTGGGCAGGATGAACGACCATAGATGGATACGTCGAATAATTGATTGGACGCCACGAAGTCACAAGAGGAATATAGGGAGGCCACAAGCAAGGACTGACGACGTTAAGAAATTCGCAGGTATGGACTGGATGCAAAAGGCCAAAGACCGACAACAGTGAAAAATGCAAGCGAGGCTTACATTTGACGATAAATGATATAGCTGATGATAATGATGAAGCTGATTAAAAATTCCAGGAGAAGAACGAAAAACCCACAAATTATAATAGGAGATCCAAGGCTAGAACCGGTAAAAATGGACGTAGATGATATTGTACTCATAGTGGATGCAAAGACTAATGGATATATGGGCGAAAATGGAAATAAACACACAGAAAAGCAAATAATGATTATAAATGAGAATGAATTGGATAACACGCAAATAAAATGCAAAGACACAAACATTGAAATATAATAACAAACAATGGAATCCTAGATGTAGAATTAACAAATAGGGCGAGGAAATCAAACAGGTTAAAGAGAATATTGGAGAAAAAATTAATTACGAAACCAAACTGAGAATCTATACAAAAGAAACACATCGAAAAGATAGATGCAATGGAAATGAAACATCTAAGAAAAGATTAGAGCAAGATGGATAAGGAAAACGTCCAAACAAGAACCAGTAGTGAATAAAATAAAAAGAAGACAACTAAATTGGTACGGTAAGCAAAAAATTGCAAAAACAGAAGAATAAGAAGACAAAAGGAAAATGAATAAAGCAAATACTAGATGCGGGAAAAGAAAAGGCAAGTCGAAAGTGTGGGTAAATGAAGGGAAGGACAACTAATCCAAATCCGATACTCTAAAGGGTAAAACGAAAGAATGGAAGAAGAAAAAAAGAAGAAGAAGAAGAATTTTGAAAATCGGTCAGCTACGGGGGAAATTATAAGGAAATACTTTTCGACACGTACTATTGATCACCCTGTAGGTATGGAGAGCTAGAGTTGAAGTATGGAAAGTAGAGACGGTGGCGATAAGAAAAGTTTTGCATATAAAAGGGAAAAGACTGTATAAGCAAACCAACTAACGGAATTTGCCTACCTAGTCGCTCAGTAGCGAATAAGAGGTGAAGACCGAAGTAAAACTGAAATTTATTACTAAGCCCAATGTTCCTGACAACTCAAAGCCCTCAAGACTTTGAAACGAGATGCTCTCGACGTTGTGTCGCACGTTGGTGTACATTTATTCAGCTGCTGAAACCGAGATAAGCAATATCTTTTATGCAACAAGTTTATTTTCACTTCGGTGAGTTATGGAGAATTATAACAGCAGGAAGTTCCCCTTGGTCAAAGCCAGCCAGCCAAATGTTTTGCTAGCACGGAAAGTCGCAGTTATGGAAATGACCCCATCGATCCCGACTATTTCGGCCCAAACGCGGCCGGCTTTACAGGCCTCGATAAGGCAGCGAAAATAGAGCGAGCCGGCGGATTAGTTAAAATGCTAATGCGGCCGCCCTTCGGACAAAAGGCAGATTAGCGCCGGCACACATCGGGAACAATGCGCTCGCCGCCGCAAATGAGGCGTGAAATGAGCCCTCGCGCGAGCGTCCGCTCGGCAGCGGTGCGTGCGTTCGCGGGCGAGCGGCCGCCCCCGGGGACGGCGCGAAATAGCTGCGGGCGGGCGCCGGCGGCGGCTGATTGCGCGATGAAAAGAATTGCGGAGGAAACGGGGATTTTTACGAGCCGACAAAGGCCCTTGATGCAATTTGTGCCCCGTCTTGTTAGCGGGAACTCGCTTTCTTGCAGGGCGCCGCGAATGAGGAGTTAAAACTGAAATGGCGGTAATAGCGCTCGCAGAACGTGCGCCGTATTTTGATACAATAAAGCCGCAGGATTGGAGTTCCGTGTTTTGTCAGAAGCAATTTAGAGATTATAGAATTGCCGCCGCGTGCGGCTGTACAGAGTCGTTAATTATAAATCGACAAATACTCGGGGAAAGCTTCATTTTATGCAACTAACAACTTTATTATGTGAGGGATATATAGAACTCGTTATGGTCAGTCAGATATTATTCCACATAATCCTTTCGCATTTCAAGATATTTATTTCATTATTATTAAGTTTCTTCTCCAAAAAGATCTCTACAAGCTTTGCATTTAAATAAATTTTGCTAGAGGCAAGATAAAAAAAGAATGATAAATGTTTTATAAGTATTAAGGCGGTGAATTGTACCGTGGCAGGCAAGCCAAAAATAGTTAGCGATAAAATTTCAGTAGTCAGACGTGCATCTGGCTACGACTCGCCGCAACCTACGCTGGTGCAAGCCGATGTGCCTCTTGGAACAGCTGAATCCTAACTACCTGATTTTGTCGTTCGTAAACCGGTCGCAGGTAAGGGTTGAAACTTGTCCATCTTGGAGACAATAAAGGAAAATATTTCCTGTAATTTTGGCAGATAAAAGAAACCAAATATTGGCAAGGGCTAATTGCGGTCTGCACAGACCGACCCTAAAGCCATTAAAAATATGACCGATTTTGACACGGAAGCCAAGGAGCTCCCAGGCCAGCCGAAGAAGTTCGAGGGTGCAGAATTGGAGGCATTACTCGAAGATGATCTATGTCGAACGCTCAAAGAATTTATAAATTCCTTGAATGTTGATTTATCGACCTTTGGTAAACGTTTTAAGGTAATGGGGACGATTCAAAAACAACGAACTTGAATGTCACACGAATTGAGAACAACAGACATCGAAAAACGTTTTTCCGCCTTCAAACACCTACTTCAAAAGCACAAAAGGAAGAGGGTTTTGCATCGTATCGGCTGGTGATGAAAAAATAAATTTATTCAAGAACTCTAAGAGCCGAAAAGTCAGATGTATGCCCGGCCAAGCATTACCATCAACCTCAACATTGACACCAAAGCGAAACATCCATGGTTCGGAGGTAATGCTCTGTATTTGGTGGGATTAAAAGAGCGTCGTGCTTTACGAGCTGCTGAAGCATGGAGAAACTATCAACTAACAACTATTCAAATTAAACCGAACGGAATACGCTGAAAGCCACGACAAAGTGATTTTCCAATACGTGACCGCTTGGCCACATGTTGCAAAACAAGTCAAAAACTATTTGGAAACACTTGGACAGGATGTCCTGGCTCACCCGCTGTTTTGACAAGACAGTATCCCTTCTGACTGACACTTGTGTCGATCCATGATGCGTGGCCAGTCTGAGCAGCGCTTCAACTCTTTAAAAGATATCAAAAAATTGATCGGTTCATGGATTGCTTCAGAGGACAAGGAATTCTTTCGCCAGAGAATTCACCTGTTGCCAGAATGATGGAAAAAAGTTATAACTAATAACTTTGAATAACTTGCACCTTGCAAATAGCATCCTTCAGCTTTCAGGTGTCCCCATAGAAATAAACCATGAAGGGGCAGATCTGATAATTTCACTGACCAGTTGATGCTACTACGTAATGTTATAAAGCGACTTGTCAACATTTGTCCCAGAACTTTTCAAGTTACTTCCCCTATGTGTGCGGCAGCGCCATTTTGTTGGAACCACAGTGGTGTATTTCCATGTTCGTTGGGTCATCGCAACATAGAGGTTAGATCACCCCGTGTTACAGTTACAGGCTGACTATGTAGTTGAGATTTTTGTGGGGCCGAATACAGAAAATTCTGAGCTTCGTCACTACTGAGCACAACAGCATCAGCTGAAACATTTTCCGTCATATCCAAGCAACCTGCGGGGCGTATCAGTCAACTTTTACAATGCAAAATTCTGCCCTCAAGCTCCGGTCAGATATTCCAAACGTAAGAGCAAGGTGGTGATGTGACAACAGCCTCGGGTGTCCGAGTGCTGCGAGGCTATCGGGTGATTTCCATTTTAATGCTCCAAAATGCCTGCAAATTGGCCGGTGCGTCGCAATTACAGAATCACCGTTTTGTAAAATAAGTCTCAAGCACAAACGCATGATGTTCACCACTTCACACCATGACGGCTACAAAATGACTTGCCTTATGCTGCTCAAGGATGTACAACTCAAGCGTCATCTCCCAATGTGTTGCGCGCGGCGATCACTTCAATTCTGTCGAATCCTGTAGACGCAGCAGACTATCTGTTGAATTAAATTTATTTTTACGGCGCCCAGTTCTGCTTCGCGAGAAAAATCAAGGTTAAGGTTCGTTTACACCAAAATGCCAATGGAGTCATGTACCACAGACCCACAACACATCACCATCAGCCTCAGCAAAATAAAAAATCTTTTGGGTTAATTTTTTGTAGACGAACTTTTCATAATCCAACGCAACAATAAAGTTGCATTCTTTTCCCCCCAATGAATTTCGATTGATTCATAATAAAGCGATAATTTAATATGAAAATTACAATGATAAACATGGCTTTTTAAGAGGATAAAGTAAAGGAAATTAGAAACACAATAACATGATAAAAATAAAATCAACAAATATAAAAAGACTAAACAAAAGGGTGATTTGAAGCACGAACTACAAATGAATACAAAAGTAGATTTGCTTGCTACTTAGGAAACTACGATGAAGGAAATCTGTGAAATCTAGTGAGGTAGATAACTATATATTTTTTAATGGAGTTGGATCAATAAACAGATTTATTAATGAAGAAATCAATAAAAAATGCTACAACAGTCATAAGCGAGAGACTAAGTTATATAAGATTGAAAGGAGCTTACAGAAATATTTGCATGGCACGCCGCGCCATTGGGACCCGTCTTTGTGGAAGCAAATTTGTGCTACAACAAGATAATGACTGCAAAAGTGTCCAAGGAATGTTTAGCGAGAATGGGGGGCTGTAGGAAGTTGAAAAACATGGCGTGGCCACTACGAAGCTCCGACTGTAACCCAGTCGAGTTTCTGTATGATGAGTTAGATGCCCATCGCCAACGAAAAAGTTGGAAGCAGATGGATGCCAATATTTCCAAAAAACTCACAGAAATGACGCCGCTCGTACAAGCAGCCGTCAAGGGCAGGTACTTGAAAATACAGTTTAACGTGTTAATATTCACTTGTGAGTACTGTAAAGATATTGAATAAAAATTTGCTTTAAAAAAATTAGCATTTCATGAGTGTCCCAATACTTGTAAACGGTAGTGTGTACTGTTACCTGGCCCCGATTTCGCCAGGGCTGATGTTACCTGCCCCGGAATTTTTCGGGCAATACAAAGCCCTCTTTTGGAATTTGTAATCCCAAAGTAATGTTACCTGAGGTCGACTTTGTGGCGCCGTGTGCAACACCGTCATAGTTGACCTGCCGCGCCGCGTCGTGCTAAGCGATCCCGAGTCGGTCCGAACTCCACCGACCACAGCCGCCACGGCATTTACCACCCAGGGCAAGGACGCCGCCGTATCTTCCAATTAGCGCAAATGCGCCACTGGCGTCCACCAATCCTGGATAAGCCCTGCATCCTCCAGCGGTCACAGTGTGCTTCCACCCTGAAACTCTGCACCTCACCAGCAGAGTGGGGCACGAGCTGAGCCCTTAAAACCTGAGCCACCAAAGCATTCGGCTCAGTCGTCAGCCCCGTAAGAAGCAACCATCAAGTGTCATCAGATGAGCCCCTTTTGGCTTCTTTTGCTGCTCGCCGGCCGGATTTGCTGCTCGCTGCCCGAACCTGCTGCTCTCTTTCCGCACCTGCTGCTCGCTTTCCGGCCCCGCAGCCCGGATTTGCTGCCGCCCCTGCTGCTCGCTGTCCGGCTCCGCCGTCGGCCCTGCTGCTCGCTGCCTGGTTCTACCACAGACCGCACTGCTGCACCTAGTTCGCGGCCCGTTTCAGCGCATACATTAAGTCTTAGGTTAAGTTCTTGTAAATTAGCTAATTAGGTTAAGTTAGCGTAAGGTAGGTTAAGTTTGTAAGATTGTAAATATAATTATAATTCGTAAGTTGGAGCCGACGCTTCGTTTTTTAGCCTTCCGTGCCCCACGCGTTTGCTGGTCGTAGCGTCCCGACGCCCTATTTATCGCCGCCCGGGCCCGACTTGGTAACAGTACACTATTCCATAAATAGTGTTACAGAATCAAACCTACCCTTACTTTAGCATTAAGATATTTGTGGTATTAACATATGCTTGCAATTGTCAAGTTGTAACTCACATTGTGGTTTACATAAGCGCAGAACTGAAAAGAGTATAATATTGAAAATCCTGAATCTTTTCGATATTAGCCGGATCTGAAGGCCACCTTCAGTTCGGCCTGTTCATCCAGTCAAAGCTGGTAGTGCCCGAATTAAACAAAATCCTCTTCGTAAGCAGAAGATTGTCTCGGAAGATGCATATTTCTAAAACTTGATATCTCGTATTATTAAGCAAGACTTAGCACTAGTTGTTGCTAAGGGTTCAGAGAAGCCATCATCCAATAGCTGTAATAATTTGATTATTACAATGGACTAATTGACATTTACTTTTGTGACAGTCAAAACTTCGGTCGATTTTTCAGCACCCGCTCATTTTCTAACAGTAAACCATTGACCTTCTGGTATTCCAGATCTTAGTCCAATGCATTACAAATTACAGGCAGTTTTGGAGGGCACAGTTTGCTCAAAAAACACTAATGTTGATTCTTTGAAGCGAATCCTAACGGCTACAGTCAATACTTTTCTATTAGATGTGCGTGTTGCCACAAATGAGTGGCCTGAATGTCTTAAAACTTGTGTAGAGGCTGCGGGTGGCCATTCTTAACAAATCCATTGTAATTACACTGACCAATAACCAATAAATTCTGAATGTATTATGAGAAATCAATCAATCGTTTTATTTTGTCGTTCTAACCAGTATTTATGGTCATACTATGCTCCATGTTATATATCCTGATTTTCTGTTTTGATTTGCTACATTGAAGATAGTGGACTGGCCTACGAACCATCCTGAATTCAGCTCTATTAAAATTGTATGGCAAATCTAAGAGTGGAGAAACCGGAATTATGGTCTAATCCACTTACTATTCACAAAATTAACCATTTCTTTTCACACAACCTCCAAGCTATGCTTCTTATGTAAACACAGCCGCTCAATCTCCCCACTCACCAATAATTAAACCCAACGCCAGCAATAACATGGAGCAAGAAAACGAAAACAATAACCACCCCTGACAAGCTGTCAAAAAAAAAGAAATGGTTAAGTAGATCAGCTGAAAATATACATTTTATGTAATCATTAACTGCAACTCAAAATAGATTCGAGCTTTTAGCGAACAATAATTCCGATTTGCCCAGCCAGCAACGTTCTGCAAAAATAAAACTGCAGTGAAAATTCCTAAATCTCCTCTTATATACATTTACGGTATTAAAAACTACAATGGAATGATCGATGACATCAGAAAAATTGTTTCTATAGTAAAACAGTCAAAATCAACGCACACACTCCGGATGCCTACCGAAAAATTGTCGAAAATCTAGGGGGAGAAAAACAATGCACTCTACACATCAGCCCAAAGAAGAGAGGCCATACGGAGTTTTAATACGACATGGTTGTAATTAAAGGAAAACTCCAAAAGCTCACCCCTAAAGCTCGTAATGTATTGAGCATAAGACACCAAGTTAACAAGGAGCTCTTCTCCCTCATCTATATAGACCTGGACCCGACCCAAACAATAAGAAAATATTTGATGTTGAATTCTTCTGTAACTGCAAAATAGCTGTTGAAGCGCCACAAATCAAATCGAAAATTAATTCCACTCTCATCGTCTAACAATGCGCTAATGACGGACCATACGCAAAGCCACACCCAAGTTGTTAATAAACAACAGATAAAAGTGGGTGAATAGCCTACCACCTTTCTCGCCGAATTTAAAAGCGTGTTCGCCCAGTTGATGTTCCTGAACAACACAATGCTCGACTTACTAACAACCCCCATAAATAAATTAAATCCATAATGGCTAATACATTTCGAATTGCGACGTAAACGCGAATGGTGTACTAAATCGTAAACAAAAATTAATAGTCCCTCAACAAAATTGACATTATGCTAGTGAGTGAAACCCACTTCACTGAAAAAACATGTTTCGAATACCAAACTATACTACTTACAGTACAACGCATCCTTTAATGGTTAAAAACCTGATTTATAAAACAGAAGGGCCTGGGAGAAATATTATTTTTAAGTTTGGGGGCAGATGGAAGTCTGAGGGTGCCAAATCAGGAGAATAGGGGAGATGGCCGAGCAAATCATACCCCGCAGGTGCGTTGTTCTGGTGAAAGATAATTTTTTCTTCTTCAAGCCAGGCCTCTTTTCGCGAATTTTGGCATCCAGATGATCAAGAAGGTTGAAGTAATATTCGCCTGTAATTGTTCTGTCTTTTGCAAGATAATCAATTAACAGGATCCCTTTCGCATCCCAAAACACGCTGGCCACCTTTCTGGCAGATGTGATCGACTTCGCTTTCTTGGGCGCTGAAACACCGGCTTCCACCCACTGCTTGGACTGCTGTTTCGTTTCTGGCGTGTAGTGGTGGACCCATGTCTCACCCATGGTGACAAATCGCCGCACAAAATCGGTCGGATCCCTGTTGAATCGGTCCAAAGATTGCTGCGAAAATCGTTTGCGCATTTGCTTTGGTCGGCATTCAGCAAATGCGGCACCCATTTTGCGAAGAGCTTTCGCATCGCTAATTCTTCGTGCAAGATGTTTCGATATCCCCACAGCCTCAGCTATCTCACTCACCTTCACTCGTCTATCGTCCAACACGATATCATGCACTTTTTCGGTGTGGTTGCGGTTTTTGGGCGTCCTTCACGTGTGTCATCTTCTAAGGATGTGCGACCACGTTTAAATTCAGCTGCCCACTTTTTAACAGTTGACATGGAAGGAGCCAAGTCCCCGTAAACTTTTGTCAACGTCGGATGAATTTTCTTAAGGGTTAATCCATCCAAAACTAAGAATTTTATAACCGCACGATATTCAAGTTTATCCATTTTAACAAAAAACATGCAACATGTCTACTGAAAAAATTCGTGTAAGCAAACTACTTGAGCGAACAAGTTGAAACTAGTCATACGAGCTAATGACACCCAAGCAGGAAGCATAATTTGACGATTGCAGCACCATCTCTGTGTCAGGCCGAGAACTTTTCACCTTACCCTCGTATACACAATCAGTTAAATCTCAAATTACGTAAAAATATTGGCTTCTTGGTAGGGAATTAATACCATCGGTCAAAAATTATAAAATAATATTAAAGCCAATTTGAACATTTGGTATAAAACTTTGAGGATGTACCAAGCCAACTATTTCAGTCCAAAACACTTAGCGTAATGGATGAAGCGCCTTGGTTTGCTACCAATCAAACAATTCATACAGACATTGTCATATCATTCGTTTAAAATGAATTACCACCAAAAATTAGACTGGTCTACCAATCATCCCCCATTAAAACAACTGAAGACCTGATGTAATGAAACCACCGTGAATGTTGTCTCTTTAGAAGTATTATCTATGGATGGTTCTCCTATCAATGTATTTTATGTTATCAAATTTACTTAACACTTTCTCTAAAAGTAGATTATAAATTACGTTTGTCAATAAAAAACTGAAAAGGTCATTGCAGCTACGTGGAGGGGAGAGGTAGCTTAAGATGTTATTGTTTCTCTGTCGACTTTGTCGATTATATCTTATGTCATGGATGTCAAAAGTATCTCATTTTTTCTGCCAACAAAGCTAGTAGTATCTTGATACTACTTGTACCAAGTACTATCAAGTCGCGTGGTTTTGATCGTCTTGATTAAAAAGGCAAAGAACGAAATGAAGACTTTTAATCTTGCCTGTGTGTTCCAGAATCAAAACCAATTACAAAGCATCAAAGATGCCGCTGCAATTAACCGCAGCTGCTACATCGGAATTCGGATATAATCGAACATAAAGCAACGGAAGCAATTCGCCCTAAGCCGCCCGTCAGCGGCGGCGGCGGAGGGCCGACGCGAACAGGAAAAGCGTTTTACCGCTGCTCCCAAATTGCGAACGAGCAATTTCCTGCGAAAACACTCAATCAAAGTATCCGAAAAGGCGGCTTATTCATTAACACATCGGTCCGGCGGCGTCGGTCGATAGCCGCGCTTCCGGCAGCTTAATGCGGGCCCGGGAGGCCGCAAAGGGCCGCGGCCGCGTTGTTACCTCAAGAGCCCCTCAAGGCCAGTTGGGTCGCAAACTCGCGCGGCGGGCCACTTCAGCCCGGGGCCGTCTTCAGGCGCAGGCCCTTGCAGGCAGCGCGCGATGCTCGTTGCGAGCACCTAGAGAGTTCAATTAGGGGCTCGTAACACAAAAAGTCCCGGAACTCGGCCGAGGAGCTGCCGCTTTTCACGGTTAGAATCCGAATGCGGGGAAGGCGCTCCTTGCCTCTTCTGTTTTGTTCTAGTTTAGACGAGCTCTGAGGCTTGAAATAAGTTTCAAGGTTTATAAATTCTGATCAACCACACCAGATGGAGTAAGAACTTCAGGCACTTTGATAATTAAGAGTAATAAAGAAGCAGACGTAGACAGGTCCTGAATAACCCTTAGGCTGAGTAAGTTGCAGCGTATGGTGTCAGGATTTGGGGAGCGCAAAAAGTTATAACTACAAGGTGGTGCAAATATGACCGGGACTAATTTGTGTGCAAACAAGAGAGTGCTGCCACAACCTTCACCCTCATTGCTGATCGGGTTAGGACCTAATCAGGCCTGTTTGGGAGCTACTAGATTGTTGAGCGAACAGAAGGTACTGCAGAGCGTTGTAAACGCATTGTGATCAAATTCCCCGTTGGAGAAATCGTCCCGTTCGCTGAAATTCACCACAGACTTGCAACAACAATATGAGGAGGAGTGTCTCTCACGGATTGCTTCAGAGAGGGCATAAAGAGCGTGGGTCGTCGTCCACGAACATCCGTCATCGAGCCAAACATTGATCGCATGAACGTACTTATCCGTGAAAGAATAGGCCCAGTAATATCGAGGAACTTGGAGCAATGCTATCCATCAGTGTTGGTAGTGTAGAAGACATCGTGAAAAACCATCTGCACTATCGCAAGCTGAATGAACGGTAGGTACCACGCACTTTGACGAAGGTGGACAAAATCGTGCACATGCAAGCTGCCAGTAGTGTCCTACAGCAGTTGAAGACGAATATGATGCATTTTTTAAAGTCTGTAGTGACTACCGATGAAACTTGGGTGCACTATTTCATTTCCGAGTCCCAGCAGTCAACACGCGGGTGGCGCCATATCTTCTCCCAAACCTAAGTAAAAACAGTTCGTCAGGAAAAGTGAAGGCAACGTTCTTCTGGGACTAGCAGAGAGTTATCCATGTAAGCTTTCTAACGGATAACAGAACAGTCAATGCAGCCCTTTTGACAACAGACGTGAAGGAAAACATCCAATTCAAGCGGAAAACAGGTGGAAAGCGTATAGCCTTCCTTCAAGACAATGGACGCCCCCATACGGCCAAACAATAATGGGAACCTTCCAGAAATTAAACTGTAACCTTCTACCACATCCGCCGTATAGTTCCAATTTGCCCCCAAGTGATTTATACCTGTTCGGAAGGTTCAAATCAGAATTGCAAGGCGTGCGGTTTGCGGACAACAGAGTCGTTGTCCGCAATCCACAGTGTTCGGGAGTGGATACGCCGCTAACCAAAAGCCTTTTTTGAAAAAGGACATCAGAATGCTTTTGGAACGTTGAAAAAAATGTGTTAACTCTAAAGGGGTATACGTTGAAGACTGACATGTGCAAGTAGGGGTGCGGGAATTAGTCCTTGTATTAAACTTTGAAATCGTACATTCGTCGTTCATCGACGTATAATGAATTTTTAAAAACAATTATATTGTAACAGAAATAATCCCAAAGAAATCACTGTTCGCGCCATGTCTAGCGGCGCCCTTGAGCTTCAACTTCAGAACCTTCTGATTCGTTATAGAACCGCACGTTTGAGTATAGGGCCGAGAAGATGAGCATTCGGGACGGTCGAATAAGGTAAAGTCATACAGGGAACGATAATGGTGGAAACAAATCAGTGTTGTTAAAGTAACAGTTGACCGTTGCGTTAATAGTGTTATTAAAAAAGCAGGGTACTGTCTGTAATCAAGAAAATACCAAAAGTAGATACTGTTCTCATGTAGCGTGCAGCAGTCACTTTCGTCGCCATCTACTTCAATTACTACAAGTTCACATTGTGTATAGCTGCAAGAGGCTTTGCTCTCACAAAGCTCTAAAGCTCTCAAAGAGGTAGACACTGTCATATCACTCGACGACTTGGTATTGTGGTGCATAAATGATTAACTTCATGAGTTGGTACTAACCAATGCATTCACCAAAACGATGATGATGAGAGTAAGGAGCGGCACCAAACCCAGTCACTCAAATGTCAACCTCGTCTGCACATGGTGTCGTTTGTTAGAAAACTAATGAGGCTCTGACGACCGAATATTGGCGATATAACCATAATAAATACTGAGGCATTTGAATGCTACAGACAGCAGCCCCATCACCAGAATCGGCTGATAGGTTAACCACCCGTAAAGCTTAAATCAACCTATTAAAGAATGCGAAACATTAAATATAAATAAATAATGGAGGTCAGTAGACTGCATCAAGCAGTACAAGAAATGAAACTAATAAAATAGAAATTTTGGGGTTGAGTGAGGCACGATAGAACACTTTTAGAGAAACGGCAACCGACAAAATAACTTTCTCTACTCAGGAAAGAAAAATGAAAACGACACTCGTAAAGAAGAGGTGGGTCTGCTATTGAGCAGCAATGCAAAGAATAGTTTGATAGGATGGACACCTATATAGAGAATAATTTTATTTTACCTTAAATCAAAAATACGAAATGCTTGTATAATACAATATTATGCACCTACGGAAGGAAGAAAAATATTTTACTCCAAGCTATCTTAAACTACAAGGAAAATTAAAAAGCAAGATATGACTGTTATGGGTGATATAAACGAAAATGAAGGAATAGAAGGACTCTTAGCAAAATGGGGAGATGCTTATTGGTTTCTGTAGTCAATACAATCTAGTCATAGGAGAAACATTTTTCCCCACAAGGAATGGACCTCGCCAAATAACAAGACAAAAACCAAATCATGTAACTATCAGTAAAATTGGGAAAATAACTTCTGAACGCGACAAACAAAAGAAGTGCAGACATAAACAGCAATCATCATCTACTAATAAGCAAATGAATTTATTTCTGCAGAAGAAGCAGTCAATGCAGAATCAGAGACACAAGACGTACCAACCAATGATCCAGACAACTTACAGCCTAGTACATCAGGCACCCATAACATAATCCAACTTAACGAAGATATCGATAACCAAATTCAACATGACGAAAATATCAAACAAGAGATTAGCATACCTTCTGAGCGCACAAGAAGGGATTATATGTGCTGGGAGGCAAGTTCTTGAATCTTTCGATCCTTCTGAAGGCTCTGAACCTTCTTATACATCAAATCTGAATACTTCAGTCGAATCTGAAATGAGTATAGAACAAGAGGCTGCTACACCCTTTAAACCCGCAGAAGAAGAAGGATCCTGACATCTTATGAGCCCACCGGCCAACTATCTTTCTTCACTATTTCTCCAATGCCGGATAGAAACAGAAAGTAAAAAAAGGGAAAAGCACAAGACAAGAGAAATAAACAACACGTAATTATTCTCACTTCCACTCCAATGAAGACATTCTCGGAAAACACAGAAAGTAAAAGGCGATAAGAAAGAAAAACAAGACGAAAGCAAGAAGAAGGCCAAGAAGTAGATGGTGGGATCGGGCGGAGGAAGATATAAAAATATTGAAAATCAAAGACTAAAATATTAAATTCAAAGAAAGGAAAGAATGGAAGAAAATAGCAAAAGAAGCCAGGACTAACATAGATTTGTAAAAACATATGTACAAGAGGAGTAATCAACCTTGTTAAATGGATTAAAGAGCGTTTCGCTAGCCATAATCCCTCGGAATTGAACGGCATTGATGATGATGATCTTCTGGTATTCTTTTATTTTTTTACCAAAATCCTTGTTCCTAATGTTTTGTTTTTCCCATTACATTTGAAACTAGTGCCACTGATGAGCATACTACTATTTTGCTACATCTCTCTTTTTTCCCACTTTTCCATTAGCTTGAATTTTTGTTTATTCATATTTTGAATTGTTACCTGCTTTCCATAACTGTTTTACGCCTTACAGATTTGTGTTCTAGCCGTATCTTCTTTCGTTTGTAAAGTCTTTTTCGTATTCTGTTTTGATTTCATCTCCTTTTTTTCTGCTTTTATTTCGTATTATACTTTTATTTAGCAATTCGTATTATTTTTTCTTTTCTGTAGCCTCCCTTTTTATTTTTCATGTTTGTACCTCTGCAATAGTATGTTCTGTATTCCCTTCTCCTTTAATCTTGAAACTATTTCAGGCTGTTGCGTCAATTGCTGCTTCTCTTATTTTTTATTTTGTACCTTATTCCCTTAATAACCACATTGTTTATACGCTTCTGTTTTACTAGTTTTTAAATATCCTTATCACAATTGTTTTTCTTCTTTCTGTTGGTGCTCTCTTTCTTCTATTTCACCTTTTTGCTCACAAATTTGGTTGTTTAGTTTTATCTTTTTCAATTCATTTATTGTTTTTGCAGATTTTTTGTCGATTTATCGCGTTACTCATATCTATTCTATGAAAGTCGCTGATTTATTTAATCTTGCAAAAATTAATTTTCGTTTCTTCTCCTTCTGTTTTGTCACTGTTTTCCCTTCTGTAGTAATCCGGCGATCATATTACTTTTTTGTATTTCTTTAATGGTTTTTTTCTACGTTTGTTGTTTTATCCATTTATGTTCTTTTTATCCGTTTGTTTCGGCGCGCATTGCGCAGATTTCGTAGTCCGCTAGTGCATTGCCTAATTTTATTTATCTTTTTTCAAATCACACTAATATCATTTTTTTATTAACTTTTGACTAGCTGCGTGCTACAGTCGTTTTTACAATATTGGCACCGTCATATACATTGTGTCTGTGTATACTTGGATGTAAGACTCCGTCTAGTAGGATACTTATTAACAATTTGAACGACCGAACTAAAATTACTGTTGTTTCCAAGATCATGCCCTAATTATTCCAGCTAATGACAACGGATATGCAAGGAAAATTACAGATTATTGTCGTGCCGCTCCGAGCGAGGCACTCGTTAAGCAAACGCTGCCCGACATCAAAAGAAAGCGAATGGCGACTCCGCTTTGAAAAATGGGGACGCCCCGGAAACCCGAGCATTATTAAATCTACATCGCAGTGATTATTCGACAAATTGCATTAGAATTCGGCTTTCTTTCCTTTTACGGCGAGCTCCGCGGGCCGCAATTCGATATCAGTCGTTTGTGGAAGGCAAATGTTTAGCTGCTGCGGAAAAACTTCAGAATGCACGGTTACCAGTAAGAAAATCCTTATACTCGCCCGCCATCTCTCAATTTTAAAATTTAATGCTTTCTATTGCAGCGGTATACAGCCACCAAGATATTCCATTACCGCTGAAGAATACGAAGATTTTTTGCGATCCCTCGGGAACAAATTTATAGTAGGGGGAGACTGGAACGCGAAGCACACAATATGCGGATCAAGATTAATCGCTCCCAAAGGTCGCAACCTCAGGAACGCAATACTTCGCAGCCACCTTGAGTATCTCTCTACAGGAATGCCCACTTACTGGCCAAGTGACCAAAACAGACTGCCAGACTTACTCGACTTTGCAGTTGTCAGCGGTATTACACGTACGTACCTCATGGCAGAGTCCAGTTTCGATCTATCTTCTGATCACTCGCCAGTAATCATCACTGTGAGCACAACTATTATCCATAAGGATGCTCCTTCAAGACTATGCTCCAAATATACGGATTTGGACTATTTTCAAACTCAACAAGAGCAGACGATTAATCTGGCTATTCGAATTAAAACCAAGCCTGATCTGGATGAAACGGTTAATTACTTTACAACTTTGGTACAGAATATTGCATGGAAGGCTACACCAACTCCAGCTCCGGCTCCACCCGAAATTAGCAATATGCCATTGCACGTACGAGAACTTGTTGTTGCAAAACGTCGAGTTAGCAAAACATGGCAAAGAACCAGAAACGCACATATAATCATCTTACTCATCGGTTACATACAACACTACACGACGTGCGTAACGAAACCTTTACGCAATACATCACTAAGCTTTCTCCTACTGACCACTCTGTGTGGAAAGCAACAAAAAAATCAAGACGACCAACCACAGCAACTTCCTCAATTGAAAACTGGATGGTAGTTGGGCTAGATCGGATAAAGGAAAAGCAGATATATTCGCTACGTACCTTGAAAACGTTTTTACTACTACACCACCCCAACCCAATAATGATGACCCCGATATTGTAGCTTTCCTCCACGCGCCGTGTCAACTTTCACTTCCACTAAAACCGTTTTCACCAACTGAAGTCTGGAACCAACAACTAATTAATAATTGTAAAGCCCCATTCTATGACCTTATAGTTGGAAACATACTTAAACACCTTCCCAGAAAAGCAATGGTTTTTGTAACTACCCTATATAACAGCATCTTGCGGTTATGCTACTTTCCCCTACAATAGAAGTTCGCCCAGATCATTATGCTAGCTAAGCCTGGGAAGCAGCCCTCACAAAGCCTTCTTCCTCTGCTATCCAAAATCTTTGAGAAACTACTCCTTAAGCGAATTCATGAAACAGTCGATCTAAACAACATACTTCCTCCCTCTCAATTTGGTGTTCGAGAAGGCCATTCAATAGTTCAACAAAGCCATCGGATAGTTACCAAAATCATGAAAAGTTTTGAGACGAAAAGAGTTTGTGCAGCGGCGTTTTTGGACATACAGCAGGCCTTCGATAAGGTATGGCATACGGGTCTTCTTTACAAAATAAAACAATACTTTCCTAGTCAATTCTACTTAACCTTAAAGTCATACCTCAGTGAACGATTTTTCCAAGTCAAACTGAACAACTCTGTATCAAAATATTGCCAAATCAACTCAGGGGTGCCACAGAGCAGTGTGTTGGGTCCACTCCTATACCTCATCTATACAGCAGACGCTCCAAATACACCGAATACATTAATAGCAACATTCGCTGACGATACAGCTGTCTTGGCAGTCAATGATAAAGCAGATGTAGCAGCGTATCAGTTACAGAGACACTTCGATATACTAGGCGACTGGTTCAAGAAGTGGAGAATTACCGTTAATCATGCTAAATCAACTCAAGTGACTTTTACTAATAAACGCACAATCTGTCAGCCAACAACAACCCATTACCAGTAAGGATCGAAGTCAAATACCTTGGACTGCATCTCGACCATCGACTTACCTGGAAAACACGTATTACGGCCAAACGCAAAGAACTTGACTTCAAAACAAAACAAATTGTCTGGTTAATTGCCAATCATTCCCAACTTTCATTATCTAACAAGCTGTTCTTGTACAAGGTGATACTCAAACCCATCTGGACCTACGGGATTCAGCTCTGGGGTTGCGCCAAAGCTTTGCACACCAACATACTTCAGAGGTTCTGGTGTGGCGGCCTTTTCGCCCTTGAACCGCTTGTGTATCGCGGCGGCATGCTGGTGGCTTCGATATCTGCCGCCACGTTTTGCTATCGCACACAAAACGGCATATGGGCTTTTGCTCAGCCGGCGAGTCTGCATACGCCGTCGGCGGCACCCTTTGAGACGAAAAGTGCTGTCGAATTAAAATTTCCCGCAAATGATCTACCGCTAAGCCAGGCGCGAAGTCCGGCGACATACTCGATTCACAACGCGGCCAGTGCGGCCGCATTTAACCAACCCGCAGATAACTACCCCGCAAGAAATACTCGATCCGCAACGCGGCCAATTCGGTCGTGTTTAACCAACCCGCAAGATTTTCGCATCGCATCCCGGTCAGTGCAATCGTGTTCCAGGCACGAAGACATCGCAACAAGGTGGCCACCGTGAAACCAACGCCGCCGAAGCTAAAGCCGATTACAGGTGAGCGATTTGGCAATTACTCATCGGTTGATATCGGTAGCCGCCCCCATCCGCTTTCGCGCCGGCCGTTTAAGGGACAATTTGGGCCTCAACGTTTTACTTTTCAAAACGAACTTAGTTCCCCACACCGCACCACGAGGGCACGGCTATTTACACGCCTGCCTCTTCAGGTTCCAATCTAAAACTTTACGAAATCTAACAAACGCTCCTTGGTACGTAACCAACGACACACTCCACACAGAAGAAATACAGAGACTCTCAAGTGCATACCATCAAAAACTAGCTGACCATCACAATGAATTAGTACAACAGCTCGCCAACGTTCCAGCGACCAGAAGACTTAAGCGCCATTGGCCGATCTTATTCAGTGTAATTATCTTACCAGCACTGGGTGGCCCCCACTCATGTTTAATATCAAATCATTTGCTCATTACTCAAATTGAGTAGAATGAAGATATGCAAACTTTAAATTAAAAAAATGCTTCCTATCTTTACATGTTTATTTCGTGTTTCTCTTCTCAAAACGTTTAGTTAAAATGCAACTTTTTTATAGAGTGCAGGTGACGTTACCTAGCAAGCTAAATGGATACCTCAGGTCCTTATTAAATTGTCGATTCTATGTCGTGGCAGATGAAAAATTTCGAGGTACTGTTCAAAAGACACTAATGGAGGATCTTGGACTAAAGGTCACTTTCTAAGCCTATAATAGCAAAAGAGAAATCGGGTGACAAGAGTGGCAAAAAACTCATGAAAGAGTCTAAACATAATTATTTGACAAAAAATCTTTTCGATAGAATAGTCTATTCACAATCATGTTAATATACAGCTAAAAAAAAACTGAATGTTAGACAGAGGGCATAACTCGGGTATGTTATGGTCTAGTGTGGTGTGAGCTAGACGGGTGCAACGGGGATGTAAGACCTCTGTAAGTTGTTTTGCCGGTTTCAAGGTAATATAACTTGAGCTCTCCTGCGACACTTTTTATGGCGCTTCCGCGTAGGCTGGGTATTTTGCTGTTATTGCTCCCCTATTTATAAAAATAGTTATATCTTCCATTAGAAAAATTGCGATAACCTAATGTAGCTCCCGTGAATTTCCATCTGCATTAAAAAGGGTTTTTAATCCTCGGAGAGATTACTGCTGAAGCGTGCCTTTTCCTGAACAATGAGCATCGCTTCCTTCCACGGCTACAACTTCCCGAGTTGGGAGCAAGGCGAGCCGGGCGCTCTGGCGCACCGTCCTGGAAACTGCTCTAAATAAGACGTCCGACTCCAATTTCGGTATTTGGAATTTTCCGTTTTCCGTTTGGTATTTGAAGGTTCTATGGTATGCGCAATTAAAGCATAAAGCAGCCCACGGTCGCCATTTGTGTACATTCTTAAACGGATTTTAAGTCTTGTGGATACAGAATTTGAGCAAGTATCAAATTAAATCTTTTAGTGGCTATCTGTAAAGAAAGTAAGTTGCTTATAAAACTGAATTACAATAAAGGTGATATTGAATTCAACAATCAAACATTAGGCAAATGTAAATTTTCCTCCAGCATTATTTACCAAATTATTTAATGGAAATTTTCATTGCTCAGCACGTGTTTAAATTTGCCTTATTCTACTAAAACTTTGTGTCATCTTAAAACAGTTTCAATAACAAGTTTGCTAATTCAGGGCGATTCAAAATGATGGACTCAATTTTATAATTCAAAATAAGAACTAGTGACAAATATAAAGCAAATTACATTTAATTGTACTCACATTCAATTTATAAATATTCTATGTGACTCCCTTAAGCTGCACGAACAATATCTAGGCGGCAGCAGAACTCATTCCAATACGATGAAGAATGACTTGCAGCGCTAAGATTATCGCAGCTGCGACATGGTTCTTAGATCATTCAAAGTTCTTGGTAAAGGTAATACATAAACTGCTTTTTTACGAACCCCTACAAGAAAAAGTCGTAAGGTGTGAATTCAAGATATCTCAAGGGTCTTTAATCCCCATGCGACTTATCTATTGTTTTTTTTATATATTTTATTTATTAACAATCAGAATTAACATTCTATGGGCTAATGGGATAACATAGAACCTTAAAATTAAACAGTCCATGGCGGGATGGGAACTCTTCCAGCAAGGAGTTCACCTACTTCTCATTTGAGATCAATAGGCTAACATCTTTTTAATCTTTTGGCATCGTGTTGTAGTAGGAGTGGTTGAATGAGTGGATTGACGTGAGATCCTAGTCGGATATGATGACTTGCGCTACGCTCTTGTATAACAGTTTGGACGAACGGAATATTGAGGTCATCGTGTAAGTTTTGTTGGTTACGTACCATGGTGTGTCGGTCATCGCCGTAAGAATCTTGGATTGTGAGCGTTGGATAATATCTGTGTTTGACTTACTGGCGCATCCCATGACTCAATGCCGTAAGTCCAGATAAGTCTGATTATTACCTTATAAATCAAGATTTTATTTTCTAGTGACAAATGGGATTTCCTTCCAATCAGCCAATTTAGGTCCTTAAATCGTAAGTCAATTTGTTTCTTCTTCTTTAGAATGTGCTCCTTCCAAGTAAGTTTTTGATCTAGGTGTATTCCTAAATAACGTACTGAAGGTGATGCAGGTATAGACATGTTATTTATGCTAACTGGTGGACAATGGCCCTTTTTTAGCGGAAATGTTACTTGAGCTGATTTACTCTCATTGATTTTTATGTGCCATCTGTTTATCCAATCTTGTACAAGATTTAGGTGTGATTGTGCATATGAGGATGCAGTTATTGGATCTTCATGGCTTGCAAAGATGATTTTATTGTTCGCGAAGGTTGCGATTGTAGTATTAGGTGTAGTAGGTATATCTGTGATACATATTCCCGTGAGGGGTAACTAGTCCCCATCGGGCGCCTCCCCAGGTGGCGGATAGGGGAATGCTCACCAGATGTGGCGGGTACCGGGGAAAAAAATACCCGGGGCGGACCAAAACTAGTAGGTATTGGGAAGCAGCAAGTACCACAACTGGACTAAGGCGGAGGAGATGGGCTCTGGAACGGCTTACCCCCAGATAGTCATAGGCGACGGCCACATAATGGCCCTACCGGTTATGATACTGCGATGAGGAAGGCAACGGAAAACCACCTCATTACTTATTTCCTAGTACAATCATCATGGCTGAGAACATACAAACCACGGCCCTCAGCCCCCGGCAGACCTTCAATGGTCAGAGGGTGCGAAGAATCCCCGAGTCAACTATGAAAATTGCAACATGGAATGTGCGAAGTATATTTGGAGCAGGAAGACTGCAAAATGTAACCAAAGAGATGAATCGACTACAGCTGGACATTCTCGGAATTAGTGAAGTCGGGATAATAGTCACCAAAGAAACTAACAAAAGCGTCACTAGTTTCACACCACTATCTGAAAGAGCAATGTTAATACAACTATGTGCCACAGTAGGTAAAATAAATATAATCCAAGTCTATGCACCTACCAATGAGAAAAACGCGGATGGAGTAGAAGAATTCTATGAACAAATAGACACCATTCTATCCCTAACCAAAAAGAGCGATGTGACATTAATAATAGGAGACTTTAATGCCAAAATTGGAAAAGGAAGAAGTGGAGAACATGTAAGAGAGTTCGGTCTTGGAATGCGAAATGAAAGGGGCGATAGACTGATCCAATTTTGCCAAGAAAGAGAATTTATAGTAGCCAACACATTCTTTAAACTGCCAGATAGAAGATTATGGACTTGGAAATCACCACAAGACACACCACAGAATATTTGCCGAAATCAAATTGACTACGTTTTAATTAGAAAACGATACAGAAATAGTATAAAGTCGACAAAAACATATCCAGGGACAGATATAGCGTCTGATCACAATCCTATTGTCATAAAAATGCATATAAAACTTAAGAAGATAAAAATAACAAAGAAGACAAGTAGAATAGAAGTGCAACACCTGAAGGAAGAAAACATAAGAACACAAGTTAAAAATGAAATATATAACAATTTAAGCAACATGGGAAGACACTCCTTGGATAACAACCACAACATAGACTCAAGATGGCATACCATAAAAGATGCGATAATGAAACCAGCGAAAGAAATACTCACCGAAAGAAAACCAACAAAGAAAAAAAGGTGGATGACAGACGAAATCTTAGAGCTGATGGAAGAGAGAAGAAAAGTAAGATAAAAGAGGACGGCAAATACAGTGAAATCCACAAATTGATAAGGAAAAAATTAAAACGGAAAAGAAAATTGGATGAAACAAGAATGTGAAGAAATAGAAAAGGCACAACAGAAACACGATATGTTTAACGTACACAGAAAGATCAAAGATGTCACAGGTACATACAAGAAGAGACAATTAAACATTTTAAAAGATAAACAAGGAATAATTATACTAGATGTAAAACAAAAAATAGAAAGATTGAAAGAATATATTGAAGAACTATTCGCCGATGACAGAAAAGAAGACTATAAAACTATTGAAGGAGAACATGGCCCCAAAATAACAAAAGAAGAAATCATTAAAGCATTTGAAACATCAAAATGCGGTAAAGCAACTGGACCAGACGAAGTTCCAATTGAACTAATTAAACTAATAGACGACGACCAAGTAAATATTCTTGTAGATTTATACAACACCATATACTCAACTGGTATAATACCGAAAGAATGGCTGAATTCAACGTTTATTACAATACCAAAGAAAAACAACGCAAAGGAATGTTGTGAACATAGAACGATAAGCAATGAGCACACGCTTAAAGCATTTCTAAAGATCATACACGCAAGAATATATAAAAACTAGAAGTAGATATTAGTGAGACACAGTTTGGCTTTAGAAATGGTTTTGGAACAAGAGAAGCATTGTTCACACTAAACATACTAATACAGAGATGCAGAGATATTAATAAAGAAATATACGCATGCTTCATAGACTACGAAAAAGCGTTCGATAAAGTTAGACACGATAAACTAATGAAACTCCTAAAACAAAAGAACATAGACGTAGAAGACATGCGGATAATTGCAAACTTATATTGGCAACAAAAAACAACAGTAAAAGTAGAAAATTTGCTGACAGAAGAAATAAAAATACAGAGAGGAGTTCGGCAAGGTTGTATTCTTTCGCCCACGCTGTTCGACCTATACTCGGAAGCAATATTTCAAGAAGCACTAATGGAAGAAAACGGTGGTATAGTAGTAAACGGAAAGATAATTAACAACATACGTTATGCTGATGATACTGTACTTTTAGCAGATAATATTCCAGATTTACAGAGACTTATTGAACGGGCAAATGACATCAGCAGAAAATATGGTCTCCGAATGAATTTAAATAAAACTAAATACATGGCAATCACAAAAACACCAGTGAACATTCCTGACATTAGAATAGATAACGTGAGTATAGAGAGAGTAAACAAATATAAATACCTGGGAACATGAGTGAATGATAATTGGGAATACACAAATGAAATAAGGACACGTATTGAAATGGCTAGAGCCACATTTGTAAAAATGAAACAAATTCTAACCAACAGGGATTTAAGCTTGGAAATACGGATGAGGACAGGCAGACGCTATGTTTTCAGTGTTCTCTTATATGGAATGGAGGCATGGACCCTAAATAAAGAAATTAGCAGAAAAATAGCAGAGAAATAGAACTCTGGATATACCGGCGAATATTGAAAATATCATGGATGGATAGAGTGACAAACGAGGATGTGCTACGACGAATGAACAAGAAGAAAGAACTCCTGTATACAATAAAGAAAAGAAAGCTGGAATATTTAGGCCACGTAATGAGAGGGAACAAATACCAAATTCTACAACTGGTAATACAAGGAAAGATACATGGAAAACGAGACGTGGGAAGAAGAAGAATATCCTGGCTTAAAAACCTACGCCAGTGGTACGACTGCACGTCAAGAGAATTGTTTAGAGCAGCAATATCCAAAGTTAGAATAGCAATGGTGATTGCCAACATCCGATAGGATACGGCACCTAAAGAAGAAGAAGGTAAAGCACGGGACCCAACGCACTGCCCTGAGGAACCCCAGCCTTGATTGGAAAATTGTTTTAGTTCGAAATTGGCAATCAGTTAAGTAGCATTTAAAGAGTTCATAATAAGATGGAAAGGCTTGTTTAATTTTGCAAAGTAGACCACTATGCCACACCTGATCAAAAGCCAGGCTTATATCAAGAAGTACGGATGTGGAATATTGTTTGTTTTCCATGGATTTGTTTATTGTTTGTACAACCCGATGGCGCTGCTGGATTGTGGAATAGGAATGACAAAACCCGAACTGGTGGTTTGGAATAATATCCAGGAAGGGACTGATTCTGGGGAGTGAAGTTTTTCTAGAAGTTTGGAAATAGTAGATAGAAAACTTATAGGTCTGTATGAAGAAACATTGTGTGGATTTTTACCAGGTTTGGCTATTATATTACTTCGGACACTTTTAGCTGAGTAGGCCAATAGTGTAGACGAAGTATTCTATTAAATATGTAAGTAAGGAGTACAATAGCTTTTCTATGGAGTTATTTAACATTTTTTGAGTTACTTGATTAGGTTCAGGTGATTTTTTTGGTTTTTAAACGAGTGATTTCTTTTCCAATTTCTTTGGGGTAATTACTTTTAAATTCCCAGTACTTCCCACATGATTTTTGCATGTCTGCTAACATCTCTTGTGAAGGTACAGCATTTTGAAGACCAAATACTCCAGCTAGGTGTACAGCAAACACGTCGGCCTTTTCTTTGTTGCTTCTAGCCCAATTCCCAGGTGTTGGAATATCAATGCGAATTGGTTTTGCAGAAGCCTTTATTGGTTTCCAAATAGAATTGTCATAACTATTGAGATTAGTCACGTAATCCTGAAATGACTTGTCTTGCGTTTCTTTAATCTTAGTTTTGAGTTTGTTACTTAGTTGATTGTAAATAGTTTTGTCACCTGGTGAATGAGACCGATGCCATTTTGCTCTGGCTTTTCTTTTCTCTTTGATCAGTTCTTTAATTTCAAGTGAGATGTTGAGAAATCTTCCTTGGGCTTTCAATTTCGGGGTTGCACGGCTTGCTGCTTGTTGTAGGAGTGAAATTAGTGTATTTATGGCTTCCTCTAATTCAACAATATCCTTAAGGGATACTTTTAGATCTACAGTTTCATTGAGTATGGCTTTATAGACTTCCCAGCCAGTCCTTGAGTTGTGTAATCTAGGTATAATTTTAACATTTACTACTGATGTGGCAACTGTTGCAATTATAGGCGTGTGATCCGAAGACAGGCCATAGTTCGGTTCTATATCCATTTAGGAGCGAGCAATTCCATTTGTTACAAAGAAAGCCAGCAAATCTGATGTTTTGTTTAAATCAGTCGGCCAGTAGGTTGGGGTCCCCCTGGATAGGAAAGTATACTTTTTCTCTTGTACGGTTTTGGCCATTTCTCTGCCTTTAGTAGTGGTTAGCCGTGCTCCCCATAGGGATTGGAGTTATAATCATATCCGGATATAAATTTGGGACCAAGCGTTGTGAAGTAGTCTGTAAAGTTTTCTTTTTTTAGGTTATGCCGAAATTGTTATGTTGTATGGTAGTGCTGTGACCTTGATTGATGTAGCTTGGAGGTAGTCCTTTGCGTAGCCCGGTAGTTCATGATGTGCAATTGATTCCTTTCTTAATATTGCACTGCCAGCATGCGCTATGTTGCCAGGATGATTGGTGTGGTAAAATTTGTAATTTGGTATCCTAAAGTATGATCTGAGAGCACGACAGCCGCGAGGTAAAGGCCTCAACCTGCCAAACTGGCGCACGGCGGCTCCGGGTTCGAACCCCGGCAATGACAAAAACATTTAATGCTCTCCGGCCGTCATACAAACACCTTTGGCGGTCGTAAAAAGTACATTCACTATCCACTCGCCAACCCGCCCGGCAAGCGTGGCGTTTAATTGCCAAATCCCCCCCAAAAAAGGGAGGCCTATGCTCAATACTGGGCGCTAAAAAAGGCTGAAGAAAAAAAAAAGTATGATCTATCAGTGAGGTGGGTTTCGCTAATTAAAAGTATGTCTATTTGGTGTCGGTGAAGAAAGATTTTTACTTCTTCCTTATGTTACATTAAACCGTTTGAGTTCCATAGAGCTATTCTAAGTGCTTTAGCCATTATTTCTTTTTATCAGCATTGTAAGCATGTTCAAAACCATGCTGTTTTGTTGTATTAGTTGTTGGAACATGTTTTTAAATTCATCTAGAAATTTCTCAAGTACTGAGTTGATATTTGCGGTATCACCGTTGTACTGCGTTTGGGGAGCATTAATTGTATTATTCTTGAGTGCATTGGCCTAGCTAGTTTTGGGACGTGTTGGATTAGAAGATGCGGGCAAAAAGTTTACATTATCTGGAGTTGGTAGAGTGTTAACAGCATTGTTCGAGACTCGAGTGTTTTTATAGAGACGATGGTAGTATTCACACTCTTTATAATTTGCGGGATGTGCACCCCCACATAGAGCACACGTAGCTGGAGTGTCCTTGCTTTTTTTGCAGGTTGTAGTGCTGTGAGGGCCACCACATTTGACACAAACGAATGGACGGTTACAATAAGTTTTGGAGTGGCCATACAACTGGCATCTCGTGCACTGAATAATTTTATTTCTTCTAAGTGGTTCGATTTGTACTACACTGTTTAACAAGTGGCGTATTTGTAAATGTCCTTATTGTTGCTCGCTGGTTCAAGGTCAACGAAAAACGTATTTAGAGGAGCTTTAGCTTGACTTTGTTTAACATTAACGATATTTCTGACTTTGTGGCCTAGATATGTGATTACATTTTTCATTTCTTGGGTGTCTATAGAGTGATGTAAATATTTTACCACGATTCTATAAACTCTATCTTCCTTAAGTTGATAAGTATGATGTATTATTTTAGATTCTAACATGGACTTTACCATTTTTCCGTACGTATCCGGGCTATTACAATTAATTTTAACAGTATCGTTGGCTAAGCTTCTAGTAGTATACTGTTTTTCTTCTACAATATCAGTTAATTTCTTTTTCATCTCAGGAAAGTTAGCCACCCCGTAAACAAAAATAGGGGGAGTTTTGAAATATCCTCTTGAGTGTTGTTTGTGTTTAAGGGTTCGTCATTGTCTGTATTTAGAATGTATCTATTATTCAAGTTAGTTTCTTCCACTACAGGTTACTTGATTGGGAAATTTTTTCTTTTACGTTTAACGTCTTTCACTACCTGCCATGGGTTTTCAGTAGTTGGAATTACAGTCTCCTCATCACTGGTAGGTAGCATTCTTTCAAGCCAAGGATAATTTTTAAGCGATTGGGATTGTTGATTTGAAGCTTGTTGCATTTGTTGCTACTGTTGTGAGTTTTGTTCCTAATTCTGTGAAAAGTATGTAGTATTTATAGGCATTGAGTTATTCGCTGATTGTGGTAGATATAATTGAGGCATTACTGAATTTACTATTGGGGAATACTTCGTAAAATTTGGTGGCGGCACAGTTCGATAATTATTGTTTACAAAATCAGGGCCGTTTCCCGTTGGCAACATTTTATTATTTGGTTCAATGTACTAGACTGGTAAAAAGTTAAATTGCATGTACTTAAATAGGTATCACTTAGCAGGCGATGACCGGCCTCGCGAACAGCCTTTTATCTCAAATGGTCACGGGCAGCGTTAAACGCCTCGAGCACCAATATTTCGGAGCGCACAAAACATACGTCCGCCGCCTTCGAAATATAAGCGCGGAATGATCCATTGTTGAGGTAAAGATTCATTCAGAAAAGGAGTGGAGCACCGTCTTGTTGGAAAATAAAGTTTTTCGAATCTTAATTCATTTGAGAAAAAAGCCAGTTTCGCAACGTCACAAGATACAATGCCCCAGTAACGGTGTTACCATTAAAAAGGAAGGTCCATAAACCTTCCTTCTCGATACAATACGAAACATTTTAACCTTCGAAGAGTCTCCTTCATGTTTCAGTGATGCATGGCAGTTTTGTAGCTCTCATATCCGAACATCGTGTCAGTTTACTTTCTCACTTAGCTGTAACGTTACCATATCATTTTTGTGTATATCATTAGAAGAGTCACACACTTTTGCTTGTAATTTACACGAAGAGCCTGAACGCATGCCAGACAGTTGTTTGTAGCAACCCAAGTTGCTTTAATAGTATCTTAAGCACAATCACTTTGCAATAGCGGGATCAAAAAACAAACCATCCGTTGTAAAAATATGTTTATAAGTCGGAGAGACATTCAGAAGAACTATTTTGTATTTTTATATATAAGGTATATATAAGAGACATACGCAAACGACGGAACAACAAAATATAGAAACTAAGAACATGGAATACAAGAAGTATACGAGGCAAAGGACAAGAGATAAACGACGAATTCAATCGGGCGAAAATAGTTATACTACTTCTACCGGATACCAAGAAAAAAGGGAAAGGAGAAATAGAACTGCAGAACGGGAATATAATAATCTACTGCGGAGTACCAGAACACGAAAGAACAGCAGCAGGGATTGGCTCAAAAAAGAACTAGCAAATAAAATAGATAACTGGAAGGGATGGTCCGAAAGAATACTCACAATAGACATTACGCTTGGTAAAGAAGACAAAATAACGGTAATAGGGGTGTACAGACCCAACGACAATAATACTAAAGCAGAAAAAGATAAATTCTGGAAGACTTAGGAAGGGCAACAGACAGCAGTAAAGGAGAAATATATATCGCGGGAGATTTTAACGGAAGAGTAGGGAAAAGGAAAAATGGGACGGAAAAAGTAATAGGAAAATACGGTGAAAACATAAGAAATAATAACGGAGATAGATTAATAGACTTCTGCACAGTATACAACATAATAGTGGCAAATACATTTTTTGAACACAAAGATATACATAAATACACCAGACAAAAACCAACGACAGGAGAAAAATCTATAATAGACTATGTGTTAGTAGAGAAGCAGAGCAGGAAGCTCATTAAAGACGTGAGAGTTAAGAGAGGGGCGGAAATATACAGTGATTACTTTCTACTGGAAGCAAAAATTAAAAATTCGAGGACTGAAAATTTAAAAGATCAAGGAGAAAGCAACCGAAGCCAAGAAATATTAAGAACGTACAAATTGAGGGACAAAGGGTGGCACGACAATATGCACAAATGGTAGACAGACTAATAGGAGAGGAAATGGCAAATACGGAACAGAAGACAGTAGAACGATCATGGCAGAAATTTAAAGAAATACTTACACAAGCAGTGATAAGAATACGTGAAACTAGTAACCAAAGAAATGACCAACACAAAAGGACGAGCTGGTGGACCGAAGAAATAAAAACACAAGTACAAATAAACAAAAAAGTATGGAGAGAATACTTGGCAAACAGAACAGAAAACAAATACAATATATAAAAAAAACAAAGAATAAAAGTGAAGAATACGGTAATGGAGGCTAAGGACAAAACATGGCAAGAATTAGGAAGGAAGATGGAAGAAGAGAGTAGACAAAACCAAAAACTCTTTTACAAAGTAGCAGGGGAACTAACGAAGACCAGTAAAGAAACGATGGACAGATGAAAGGAGTACTTTGAGGAGTTACTGGAAGCAGGAACAGAAGAAGACAATACAAATATAGAAAGCGAAGAAGAAAGTACCAGAAATGAACAGACCGAAGATGAAGACATGATCACTAGAGAAGAGATGGAAGAGGCTATAAAAAAGTTAAAGAATGGGAAAGCCCCGGGTTACGATAAGGTTACATCGGAAGTGGTTAAAGAAATGGGTGAAAAGGGGAAGAAATGGTTGCTGGAAATAAGTAACAAAGCTTGTAAAGAGGAAAAAATACAGCAAGACTGGGAAATACGTCAATTAGTGCCCATACACAAACAAGGTATTAACAAACAGTGTGACAACTACAGAGGAATAACAATGCTTAGTACCCCACTCAAAGTCTACGAGCGGATATTGGAATTAAAACCTAGAAGAATAACAGAACAGACACTGGAAGAGGCACATAGCGGCTTTCGCAAAGGAAGAGGCACACAAGATCATATATTTACCGTCAAAGAAATAAGTGCAAAAAGATTACAATACAATAAAAAGACATTCTTAGCATTTCTTGATCTTAAAAAGGAGTACGCAAATTAGAGAAGAGCTGAAAATAAACCCGATGACAGAATTTACAGAAAACCGACAACTCAGCTGGTGGGGACACATGCAGAGAATGGATGAAAAGAGAAATCTGAAACAAATATGGAAAGCAAAGACTATTGGGAGAAGAAATAGGGGTAGCCACAAGAGAAGTGGGATAAGACGGATAGAGAAAAAACTGGAAAAAAGAGGCAAAACATGGACGGAAGCAAAAGTGTTAGCCCAAGAGAAAAAAGAGTGGCGGAAATTTGTGTATCGTGAACAACGCGAGTGAGGTAACTGACAGAGATAGATGAAAACACACAAGTGAGTGATTAAGATAAGAATTCTGACTATATAACCCTACACCGATTGGCAGAAGGGTTCTTGATTAAATAAAAATAAAAATAATATACAAGGTCACCAAATTCGCCCCAAACATTTGCGAGCTCATCTAGATCCACTGCTGCCGTGGCTGCTGTTATGCGGTTCCGACCACTGTAACTCGAAGTGGAAATACATAAACGGAGTACTTTGTAGACTGACATGTGCAAGAAAGTGTTTGACAGTTTTTTTTTTTTTTGTAAGGAAAGCAGTCTCGGTCATATTTGAACCACCTTGTAATAAAAAAAAGACTAGCGCCTAACTCCCTACTAACCGGGCTAGTAAGGTCGTCCTCATTTACGCATGCGCATTACAATCCATTAAGATACTACCAAAATAAATCACCTCATCGTCACTGTTTAATTTTCAAAATAATATAAATGATTTAATTTGAATGCCGCAAATTGAGCTAATAAAAAGCGAATTCAATTTAAACACTCCGGCTAAGCATAGCTTCATACAAAACGGCAAAAATTGTTAGATCCTAATATTAAATTCCAACTTCAATATTTGCGTGCAAATTGTCTTCTCATTAGGCAAAACGGAGATGTTTGATAAATGTGAAAGCGGAGAGTAACTTCAATGTCGAACTGGAGCGCTTATTTGCAATATTCTTTGCATAATTACACAGCTCGCAAACTGCGAGCAATGAAATGCCGAGAAGCATGCGATGAGAAAATGTTTCCAGATTTGCAAATATTTGACCTTCAAAATCTTGCCGGCGGTGGGATGCGGCTGCTCCGCTTTATTCCTTTTTATCCAGCTGGATTGAAGGCACAAGCAGGTTGCGGCGCGTGTTGTTAGATGGAAGTGAACGACTTAGTGGGAAATTTGGGATTTTCTTCCGACGCCCTTTTGAGGTCGCACAAACTAAAGGGCAGAAATCGAACTTAAACGGAAAAATCTATACAAAATTCATTCAAATTAAAGAGAATGATTCTCCTAAAGCGACGTTGAAAAATAAGAAAAAGGGCAATATTTATTTTGACGCCTTTTTGGTGTGATTTATGAAAAAGAGAAACTGTAATAATCTTATACTAAGCCTCCAAAACGACATTTATTGACACGTAGATGGAAAAACACACACTTAAGACGATACTTGACTTAAATCGATTGCGAAACGGAGGAAGCTAACCTGTTTCTTCTACGAGGGTAAATCGAATATAAAACGAAATTGCTTTTTACGCGCTGAGAGGTGAACAAAAAAAAAGCGGCTTCTACGCTTTCCTCTCAATAAGGATTAGCGGTTCTTTAATCAGTATTACTATGTCAGAGCAAAAGGTATTATCACGGCAGAGGGTGTTCGCGCTAATCTCCAATTACTTTATTGGATTTTAAAATAGGACCGGCCCTCTTTTGACTCCTTCCTATATACGCGCTTTAGTTTTGATTTGAGATAACGGCGGCCAATTTGCCCGCGTGTGCGGATATATAAAGCGGCTGCGGCGTCTGCCTTGCTCTTCGCACTTTCGCTCGCTTCGTTTTGAATTTTGAGTTGTGATGGTTTAGAAAGCGGGCGAACGGCTTTAAATTTTCCGTGGCCGAGAGATTTTTGACCGAGAGTTCGCCGGAGTGCTTGTTTGGCGGCAGAAGTCTCCATTTTCCGCGTGTTGTTAAGGCTGATTTGTGGCGGAATTCGATATTTTGCCTACTAACCTCTTCCCGGAGGTCGCTTTGTTGTCCGATTGCATTTCGGGGGTTGAAATTTTGCAGGTGAAAAAATTCTGTCCGATTTCCTTTGTATCTGATCCGGCGAGGAACGAGGAAGGAACCTTGTTGCACCAGGAAAGACGCTTTCGATCGACTCCGCTGTGAAGATTGGGGTAACTTGTCCTATCTTTTCACCCACACCCTTTTCCTCTTCCTGGATTCCCCAGGGTTACAGCACAGGGAACTCATTTATGCTGGAGAGCGCCGCCTCCAAAAAAGGCAAGTGTTTTAGCTTTAGTTTCTTTGTTTAAATCTAAAATTACGATACAGTCCACTTTTGAGCGTAAAAGCAGCAGAATTTTTGAAAAGACCTAAGGTGTGGTTCTAAGATAACACTTTTAAGAAACTCAAGTGTACGCGGGAAGACCACAAATAGTTAAAAATTAAAATCACTGAAGATTATTTGCATGGTCTCCGCCGATTAAAGATTGCTGAAATTCTAAGGCCTAAATAAGATCCGGTAGGGCTCAGGCAATTAAAGATCCCACTATATTTATATTATACTCCTGCACCTTTTCTACTATTTGCTTCATTACATATATCGCGTCTGTTGTTGAGTTTTCCTTCCTAAAACCAAATTGGTATTTCCCTATCAGTGTATTTGTGTTTTCTCTGAGTCTTTTTTGGATTATCGCTGACAATATTTTATAGGTTGTGCTTAACAGCGCAATTCCCGCATAATTTTTCCATTTTTTTTACTCCCTTCTTATGGATGGTTATTATTTATATATCTCTCATTAACTGGATATCATTAATGTTAACGCATATGTGTCACTTTTCAATATTTCTCCTCCATATTTTGTTACTTCGATGTTGATTACATCCTTCCCTACTACTTAATATAATTTATTTTATTTCTTCATTAGTTGGTTCTTCGATTGATATTCTATCAGTATTATTTATTACGAACTATTCCTGTTCTTAACTTTTAGTTAATAATTCCTTGAAATGTTCTTCCGATGCCACATTAAATTGTGGTTCTGCCTCTATTACCTGTCTTTCTTTATTTTTTATTCCTTTCTTTTCGCCGTTATGGGTTTTGCTTTGTTCATTTAACTCTTTATGAAATTTCTTGACGTTATTGCTTTTACTTTGGTTTCCTATTTCCTCTAGTTTCTCTTCAGCTCAATCCCTTTCAGTTTTTTCTCCGTTTTCTTACTCTTTTTTGTATTCATATCTTGCCTTGTTTTCACATTTCTCTGATTTCATTCAGTATATCCTTGCTTTCCTTTTATCTTTACTAACTTTTTGCATGTTTTATTAAACTGTGGTGTCTTTGCTGCTACTCTTCCTATCACTTTTCTAGTATCGTTCCATTTTTCTTCAATTTATATCTCCTGTACTCCTCTCATCTAGTTTTCTAACAACTATCTATCTTATCTGCATATTTCGACGATATGTGCGCACGTCCTTTATCGAAGTCTCTCTTCTCAGATTGACCAATATGTGGTCTATTGGTATTTGAGTTTTCTAATTCGGCGATATTCAAGTCACTTTATGCCTTTCAGGGTGTTTAAACTTTGCTAATAACCAAATTTGTTATTTCCACCAAATTGCATAACCGTTGTCCATTGTTAATATGATCTTGAATTGTTTGTTTCCATGCTATATGTTTATTGTTGCCTTCTTTCCCACTTTGTGCGTTGAAATTATCCAGCCCCACTGTCATATCTTCCTTGCGCATTTTTGATATCTTTGCTCCACCACTTGGTAAAAATTATCTTTCTTTTCTTCCTGTGCTGTCTCCATGGACGCGTAAATGTTTAACATTGCTAAGTTGTAGGGTTTCGATTCTATTCTTGTTTAGTTTTTATTTTATTTTTGATTTTTCCTAATATCATGCTACCCTGCTTAGATTTTCCTGAATATGTGATTGTAAACTCTTTTATTTTCCATCTCACTTCTTGTGGAGCCGCAATATATCCTTATGTTCAAATTTTTACTTTGTTCATTTTTCCTATATCCCTCAAAGTTCTCACGTGCGCAGATTTTTATTTCTGATTTTTTTCTTACTCTTCCTTACACCCTCAAACATTTGCTGTTCTTTCTTCTCCTTATAAAGTTTTATTTATTTTGAGTTATTCTTTATTACTTTCTCCGCTTTCGTGGCTCTTTTACTGCCATTACTTTTATCTTGGTTCATTGCCATTTTCATCATCGTTTATCTCCATTTAATAGTTTTTTCTTCTCGTCCTTGTTGTCTTCTTTATTTGTTCCAGTTCACCATTTGTCTCTGGGGATCTCTCATTACTTTTTATTTCCCTTCGTTTTCTCATGTTTTAACTTTCGCTTTTTCCAAGCTCCAGCGGTCATAAACGTATTCATCTATTACTAACAGTTGGGCTGAAAAGTTCGTATGCTGACACATAAGCGGCGCTAGTAGTATTAAATCCATGTGCTTTTTAGTTAACCCTAACCTTCAAAAGACTCGTGTATAAATTTGACAACTGTCGGACTATTAGTTTAGGAGATATAGTATTTTGAGTGAAGCAACTATTGTTAATTTTAAAAATGGATAAAAGGAATTTCGAGTATTAATAAAACACTGCTTTTGGCAAAAAATACCGTTGAAACCAAGGCTTGGCTTGATAAGCATTATTTAGACTGTGCACCAGGAAAATCAACCGTTGAGAAGTGGTTTTCCAAGTTTAAACGAGGCGAGATGAGCACTGATGACGATGCACGCAGTGGACGCCCGAAAGAGGCTGTAACGGACGAAAACATAAAAAAGTTTACAAAATGATTATGAATGACCGTAAATTGAAGTTAAGCGAGATAGCTGAGACTCTGAAGATATCAAAATACAGTGTTGGACATATCTTGCATGAATATTTGGACATGCAAAAACTGTGTGCAAAGTGAGTGCCGCGCGAGCTCACAATCCAGCAAAAGTTGCAACGTGTCGTTGATTCAGAACAATGTTCAGCGATATTCAACCGTAATAATAACGAATTTTTCGTTGATATGTGACAACGGATGAAACATGGCTTCATCACTACACTCCAGAGTCAAATCGACAGTCAGCCGAGTGGACTGCACGCGATGAACCGAATCCAAAGAGTGGAAAGACGCAATAATCGGCTAGCAAGGTTTATGGCATCAGTACTTATTGATCACCTTGAAAAGGGCCAGACCATCAATAGCGATTATTACAAAGCGTTGTTGGAGCGTTTGAAGGACGAAATCACGAAAAAACGGCCCCATTTGAAGAAGAAAAAGTGCTGTTTCATCAAGACAATGCAACGTGCCACAAGTCAATGAAAACGATGGCAAAATTGCATGAATTAGGCTACGAATTGCTTCCGCATCCACCGTATTCTCCAGATCTGGCCACCAGCGACTTTTTCCTGTTCTCAGACCTCAAGAGAATGCTCGCTGGAAAGAAATTTAGCGCCGATGAAGAGGTAATTGCCGAAACAGAAGCTTATTTTGAGGCTAAAGACAAAATATATTTTAAAAATGGTATAGAAAAATTGTATGATCGCTATAATCGGTGTATCGCCCTCGAAGGCAATTATATTGAATAATAAAATCCAATTTTATCAAAAAAAATTTTTTTTCTATGTTAGCCTACGAACTTTTCAGCCCAACTGTTAGTTTATCGTACTTAAGAAGGGCATTTCTTTCATCTATTCTTACTTTATTCATATAAGGAATGAGTTCTTCGTGTCCTCTAAAACCTTTTCTGTAAAATAATTATTTACCTATATACCTATACTTGTATTATGTTCAAGTTCTAAGATCTCTAAATTTTTTCTAAAAAAGTATTTTCCCAAGAAAATTAAAACGTTAGTTACCTTTAGACGTACACAGTTTTCACAATGTCGTCACTATGATTCCATGATTGCTGAGAACACTTCTTTAGGGGTATGTTTTGCCCACTGGAAAATCGCCGATGCAACGGCGAGAACAACAGATAAAAAGAAAGCACTATATATGACGGCATCACGTAATAGCATGTTCTGAGACATTGCCACCCGCGCAGCCTTATGTTTGTAAGTCAGCATTCGTGGCATCCACCTTAAAAAAACTTCCTGCATTTTTAGGTCATCATGCAAAGTGGAGTCCACAGATCCTACGAAAATGCTAAGTATGGAGACGCATGTCTAATCGACGGTCTTACATAACAACCTGCTACACTCGCGCAATCATGGTTTCGATCCGGCTGGTTTGTAGCCGAGGCTACTTTATTTCATTGTCACACAATTCTAAACTTTCTTTAAACCTTCGCATCTACGCACAAACATTTTTAATATCCATAACGCCTTCACCGCATGTCTTACTCCATTGGCGATGCTAATTTTATCATACAAGAGGAGAAAACAAACGATTACACGTTGTTCTTGAACACTAAACGTCGCGATTTGAAGCATACAAAACAACACTGGCTGCAATGACGGTAATTCGACCTGTGTACATTATAGGGTGCTGCCATCTATATTACAAATTTAGAAATATTTCCCGCGTCTTTTAATATTGACCGCATCTTTCTGCTGAGAACAAATTTGAACGCACCTCGTACCAGTGAAATTTTTAACTTATTTGTTACACAATAGTCTCAGGACAAGACTTTAATAACTAAAATAATAATTTGATTTACTCTCGTATTTTACATATAAATATTATACCGTGTCGAAGACATAATGAAGTAGCCTTAAGGATGGAAGATCAATAGTATTTAGTGCTGGAGATACGTTGTTCTAAGAACTGCAAGGAAAAGAAAATGCTACTTTATTCTCATTTTTCGCTAATTCTGTTCTAATGCTAATGCTGCCTCGAGGGTAACTGCGCCATTGTCGAGCTGCTGACTAAAAAAATTAGTAGCATTAAAGAGAATGTTTCAAACTGCTTTTAAAGTAGAGTCTCATTATATCGTTATACTTTTATTTACTTTTATCTGCGTAAAACTAACAAACAAACTAAATAACAAATTTTATTTAATTTTTATTTCCCGTTATATAATTTTTTTCGAAACCTGTTCATCTGTTCAGTTTTTTCTCGTTTAGTTGTTTTTCCATTTTCGCTTCCTTAACAAATTTCTTTCATGCCTTGAGGTCTATAGCTATTATCTCCCAATCTTTAATAACTCGATTCTCTAGACGTTCTTTGATAGCCACTAACTATTTCCCTTTTTATTAGCTGTGTCAGGGTTTTGCCCTGCGCTAGTCTTTGTATACGGGCTGGCAACCTTCTCCTTAGCTCGTTTATGATTTGGGTCATACTGGATGCATCACTTCCTCGTTTGTCGTTGTCTTCTACCAATCCTTCGCTTTTTCTCCAAATATTCTTTCTAACATTTTTCACTCTCAACTCCCCCTACCACACTTGGCTCACTTTTATTGTATACTCACATCCATAAATAACTGTAGGTTTCAGCACCGTCTTATATATCCTCAACCACGTGACACCAATTTTGACTATATTGTTACTGTGTAACGAACGCCAGTTTGACCGCGCGGTTAAGGCGCGTGACTGTGGTGCGGATGGACCCGGGTTTATTCCTGGGTATCGGAGACGGTGCGCGACACCTCACAAGCAGTGAGGGCAAACATATGAGACGCTTAACCTCTCAAATAGTAGATGATGCTCCCATACGGGGCATTTGAGCTTCACTAATATTATATACTTTGCTTTAATTTCATTACTTCCTTCACCGTATTCTATTATGTATGAATCTAAGTTCAAGTAATTATTTATTCTCTCTATCTTTATTTTATCAGCCTTCTCAAATTTGATTGTTATCGTGTTAGTTTTTTACCATCACCAATAACTGGGATCTTGCCACATTCAAGAGCAGTCCGCTTTTCATGGTCTAGTATTACATACGCTTTACTAATTATTTCAGTTCCGGTATTCTCGTCATCAAAATTAAATCGCCAACACATGCTTTTATCTTTTCTGGCTTCATTCTCTCTGTTCGGGCTTTACTACCGGGCGCCCGTGCGCCTTTACAAAAGATACCTAACTTGGCGCCGCCGCTGTATCGGAGACGCTGGACCCCTCTCTCGGGCCACTGGGCCTTAGCGAGGATGGGGTGCACGCGCTCGCGGGTGCGCCGCGCTACATTCAGCGCACAGACTTGACTCGAGCCCGTTGAGCCTTCCAGACGTTAGCGCCAGTACGCTGCTTTCAAGGGAAGGAGGACTGCGTGACAGGGAAACAGGTCAGTGTGGAATCGTGATGATTGATGTGTATGCGTCCCCCCGTGTTGTAAGGGCAGTATGTGTGCCTTGGGGAAGGAGTCACGGCGCGATCGTGGCCCTTCTGCGGCGTAGTGCTTTGCGGCAACCCTGTGTTGCCCGAGCCTGCGTGACAAGGACACAGCTCAGTGCAAAATCTGTACGTTTGTTGCGTATGCGACCTATTGTGTTGTAAGGGCAGTATGTGTGCCTCGGGGAAGGAGTCACGGCGCGACCGTGGCCCTTCTGCGGCGTAGTGCTTTGCGGCAACCCTGTGTTGCCCGAGCCTGAGTGACAAGGACACAGCTCAGTGCAAAATCTGTACGTTTGTTGCGTATGCGTCCTATTGTGTTGTAAGGGCGGTGTGTGACCCTGGGAAGGAAGCACGGAGTGCCGTGGCCCTTCCATGGAGCCCGGTGGGGCAAGGACTCGTCCGCCTAGCTGGTCCTGCTCACAGGAGGCGGTGTCCGTGGGGGCAGGTTGCCAGCTGGTCACCCTCACTGTGGAGCGGTGTCCGTGGGGGCGGACGGACGGCATACACACGCCCAGGTAGAGATCTCATTGCGTGCGGAAAAGTACCTTGCGGCTTGCGTAATTGCGTTCGCGTCACTATCGGCGTTGCGACACGATGATTTGTATCGTCGTTTACTATTGCTTCTTGTATGAATTGCATTTAGCTTAAGTTTACAACTACCAATAAAGCCTACTCTTGCCCCGGCTTTCCTCTCTAATCGCGAGAGGTTTTATGCCTAGGCAAGTAGTAACTTTCGCGTAACCCTATGTGTTTTATTAATTGGACCTGCGCTCACTCAACCCTTACTAAATCTCACCCTTACAGTAATTCTAATTAACCATTTTTAATTTTCACTGTATCTTGGTCATTTGGAAACCAAACACTCCCCGTTTCCCAAATCTTTTTGATTATCCCCAATACTTTATGTTGTACACTCGCTCCTGTACTTATCTCCGTATTTTATAAATTCCTGTGTACGCCGTTGTTGCCTGGTTCTTATTTCTTATTTTGTTTTTTATAATTTCTTCTTCTTTTGGTGTTTTAGTTGAGCCTACTTGTTGTAAAACGCTTTTCTTTGCTACTGCATCTCCCTCCATTCCCTTAGTCCTTTTAACGTTTGTTTAAAATATTCTTGCGATCTTTGCGTTATTAATTTGCTAGTTCCTCTCAACTTCCTTTCTTTATTTGCAAGATCTGTTATAAAAGTTTATAATTACTTTGTTACCTCTTTGGCAGGTTGTAGACTTCATTGAATTTTGTCTATAGAATTCTGTATCCCTTTCCGTTTTGGTTTATAACATTTTTATTCTGGCCAATCTTTTCTCCTCTAATTCGTTTTTGCACTTGCATTTCTTTATTATATATTTGATATTTGTTTTGGTATCATCTCTTTTCTTGATACTTATATAATATCCTTTAGTCGCTTCGGCATTTTTTAAATGGCTTTTTATATTTAATATCTTCCCATTTCTATTGAAGTTTCTTTGAAATGTAACTTGCACCTCTTCTTTCCTTGTATCTTCTATTATTATACTTGTTTTATTTTTTTTATAGTAATTCGTACCATAAAATAATTAAAGTTGATAAAGATTGATGCTTAGTTTTTCAATTAAGATGTGATCGATATGATTTGTTAACTTTTTGTTTGGTGCACGCAATATTCTTTGTATGTCTTTTCTTGGAAAGTGTACTTACAATCCTTAGTTTTTATTACTGTGAAACTGTTAAAATAATCTCCGTTGTCATTAATTACTATACCTGACGATGCTTAATATCTTGAGTTGGTAACTAATCATACTGTTTGTTGTCTTTCTTCCCTTCTTCTACACCTTTTATATGGGCGCGTGTTAATTCAGTTATTACCTTGTTTTGATCTTCACTTCTAAATCTACCACTGTTTCAATTATAATTACCGTGTTTTTTATTTCCTCATTAAGTAGAAAACCTGCCCTAGCATTTTCCTTCTGCCACCCCCGTTGAAAATATAGCAGCTTCTAATTTCGGTGGTTATATTTTCTCTTTGTTTTATTTCTTGTAGGATCAGTTCATCTATTCTATACTTTCTTGCTTTGCCTTGTCATGATGTTAAATTAGGAGTACAGCAGTTCCTGGAAAAAGAGATTGGAATCGAGGCAAGGATAAAAATGTGTAGCAGGTAAAACAGACCAAAGAATGAGATGTAAAAGGCAGATTAAGAAAAAAAAGAAATATAAAAAACAAGGTAACCTATCAAAAACTTAACTTTGCACACAATACATGAACTAGAGATGCTCCAAATTCAGCTACTGCAATGCTTCCTCTTTTTCTTTCATATTTTACTCTTGTCTCTTGTTTCCTGTCTATCAAAGACGAGTGCTTTTATCACTATGTTTTTCGTTTTTCCAAACTTTTTTCTTTTCATGTCTTTCCCCAAAATCTATTATTCTTTGTATGAGTATGAGTTTATTTTCTTTTCTTAGTGTTTTTGTATCTTTCAAATACTTTTTCTGATCTTGTCTAATTAATTTTACGTTCATCGCCTTGTCCACCATTAACGTAAATTGTTCTATTCCTTGCTTTCCCGTATGGCATAACTTTAGATTTTGATTAGCGTTCTGGGTTTTTTTTCCAAATTTTGTGAACATTTTCAGAGAGTGATTTTTCTTCCTTTTCCTCTCCTTAGCTGTTTCAAATAAATTTATCTGGTATATAGGAGCTGTTTACGCTCAATGCCTTTACCCGTTAAATTTTGATTAGCTCGTGCTTCTTACTTTGTTTTATATAGATTCTTCCTCTCTAATGTTACATCCTTCTCTATTACAATATCTAGCAGCCATGTTTTATTTACATTTTCTCGACTAGGCTTCGAAATGTTGGAGTAAATTCAAACGAAGTGTATGTTATAGCTATAGTATCTCTTAGTATTGTTTTTGATTTACTGTTTCTATTCTTTCATCTTTTTTTTTGTTCAAGCTGTCGCTATAGAATTATCTTATGCTCTTTTAAAAAAATCGAATCCATGAAATGCACTGATACGGCAGAAGTCTGGCCTTAAGGTTTCCGCCGTGTTTGCACCGCCTTTATCTCCCATCTACACGCAGATCCGCACACGATACAGGCTGCCGAAGAGCCGGAACGGAAGCGAAAGAGGAGAGGATACGAGGAAGTGCCTCACACGAGCGCCGGATAATTGCCGAGACGTTCGCGCACTTTTATTCTCCTCCTGCAGGCGATTACAGCCGCCAGGAGTCTAATGAAGCAGTCTAGCGCGGGAGGGTAATCCCGAGCAATAATAATTGCAGCCCTTGTTAAGCAAATTACTCGGATTTTCCTGGCTCGCGGTTTACGACCCGCTTACAGCCGCGGCAGGTCGCACACGCTTTTATCTTCACCCTCTTGCAGGTTTCTTTCTCTTTCGCACTGCGATCTTTGCAGTGGCCATCGATAAGGACCTTATCTGAACTAATGGCGATCACAGCCACAAATTCTATCAACTGATGTTCTTGCCCGCTGAGACTTAACTAATTGTGCGTTAAAATTGAAATTTCGCCGAAACAAAACAACGAGCGCAACATAATCGTTGCGCCGTCAAAGCCAGAGCCCGAAAACGGAGACAAAGGAGCCGAAGCATTTAATTCGGCCGCTTTGTGCGCGGAGCGCCGAGTTCATTTGCACATGCAAATGCGTCTAGCGCGTTAATGCCGGTCAGCGCAAAAACTGCGAGATTTAATCTTGCATTACGACTTGTAAATGCCAGGTTTAATGTATGAACGGGCACGGCTCGGGAGAAACTGCCGGGTGGCTTTGAGGCGCGAGCCTGCGTTATTACAAAAGCGGCCGGGCGTTATTTAGCTCCAAAGTTTAAAGCCCAGCGGCGCTAAAATAATCTACAGCGCCGGGCCGGCCCCGTAATTCGGTCTCGCATATTAATTGCGGATTTTGACGAAAAATTTGGTTTATACACATCCTCAACTAATACTAATGATGAAGAAAGACAGAGTACTAGCCTCCGATTATTATTAATTACCACTGCATATTTATAAGAGTGAGTGAAATGTAAACCATATTTTTTCTGGCATTGTAAGATGGGCGGAAAAGTGGACCAGAGTGACTGAAAGGAACATTCCGTTGGCCGGTAGCTGAAATTGTTTTTGAAGTGCAGATCGAATCCTTATTATGCTTTACGACAATACTTGGCTCTATACAAAATACATAAAGGACGGCGAAGCAAAGAACACCCAGGTGCAGGCCCCCTCCAAAGATGAGAAAGCCCCCCCCTCCATAGCCTTCATCATAATGAAATCGGAGGAACTCGGGGTCCTGCACGTCAACCTCCTGTCTCAGGAAGTTCGACAAAGAAGGCTTAGATATGGCCCTGCTACCCTATTTTCACATATTCATCAAGGAGAAGCACGAGCAACTGCCCACAGACTCACGCAAGGACAAGCTCCAATCATCCCCATACACGTAGGAGAGCATCAAAAATTGAGGGAGGGGTTGAAGGCGAAGGCCATATTGAAAATGCCCATCGACAACCTTGTTCCCAATTACTTTAAATTTGTAAAATTTTTAAAATTGTAATACCAGATAGAGAAAACTGGAACGAAGGACTTTAAGCCTCCGCAGATTTTATCTCATATACTAATAGCTCCAAGGCTGCGTTAGACATTGTAACATAGATTCCTGCTCCTGGAATTTCGCTTGGAAAATTTTCTACAGCCTTTCAGGCAGAAACCATAAAACAATGCGAAGAAGATAAAAATGCTTAGCATTAGGGGTAAGAAGATAGGCATCTTTTCGGACAAAAAAGCAGCACTTAAAGCTCTAGGTCAAAGGTTGCCTAGGACTGTATGGGTACTTTGAGATAGGAAAAAACGATTGTCTGATCCTTTCCTAAGTACCGGGACGTAAAGGCTTCAGGGGTAACGAGATGGCAGACTTATTGGGCAAGGAAGGATCAGAAACAAGACCCATCGGACCCGAACCCCACTGTGGCATTTCAAATAGTGCCATAAGAGCATGAATGGATATTTAATAAAACTTGGGTGGAACAATACCAACCATTTAAAACGATCGAAGAAGTTCATATAGGAACCGCGACAAAAACATCCTACGACTAAGCAGACATAAACTTAGGGTAATAGTTGACCTGCTGACGAGACACTGTCGCTTTAGGAGGCATTTAAATCTCTGAAGAGTAACGGATAGCCTTTGCAGATTTTGCAAAAAAGAACAGGAGACTGCAGACCACATTTTGTGCTACTGTAAAGGTCAGATTCCTACAAATAAGAGGAAAAACCAAAGCCAAAGAGTTATATAAAAGAACTTCCCTCTAGACTTTGGGGACTAGTCAAAAACCTAGACCTAGAGAGAGAGTTCTAACGAATTAGAGGGATGCACATATAATAGACTAAGAGTTACAGTACAGAAAGCTGTTGGGCGCACCCCATTTTATATCTTCGGAAAGGGGGTTCTACGTTTTTGAGTAGCCGTGGAGCCGTGGGCGATTGAACAGTGAGTCTTTGTTTACGACACCTTTTATTCGGTGGTGCAGGCTCAGCAAAGATTTACTTCAATGTTGGTCAATGCGGTACCATTCCGTTTTACCTAACAGTACTGAAATGGTTTAACAACTTTAGAAAGTACTGTGAGCCCTAAAATAGCTGGGGGAGGTGATAGGGCCGTTAGAACACCAGAAAAAACTTAAGAGTTCGCCAGCCCCCGCCATTTAGCGGCACGATACTTTGACGTCGATCCAATGTCAAAATTATTCAACGTTTCCAGTCGAAAACCATTCGTAGCATGGTAGCCGCACCCTGGTATGTGACAAACCAGACACTCCACGCAGACCTTGACATCCCCTATGTGAAAGACCTAATCAAAGAATATGCCATCAAACATCAAACCACAATGGAACATCACCCATACGAAACTCTGGCACCATTGACAGTAAATCCGCAAAATCGATATCTTCAGAAGAAATGGCCAAAAGACTTAACCGTCTAAAGAAAGGATGACTCCAATTGGAGTAGAGACCCATCAAGTCTCGTAAACACATACTATTAGCTCATAGGATGTACATATATTCTGATTGCTGATTATAAATAAATTTAAAAAAAATGTTATTTCGTGCTATGTACATATTAATTTCTGTTACTAAGTTTCCTAATCTTGTTCTGTTTGTTTCACCATGCACCGTTTCTTTTCCAACTACTGCTCTCCAGTATTCCTCTTTTTCCATTTCCTAAGAGAATGAACGTGTCGTGTTCTGGGGTGTCTTCACAGATCTTTTCTATTTTATCTTAAAACGCATTTTTCTCTTCGTTAGTTGCCACCTCTGTTGGCGTTTATGAGTGTGATGTTAGCTATACAATTTTTTAATTTAATGTTAGGAACAGAAACAGAATTTTGACCGCAAAAATGTATTTTTGACGTCCTATCTCCCTTCTGAAGCTTTATAAAGTGCATATCGCTTGTAAAATTGATATCTGTTTCAGCATCTTATCGCGGGTTACAATTCAATGGTGTCGATCAAATATACGTGATAAAATTTTGTTTTAAGCTCGAGTAATCTGATTAAGACTACTATAAATGATGAGGTAGCACCAAGTGTCCAGAGCAAGAATAGAGGACGTCGAGGATGAACAACACACAAGACTCCCATCAACGTCTTACATTCCAGTCAATGTGGCTGAGGTCAAAGTGGTTTGGACTTTGAGCGACAACTGAGTCTTATATTATCCATTGTGTATGAAATCGTCACACCGGAATTGCAGATTCAAAAAATTCAAACTACATTGATTCCTAAAGTTTTAAACAACGCATAGAAGGACAACATGTGGATTTCCTAGGAGCTTTTGAACTGTGTGGGAAGAAAACCTCAGTTTCTGAAGAATGTGGTAACTAGTGATGATTTTGAGTACGATCCTGAAACGAAGGGCAGAGTTCTGTCACACTATTTATTATGTTTGACCAAAATGAAAAATGAACTCAATACATACAGAGTTCGTACTATTCCAGCAAACGCTCAACGCTGAAATTTAGGCGAAGTGTCACATACCTCTTCACGGGTATCACCACGATAATGCGTCGAGTTTCTGGTAATGGCGCCACAACCTCCCTTTAGCTTAGACCTGGCCCTACTTGATTTAATTTTGTTTCTCTATCTAATTGAAGAGTTTGGGACAGTTAATATATAAGCTACTGTGAGGAGTATTTTGAAAGAAATTCCACTTCAAGACTTCCAAGCAAGCTTGACGCGTAGCGGAACTGTTGACAAAGATTTATCATGCTCAAGAATGTTATTTTGAAGAATATGAAGTGTATATAAACAATTAATATGCGGACACTATATCATATAAACATTAATGTTTTTTTGTATCAGTATAAAATCTGTGCTGCACTCTCTGACAGACACTTCAAATACAAAAATAAAAACTCTAGAATATACAAATATACAAGCACATGACGCAGCGCGCTTTCTGTGTGTTAAACTGGCAGGGTAAAGTGAGGCTGCGACGGATAGCAGCGCAGTAATGGCATAGATAAACATCCAAGTGTTAAGTTGTGCAGGTCTAGTCGTGTGTTGTTTCAGATAACTCGTCTGTTATAAACAGCAACCATCGGCCATATTCTGAGAAGAGGCCGAGCACTCGATGTTTTCGTGCGCTATGAAAACCAACAATGGAAATATCGCGCTATTTATAACAGCATTCAACGGGAACCTATAAACTAATTGAAACCGTTACCGCGACGAACAGATTTCGCCTCAAGTGCTTCCTGCATAAATGCACCTTGCGAATTCTTCAAAAGATAATTAATTAAAATAAAAACAACATTGGAGCCTGCTTGAGCCGCTATTAACTTCAGAGTCGGAGTGTATTACTCCACCCTTCCTTTTCCTCGATAGACCTATAAGAGAACAACTGTTCAGTTGATATTAAAAGAAAGATTGCCGATAAACGGCGACTCCGACAAATATGGCAACAAAGTAGAGCAACAGAGGACAGACGTTGATTTAACACTGACTGTAGAAACCTAAAAGAATTGATTAAGGAAACAAAAAACAAATATATAAACGAATACCTGAGCGGATTGACTGCTTCTGAAGATACCGAATACTTTCTTTGGAAAGCTACCAGTCGCCTAAATCGACCTCAACAGCAAGTTCCTCCAATTCGCAACAAAAATGGCACATGGACACGCACTGATATGGACAAAGCAAAAGTCTTCGTAACTCATCTCCAAGAAGTTTTTCAACCATTACCACATGACGATGAACAACGTGATGATCATGAAGTGGAAAACTATCTGACGGCCCCCTTCCAACTCTCTCCACCCATCAAATCTTTCTCCTTTGCAGAAGTTGAGTCCTTAGAAATATCCACTGCAAAAAATCGCCAGGATATGATCTAATTACTGGACGTATACTGAAAGAACTGCCCTCCAACGTTATAAAAATGGTGACGATGATCTTTAATAGCATACCACGAACGGGTTTTTTTTCCGGTCCAGTGGAAAGTCGCACAGGTGGTTCTTATCCCAAAACCTGGAAAACCGGCCAACGAGCCTGCTTCATACCGTCCTATCAGTTTATTACCACTCTTCTCCAAACTTTTTGAAAAACTTTTACTGAAACGGCGTTATCCCATCCTGGACAACGAAAACCTGATTCCTGATTACCAGTTTCGGTTCAGAAGTCGACACTCCACCGTTGAGCAGATAGATAGAATAGTAGATACTATTAACGCAGCATTCGAAGATAAAAACTACTACTCAGCCGTTTTCCTTGATGTCAGTCAAGCCTTCGACAAGGTCCGGCGTGAAGGACTATTTTTAAACTAAAGCGGATTCTACCACACCCGTACTATGTGATCTTAAATCTTATCTAGAAGAGCGGTATTTTCAAGTAAAGTTCGGAGAAGCAATCTCACATCTTTGTCCCATTAAATCCGGAGTTCCCCAAGAAAGCGTTCCGGGGCCAGTCCTGTACGTCCTATATACAGCCGATATACCCACGAATTACAATGCAATTACTGCAACATATGCTGATGATACGGCAATTCTTGTAACACATCATGCCCCTATCATTGCTGCACAAACCTTGCAACAAAACTTTGATGATGCATGTAAATGGTTAAAAAAATGGCGCTTTAAAGCTCAACTGTTCCAAGACCGTGCAAATTACTTTTACTAAACGCCGTGGCACGACGCCGGACATTAATATGGATGGTACTCTCCTTCCTAAAGCAGACTGTGTTAAGTATCTTGGTATGCACCTTGACAAAGGACTAAATTGGAGAACACACATTTGGACAAAGAAGAAATATGGCAACCTAAAACTAAGAAAATATTATTGGTTACTTGGCCGCAACTCTAAACCCTCGCTTGCCAACAAACTACTTGTCTCCAAATGTGTGTTAAAACCAATATGGAGCTACGGTATCCAATTATGGGGTACGGCATCGCACTATAATATAGAAATCCTGGAACGTTTCCAAGCCAAAACGCTCCGTATAATCACCAACACACCCTACTTTGTTCCTAATAAAGAAATACTTAAAGACTTGAAAACGCCAAAAGTAAAAAAAGAAATCGTTCAGTGCAGTGCCAAATATATTCAGAGATTAGAAACACACCCGAATCCGTTAGCGTTAAACCTACTCGACAATAGTGCTGATGTGCGCAGACTAAAACGCGTTAAACCGCTAAATGTTCCCACACGGTACTAATTTAACTTAGGTAGTAGGTATCCATTGAATTATTTAATAAGTTAATTACAACGAGGGGCGTCACTGGACTCTCTCTCACATGTTAATTTTAGTGCAATGTTACATTTCTGTATTTATCTGATTTTCTTATTGCTATTGTAGCAGATGCAAATAAATGTCTTAAGAAAAAAAAAGTTCTATACAACAAGAAGTGTCTCTCAAACGGACAATAACTGCCTGGACGTCTTACACGCCGCGCCGCCGGCAAAAAGCGACCCCCTGCCTGCAAGCGCGCGGCGAATCCGCCCCGATTAGCCTTGGCAAAGCAAAACCGCTAAGCGCAATGAATTATAATAGCGCCCCGTAATTAACTTTAATGGAAATTTATAACTGTATTTGCATGCTAATGCGCCGTTGTAGTGCATCAGCGCCAACAAGGCGACTGTTGGCGCGGAATCGCGCGATCGCATCCTTTGAGAGCGGCGGCGGTCTATCGTACCGCTCTAGTTAATTAAAATTTGACGGCCGCTTTCGGGGCGCTTGCGTTTTGCAATACAATTTTAATTCGAGCGCGCATTACTTAATTAGCAGAATAGGGGGTGCGGCTGCTGAACAGCTGACCTTGGACGGAAACGTGCGATTTTCACATTATGCATTTTATTTCATTTTTATCACTACAGTTTATTAAATGGTTTTACTTTTATTACAATATTTTACTCTTTGAATGATATAGTCCTTGAATTACAAACATAAGCACTAATCAAGAGTTAATTATCAGAAACATCCAAGGGCAATGGATATATCTTAGCAATTGGTCTCTTAAAAACCTTGCCTTTATATTGCAATGTAACTACTGTAGTTATTCCATCTGCACCTGGGTATTTCTTGATAATACGACCCAAAAACCATTTTCCCGGATGTAGTTTATCATATTTGACTAAGCACGATTGTACCTAACAATAATTCTCGCCAAGAATCGTTCCACTTATAGCGGCACTGTAGTGTTGTGAGATACGCGCATTGCCACATTTGCCACAAACATTGTACCATACGTTGTATCATGAGCCATCTATTTAACTGATTAAGTTTTAAGTCTGTTAATGATTGTTCGGGCACACCAATCAAAGGTTCCCCTACCAAGAAATGTCCGGGAGTTAACGAAGGTTCATCCAGAGAAGTACGCACTAACGTAATAGGGTGAGAATTGATACAAGCCTCGACTTGAGTCAAGAGAGTGTAAAATTCTTTGTATGACACGCTTTAAATGACCTTTGACAGTCTTTACCCCAGACTCCCAAAAACCACCAAAGTGGGGGGCACTAGGAGGGATAAAATTCCAAGTTGTATAATCGTTGGCAAGCAATTCAGCAGCCTCAGTAACTATCTAAGATTTCTAATTTCGAGACGCAAGATCTAATTCTCGCGACGCGCCTACAAAATTAGTCCCATGATTGCTGCAAATTTCCTTGCAGTGACCACGGCGAGCAGTGAACCGGCGAAAAGCAGCTAAAAAGGCAGCTGTTGTAAGATCTGTAACTGACTCCAGGTGAATGGCCTTTGTTACTGTAACACAAATAGGCAAATGTAAACCTTACTTTTGTTTTTACAGCGACCTGAATAGAGTTTCGTAGTAACTGGTCCTGCAAAGTCTACACCACTTGTGAGGAAAGGACGACTAGGTTTGACTCTGAAGTCGAGTAGGTTTCCCATAAATTAAACAGGTGGTATAGCCTTCTGCTTAAAACAGGAAATACATTTTTAATTGCAGTTTTAACCAAAAGTTTAACACGAATGATCCAAAACCTTGGCTAATGTAATTAAGGGTAAGTTGACTTCCTCCATTTCAAATGAGCGCCGAAAACAATTAATCTTGAGAGAGGACGGTTATAACTCAAAATAATAAAATTTTTCATGTTTTTTGCTAGCGCTGCATGCAGAAGTCTACCGCCAACACGAATAATATTGTCATAAGGATTAACTACATATACGAAGTGTGGCAGAAAAGTAATGAGACTGATTTTTTGTTTACCAATGTTTTTATTATTTTCAAACATCAATGTTATCCCCTTCAAAGTAGTTCCCTTGGGCAGCTTCACATCGATCGAGACGTTGTTCCCACTGTTGGTAGCAGCGCTGGAAGTCTTCAACCGGTATGGTCTTCAGCATGTCCGTTACACTCTTTTGGGTGTTTTCTAAAGTCCCAAAATGACGTCCTTTGAGGACATTTTTAATTTAGGAAAAAGGAAAAAGTCACAGGGACTGAGGTCAGGTGAATAGGGGGATTGGGGAACCACAGGAATGATTTTTGAGGTCCCTTTCGCATGTGCAAATGTTCAGTCAAAATTTGATGAACGGTAAATCTGTTCAAATTTAATTGTTCACTCAACATTCTTGATGTTAAACGACGGTTTGATCTCACAAGAGTGTTCACACGTTCGATGTTTTCGTCGGCTTTCGAAGTTGAAGGCCTCCCTGAAATTCCGCTGTTCCATTTTGCGTAACGCACAATCAAAATACAACTTCACTAATAGCAGTCACAAAAATCACGTAGTTAACAAAACGAGTTGAAACTCGCACTGAGCTATGGGAGGGTATTTATACACGAGCTCTATCAACAACAACAGCGTAGCGTTGCCAGATCGCTTACAGTGTTACAGTATCATTACTTTTCTGCCACACCTCGTATCTTACTAGTTTTATGAACATGGTTACCCTGAGAAAGCAATGTAATCTCATTTTCAAAGGAGATAGGTTGTGATAATCGAACACAAACATCCAAACCCAATTTTAATTCATCAGCTGTGAGGTAACTACGTTCATTCACAGGACTATTTACAATTTTATTTTTACAACACTTTATAAATCTTAAACAGTAAGCAGTAGCGCGTATTAATTTGGTAAGAGTGGAGAATCTTTTTAATAAGAAATCGCAATATCATTACCAACAACATGCAAGTTGTGCTTCTAACACAGTTTCAGGAATTATAATTTTAGGATGAATAATAGCTTTATTATCGCGCAAAAATTGCTCCACCATAGTTTCGACTGTCGTAAATTTGCTGGATATGTACCTCGAGACGCCAAATCAGCTGGATTACTTGTTGAACTAACATTATGCTATTGAGAGACTTGAGTAAGAGATAATATTTCTGATGTACGATTAGCAACGAATGTAACCCAAGTGTTTGGCGGTTTGCAAAGCCAGGCCAAAACTATAGTAGAGTCTGTCCAGGCATAAACTTTATCATCATTAATTTTCAGTATAGTTTTTACATGTTGAAGTAATCTCGCTAAGAGCACTGCATCGCAAAGTTCGAGGCGTGGAAGTGAAATTTGTTTTACTGGCGCTACTTTAGACTTTGCTATGAGCAAACATACGTAAATTTTACCATCATTTCCCCAAACTCTAAGATACACTACACCAGCATAAGCAGCACAAGATGCATCACTAAAACCATGCAGTTCAACTCTTGTGGTGCCGTCAGAAACTCCAAGCCATCGTAGGAACTGAATGCTTTCAGTGTGCTTAAAGTTATTAAGGTAAGTATTCCATTCATTTTTTAAATCTGTAGGTAACTCTTGATCCCACTCTACGCCAGCTAACCACAGTTTTTGCGTAAAGATTTTAAGTAAAATAACACCTGGTGTTAGCCAACCTAAAGGTTCAAAAGTTTTAGCAATTGTGGATAAAATACTTCTTTTTGTTATCTTGTTGCGAATAAAATTTAACTCGAATTTAAGTTCAAAATTGTCTGTTTAAGAGTTCCATGTAATACCTAATGTTTTCATGCACCTTGCAATTCCTTATCACAGTCTGAAATATTATGCAACACAAATTCACTATCGGACGCCCACTTATGTAACGAAAAACTTCCGGGCGCTAACAATTCTGTTATTCTTCTTTGCAGATATGCAACATCTTCTTCAGTGGACGCGCCTGTCATCAAATCATCAGTGTACGTATCCGTTTTTAACAGCTCACTTTCAAGAGGGATCTGTTCTCGTTCTTCAGCCAGTTGTCCCATAAGTGACGGTGAGTAGTCGGTACTCTTGCATGGGTTGTGCCAAAGACTTTCGCCACAATATTCTCTGGGAGTCAAGATCTTCTTTAGATACCAAAATCTGTCTGTACATCTTCTGGATATCAGCAACCAAGCAGTATTTGTGTTGTCTCCATCTGTTCGGGCTTTACTACCGGGCACCCGTGCGCCTTTACAAAAGATACTTAACTTGGCGCCGCCGCTGTATCAGAGACGCTGGACCCCTCTCTCGGATGCGCCGCCTCTGGGCCTTAGCGAGAATGGGGTGCACGCGGTCGCGTGTGGCGCCGCACTACATTCAGCGCAGGGACTTGACTTGAGCACGTTGAGCCTTCCAGACGTTAGCGCCAGTACGCTGCTTTCAAGGGAAAGAGGACTGCGTGACAAGGAAATAGGTCAGTGTGGAATCGTGATGATTGATGTGTATGCGTCCTCTTGTGTTGTAAGGGCAGTATGTATGCCTTGGGGAAGGAGTCACGGAGCGATCGTGGCCCTTCTCCGGTGTAGTGCTTTGCGGGAACCCCGTGTTGCCCGAGCCTGCGTGACAAGGACACAGCTCAGTGCGGAATCTGTACGTTTGTTGCGTATGCGTCCTATTGTGTTGCAAGGGCGGTGTGTGCGACCCCCCTTGGGGAAGGCGGGTAGCACGGAGCTGCCGTGGCCCTTCCATCCTGGGGAAGGAAGCACGGAGCTGCCGTGGCCCTTCCATAAAGCCCTGTGCGGCAAGGACGCCTAGCTGGACACCCTCACAGGGGGCTGGACGGGCCGGCGCATACACTCGCCCAGGTAGAGAGCTCTCCCTTGTGGCTTGCGTAATTGCGTTCGCGCCACTAGCGGCGTTGCGACACGATGATGTGTATTGTCGTTTACTATTGTTCATTGTATGAATTGTATTTAGCTTAAGTTTTACAACTACCAATAAATCCTACTCTTGCTCCGGCTTTCCTCTCTAATCGTGAGAGGTTTTATGCCTAGGCAAGTAGTAACTTTCGCGTGATCCTTTGTGTTTTATTAACTGGACCTGCGCTCACTCAATCCTTACTAAATCTCACCCTTACAGTAATTCTAATTAACCATTTTTAATTTTCATTGTATCTGGGTTTTTTGGAATCTGAACACCATCTGGTAATTAAATCTGTAATATCTTGTTGCAGTGAATATCCAAACAATAATTCATGATTTAATGAACTTCCTTTTCAGGTGCAGCACTTCCGTCGAAGTCTACCCTGAGCTTCGTGCTTAAGCTCGTCGGCCTAAAGACAGCGCGATGAGGTAAGTAGTATGATTGTGATATAATACTCATTTCTGTTTCAGCCACTTTTATCATATGACCATGTGATTCATATTGCTCCATAAATTTGTCCTATTCTTCATTAAACTCTGCTTTTTGTTTAAATCGTTTCTCCATTTGATGCAAACAACTGATAGCAAAATGTTTGGAGTTACCAAGGTTTGTGGCAGAATCATCTCTGAAACGATGTATCGTCCGTCATCATTATGAGTGAGTATTCTTGAAGTGTTCTTCACATTGTATTTCAAGATTTGTCATAGGTTTTTTAAGTGGTAGATTCTCTTCAATTTCCCAAAATCGTCTTAACAACTGATCTACTTCTAGCTTACTGTGAGTAACTACGGTATTGTGTTGTTTTGCAGCAGCACCAGTTTGTGAAACTCTCCCTGATATCAACCACCCGAAACAAGAGTTAAGTGCAACAAGAGAGTCATGTCGGTGTAAACCGTTAAGTATTATGTGAGAATGCACGTCGGCACCCCGAACAACATCAACAGAACTTGGCTTGTGGAAGTTAGGATCAGCAAGATCTAACTGCATAGATAAAGGCCAAGTGTCTTGCAAGAATTTACGTGAAGGCAACAGCGAAGTGATGAATAATTCCTTGTGGACTGTATTGTGAGTGTAACCATAGATTTTGTAGTTACTACTGATGTGTTGGAAATACCAGATATTTTTCCGATAACTGGAGTACGATCAAGATTCAACAGTTGTGATGCTGCTTCAGATATAAAAGATCCCTGTGAGCCTTGATCAACAAGAGCTCTTAATTTGTAAGTATCATCGTTCTTCGCTTTAACGTTAATTATAGCAGTTGCTAAAATAACATGATCATCGTTGGTTATTGCCTTCAGATTAATGCCGAGGTTACAGGATGGAGTAGATGGTGTATCTACAGATTTTTCCTTTTCCTTTTCAGCTTCTTCATTTGACTTGTTAGATATTGTGTAGTGGAGCAAAGTGTAATGCCTACGACCACATTTCTCGTCGTACTTTGATGGCATCTATTCACCTAGTCACCCTTAAAAAGGCAGTTGAAACATATATTATTCTGTTTGATGACATCTTGACGTTCTGAGTTAGTGAGGCAAAACCTTTACAGTAGCAAACATAGTGATTCTGTGAGCAGTGTGTGCAAGTGGTGTCAACTTTTGTTCCAAAACTTTTGGCAGTAGCAATTTTGGGTACGTGAGTAGGTTTAAATATTTCTTTTCTTTGTGGCTCTTTGATTTGTGTGAAGTTAATCATTTCTATAGTTCTAAATCTTTTCTCAAGAAACAAGTGGAATTGCTCATAGATGGGAATTTCTACAGAATTTTCAAGAGATTGTTCCCAAAGTTTGTGAGTTTCGATGTCTAACTTGGAAACCAATGTGTGAACAATAATCGCATCCCATGAATTAATATCTATTTCTAAATTTTTTAGTGATGTGACGCTTTGGCAGTTGCATCTAAAATATCTTTAATACCTTTTGCAGATTCTGAGTCTAATCTTCGTTGAGTCAATAAACGATTTAAAGTAGTATTCACAATAACACGCTTGTTCTCATGACTTTCTTGGAGCTTTTTCCATGCATCACCATAATTCGCTTCTGCTAATGAATTGTTCTGCTTCGCCAGAAATACTAGCTTTTAGATAATGATGTTTTTCTATTTTGGAGAGGCTACTCTCATTACTCAAGAGTGAACCAGTGAACGTGGGTATTGGGAAGATTCGGTCTGAAACTTGGAGATTCATTAAGAGTATTTTGTTTCGAACAAGAAGTTCTCAGATCAACATTTTCTTGTTTATTAAACTCATACATGTAATCTTTAATTAACGTTCTCAGCTCTAGGTGTGCCTTCTCAGTATTATTATAATATTCCTCAACATCCATTCCGAACCTTCCTTTTGGTTTGACACAATTGTTAAGATAATAAAGTTATAACTTTTTACAAAACTTAACCAATGTTCATTTAATGTGTCCATCTTTGTATCTAAGAACCATCTAGTTATTTTTGTGTTTGTAAGTAATTTTATAATTTTTGAGGAATAAACACACAATAAGGCAAAATGTAGTTGTGTTTCCGCCATGGTCCTAAAACTAAATGTTGTAGTAATTATCACGAAATTCACAAAGGTGCGGTGTTATTTTGCTTTTAGTATGGCCAACTACAAAGTTACGAACTTACTTACTTACCAGTTTTAGTTTTTTACTGTCAATCGCTTCACTAATTACTTGCACAACCCCAATTCTAATATTTAAATTACTACAGTTTATTAAATGCTTTTACTTTCATTAAAATATTTTACTCTTTGACATTTAACTTTTTTGTTGACATTCTGACCTTTCCATGAAACTAAACTAAACACATCTCGTTGTACACAAATTCCAACTTAAAACAGTTTTCTAAATTTAAAATTAACAGTAAATTAAAACAACAGATTTTTTAATTTCTTTAAAAAACATTTTAACTCGGCTATTATTTTCTTCTGGCTAAATACATTGACATTTTCCAACTTTTTTTAATTTTTGAGTAATATTACAATCTATTCCAATTAGGACATTATCTAATTAGCGTAAAAGAAAATTTGACATGTATTTAGCGTTGTCCTTTAACGTAATAATAACTAATTATATAGAAATAGGGGAAATTATAGAGTACTAAAAAGCAATATAGTCTCTTATCCAAATATCAACCTCACCTACTAGTAAAAAAGTGGCGCAAAAGTCATTACTTGATTTCCTAAGGCAGGAACTTCAGTTCGCATTTGACTTTCACAGATATCCTTCTTATCTCTGAAACCCATTTCACCACCAAGAGCTATATTAAATTTTCAAATTACAATATTTATACAACAAGTCACCCTGACGGTGATCATAAATATCACGAAAATTACCTGTAAGCCACAATTATCTCAATAGAAAATTCAATCGCCCCTCTAACAATCTCAGCAATTTATTGCCCATCCAAACATATTATTACCTCAGCAGATTACACTCAATTCTACAAGACTCTGGGCGACAGATTTATAGTTGCAGGTGATTACCATGCAAAACATGAACAGTGGGGCTCCCGATTAACAAAAACTGACGGACGTCGATTATATGCTGCTATACAAGAAAATAATCTCATTTGTTTATCCACGGGCGAGCCCACCTACTGACCAACAGACTGTTGAAGAGTTCCAGACCTCTTATACTTCGGTATCATAAAAGGCTTAAACATAAACCAATGTACCATCACATCCTGCATCGAACTAGCAGCAGATAACTCAGCCATTACGATAACAGTATATTCACAGTTAACTAAAATCCAACCACCACTTTCACTTCACAACAAACGTACAGATTGGAAATACTTTCGGAACAGACTCGAGTATTTAATAGATCTACATGTCCCGCTAAAAACTGAACATGACATAGAACGGACAGTAGTGTCATTCACAGAACTTATCTTGAGAAGCCACTCCAAAACTGCTAACCACTACACATACTAAAGACATTCCAATCATCCTAAAAAATCAAATAGCTGAAAAACGATGTCTCAGAAGACGTTGGCAACTTACCAGATCGGACCGAGATAAGCGAGCCCTAAACAGAGCTAGGAAACTACTTTACCAACATACAAACAAATGAATGTAGGACTACCTACAAAACCTCAGCGCAAATGAACGAACAGACTACTCGCCGTGGAAATCAGTACGAAAACCCCTATCAAGAAGGAATATGGTCAGTGGGCTCGCAATAATAAAGAAAAAGCGAATGCTTTTGCCGAACATCTCACCGAGGTCTTTACACCCTCCCCCTTGTCAATGTCCAAATGAAAAAATAGAAATCATTGCTTTCCTGGACTCACCGTTCCAAATAAATTTACCCCTCAAACCCATAACCAACAAGAAAAAAGAAAAAAAGAAGGCCAAAAAAAGCTCCAGGTTGCGATCAAATTACTGGAACGATCATCAAGCATCTGCTAAGTAAAATTATACGAGCCCTTACATACCTGTACAATGCAATACTCACTACTCAGCATTTTCCAAGCCAATGGAAAACACAAATTATTATGCTACCGAAACCAGGTACACCACCTGGTGAAATAACATCGTACAAGCCCATAAGCCTACTCCCAGTCCTGTCAAAGGTTTTTGAAAAACTGATACTGCGTAAAATAATGGCAATCCTGGAAAATCAAGAATTAATCCCTAAACACCAATTTGGCTTTCGGAGTTAGCACGCATTATTGAACAGGTGCATAGAATAATTGACAAGACTGTTCTGCGGTGTTTTTAGACGTAAAGCAAGCCTTTGATAAGGTATGGAATCAAGGCTAAAAACACTTACCTTACCAGCTGTATGAATTTATAAAAGTTTGACATATCAAATCGGCATTTCTTGATAAAATACCAAAATGAAACCACGACTATCAAGCCCATCTCCTCGGGCGTTCCACAGGGTAGCGCCTTAGGCCCCGTACTATATTTATTATATACAGCCGACCTACCTACATCTTGATTAACAACATCAGTTGCTTATGCAGATGATGTGGCCATTTTAGCCTCACATGTAAATCCACAATCGGCATCGAGGTATCTCCAAGTACATCTCAACAAAATTCAACGCTAGATTCAACCCTAAACAGACATCAATTTAACCACACCGAATCAACAAAATACTTAGGAATACATCTCGATTGGAAACTAACCTGGAGAACCCACATATTTAACAAGCGATAACAACTTGGTCTACAATTTCGAAAATTATACTTGCTGATCGGAAGAAGATCGAAACTATCTTTGGAAATCAAGCTACTAATATATAAAACAGTTCTTAAACCAATATGGACTTTCCTTATGGAGAAATGCGTCCACATCAAATCAAAAAATCATTGAAAGATTCCAAAACAAAGTGATGCGAACAATTGTTAGTGCACCGTGGTACCTTCCCAATAAAGTGATACTTAATGACCTGAGTGTACCGTCAGTGAAATCCGAAATACAGACGTACAGTACGCGGTATAAAAACAGACTGAATGTTTATTCAAATTACAGTGTGCACCAAATAGACGACAATAACAAACCAAAAAGACAAAAAAGTTTTAAACTATCAGAGTTGTTTATTTAAACGTTTAAACTTTTTCATCCGGGCCCATTTCACAGCAGTTTCCATGACTTCTCTCAAAACTTCTGGCGATAAATTATCCACTTCTTGTCGGGTGTTCTCCTTTAGAGCCGCCAAGGTCTCTGGAAAAAAATCCAAAGAAAGCAGTCTGGAACGGTCAAATCGAACGATCTTGCGGGCCAGTGCAAATCGCCGAAACGAGAGATTAAGCGGCCGGGAAATCCTTGCTTTAGAATGTCGCTCGCGCAGTGTGTGCAATTGCACCGTCCTGGTGAAACCACATATTCTCCAATTCCAATTCATCAATTTGCGACAGCCAGAAGTTCTGTAGCGCTCATCAGTCACAGTAATAGTGTTGCCGTCCTCAAAAAAATACGGCCCAATCGCCTTTTGTCCGTAAACACTGCACCAAACAGTGTCTATGAGATGATATAATGGCTCGTCGTACATTACACGTAGATTTTCAGTGCCCCAGAAGCGATAATTTTGATTATTCACGTATCTGCAGAGGTGGAAATGAGTTCGTGATAATTTTCAATAGAAAATCATCCCCATCACTGTCGAGCAGGTCTGCAGACAATAGGCGATGTATTGTTTGCACTTTGTGGGGGGGACATCTTCAACTCTTTAACCAAAATTCGTTGTAAAGACAGTCTATTGATGCCCAATTGCGTGGCCCGTAGTCTGAGGGTCGTCTTGGACAACTGCAGCAACAGCAGCGATATTCTCAACCAAACGGCTGCTTCAGGGCCGGCCACGTTTGCTACTATCTCGTGTTGAGCCAGTCTTCTCGAGGCGCAGTGTTTATCCAGGTCGTACCACGCGACCAGAGAATCGACAACAAAATTCACGTGAGCCAAAACCACGAACCGTAAAACATTGTGATTCATGGTTTGTCTACCTGTATTCCGCTTCTGTTTACTTCACAAATGTCAAAGTCGCAATGACATGAGACGCCGTTTGCAAAAATGAAAGCATCTTTCGAGAAGGTGATGACTTTTGCGCCACCTGTTAGTATACCTTACTTTCGCATGAGCGGGACCCTACATGGAAAACAAGTAAATATGTCTTCAGATGTTGAAAACGTCGAAAATAATTTAAATTTGCCGGGACAGTCATACTGTTCATCATCATTAATGTCTACTAAATTTTAATGGAAAAACAAAAAAGGGGCCCTCAGTCCAGGAGCCACCAGAAGCTGGAAAGAATCGCTTGGCTTGACGCAATAAAATTACAAAGTAATAGAAAGTTTTGCACTCTATGTATTTTTGGAAAACCAACAAACAGTAAAAGAAATTAACAGACTGAAAGTAAGAAGAAATGGGTCCTGCCAATACGATGGCACCACAATTTACTACTCTGGTAAAGACGATAACGACCCCCCAAAATAGATATGGCGTTAAAATCTTGATAATAGACAATCTAAAACAACAAGATTTTTAAGCGACATAAATGGAGTACCGGCGTATTCAGATACCGATATTGGCTCACACCACAACCTACTAAAGATAAAATTAAGACTTTGCCTTGCAATCAAATAGAAGACAAACAGGCAAGTCGAGGTTCCTCTTAGTTCGAACAAAATCCATCTCGAACTTTTCATCGCTATGTCCCTTGCCTCCTTGTCAATTGAAGAAACCACACTATAATAACACTTCTAATTTTAGTAACGAGAGACATCATTGACCCCGCTACATCAGCTTCTCCGTTGCTTTCTGGGTCCGGCCACATTTGATCTTTTTTCCGATTATTTTTCCGTTCTTATATTGTTAGATAGTGAAGAAGTTGATGATGTTTTTATTGACATCCAGTTTCCTTACAGACATTTCAAGTTACCGTGACCTTTAGAGGCACCAAAAACAAAGTTTATAATTCTTTACAAGGTCCCAGCACTAGTCTTTTTTCATTTTCTTGAATCTTGGTCAAGATAACAACGGACGGGTTTCAGAACATCCCACCTGGCAGTGACGACTAGACAATTATCCCACGGATTTCTATTTTTCTTCGATTTACTGCTGACTGTTCCAGAAGTAGACATCTCATCGAGAAACTTCGAGAAAATTTTCAGATCTGGCAGCTTTCTGCATTTGCCCCACATCAGCTTTTTCGAGATTCTTCGATAAGGAGAGGGTTGTTCACATAGAGGAGAAGCTTCATGTTTTCAGCAACAGAACAGAAGTTGGAACAGAAGCAATCCCGAAATCAATGAACGCTTGAAAATCCTTCTCCACGAGGGTAGGCGTAGATCTTGATTTTCCCAGCATTGCAGTGAGCAACTTTAGTCTTCCAAATCTCTTTTCTAAAATATCTAGGGTCTTGATCAATGGAAAGTCTAATTTCAACAAAGGATATACGGTTTTTCTTGGCTTTCCTCGGAGATACTTCAAGAGAAGGTCTCAAATTTGGTGAATTTCCGTTGAATTCCGGTAGTGGCGTTGGTGATAATTGCACGTTGTTTATTTCTCCAATCTTCACGCTTCTTCTTGATTTGACGGTTACGCCGCTAGATCTTCTATGTTCTTCAATGTCCTCATTATAACGCGCATCTGCGCCTGAATCAGTCATTTTCCTGTTTTTGCTCTTGCTTCAGTAACATTAAACTAAACCTGTCTCTGTTGCTCTTTAAAAGCTTCCACTTCTTCTTTATTTCAGATTCGTCAACTAGTTGACGCTTACCAAAAATCTTCTTGAACTTCCACTCCTGCCGCTATGGGCTAGGAAGATATATTTAAAAGCTGGTGGATGCGCCACTAACCGCAAGTCTTCAACGCTTCCAAATCCAGCATCAGCCATTCCTCTTATCAGAACCATAAGTTTTCACTAGCTCAACGTTCCAATTGCGCAGTTGTCATCCGTGTGTGAGGTCCTTGGTCTGACTCTTTTCTTCTCTGGGTCGTCATTCAGCTCCGTTCGTCCATCTTTAAATTTTGTTGCACCAAACGCTGACTTCTTTTTGACTTTGGGTTGTAAACGCCCTCTAATATGCGATTTGTTCTGGTTAACTCCTTGGGCTTGCAAAAATCTGATAATTCCACGCACCTTACGCTTTACGATTACACACGCCATTTTTGTTTGCTCCCCGAAAGTTAAACTGAGTCTTGAACAAAACGGCGCTCCAGACTCTACTACTATATGCATGAATATGTCTAGTGGTGCACATAACAGCCTCCTGTACCTTTAAAATCGGATACTCCTCATATAATCCTAGTGAAAAATTAGTATGGTTTTCAGTTCCATTGTTAATCATTTTGGATGTTGCAGCCCCCCACGTTCATTATTGTGTAGTTAAATTTCAGCTCCAGCTTATATCTGCAAACTGCATACATTATGGAAAGATTTCCTCCACATGTTTTCCCTTAAATTTATATCAGTACAAGTAGTACAAGCCCAGATTCAATGCAAATTACACCTTCTCTTGCTGATGTCGATGCTTGATGTAATTCAGTTTTGGGTCGTTGTATTGCTTAGTTCATTACAATTACCGGTTACTTAAGTTATCAAGGCGAACAATACGATTTTCTCCATACACCACAGCTATCAAATCAATTCCCACGTGTGCGCCAACACGCCAGTGCATATTACAACTCCCAGCCGCGGCTTGTAATGAGTCGGGGAAAGCGATTCCGCCACTCGAGCGGAAAACAAATCCGTTTTTTCGGCTACCCTCCGGCCCTTCGCTTTCCTCGGATGCCCGGGGCGCGGAAAACTCTTCGGCTCCAGGCACGGCCGAAGGGAAACACGGCCGGATGATAAAAAACGGAGCGGGAAACCGTCGCGCCGTGTTGGGAAACGTGATCTATGAACCATAAACCCGATCAATTGTGGCGGCACGCAATGCCACTTCCGCCCCATGCTCCCTCATATTTCGCGGCTTCAAGAACCCGCGCGCGCCCTTATTGGGCCTTAAATTTTATCCGCCCTTTGTACCACTAAATAATCGCCAGAGAAGGCGACGCGCGCTCTGTGACAGCTCTTAGCAGTTGTCGAGATACATAAATTTTGGTTTTCGACTACCGTTCGTGGGCCACTGTCGGTCTGCAAGAAAATTATTGCTACTTAATACACGGTAAAGGAAATCTTGGCGTTCGTTACGATGGAAATTTTTTCATGCATGTGCCGCGAAATCTTAGCAGCTTTGGAAGCATTGTTATCACAGAACTGATTGGTTTTACCAGAATCAAAATTAAGTACGATGTGTGCAATCTATAGTCTATATGACAAGAAAGTGACCATTATATTTTGGTAAGGCAACACCGCAGCGTCATCTATGTTAATTCGTTTGAATCTTTATTTCGTGCTCTTTTGTGCAGTATATAATTTTCCGGTACATTATGTTGTTGATGTCAGTAAATTTGTTATCTTTAGTGAATGACGTATAAAAAGGCTTAAATATATATACAGAAAACCGGGGTATTCGTTATAAAGTGGATAAAGTATATTTGGAGGTTGCGAATGTAGATGACTTGCCGAAAAAGAGAATACAGTACTGGTCAAAAGTCTATTGACCACATGAAAATTTTATGTAAAACAAATACTTTGCCCGAGGCCCCCATGCGTCTGAGTGATGTTTATAAATGGAAAGTACTGTTATTTGGTGTACGGATAGTATGTGTTAGGAAACCTCGACGGAGTTAGACGAGAAATACCAAGAATCGGCGATGATTTTTATTTTATTCGTTGCAGAAACCTGTTACGCTATTGAGGAAGCCGTAACATGATCGAACGAAAGCAGGAAGCCATTTGGAGAGAGAGGCAACGCAAGCTCATCATCGTGCAACTCGCCAACCAGTTCAGCATCACCAAACAAGTCCAGATATTGCGCCGCTGAAGGATCAACGGAGGAGTCAAGAAGATGTATATTCCTGGTAGACCAAAGATTAACACTTGGTGAATCGACATCTTAGGTATCTCGAGGGACAACCTGCGCTTGATAAGAAAACATGGGTATCTGCAGAGAATCGTGAGGCTAGAGTCTCCAGGGCACGCACGCACTTGAATTGGACTCGTGCGAATTGGGATAGAATCATTTGGTGCGATGAGCCGAAGTACACTATGTTTGGGACTGATAAAGTCAAGGTCGTTTGACGTCCCGTGGGTTCCAAATTCGATCCTAAATACAAGCTTCCCATCCACAAGCAGGTCGTGGGGTCGATGTCTGTCTGGGGTGTTTCTCTTCTGATAGACTGAATCCCGACCACATGCTCCGTGAGCACGCCAGAAACTTAAAAGGGGATTCACTGACCAGCAAGATAATGACCCCAAGCACAAGAGTAAGACGGTCATGGACTGCTTCAAGAGCTGTCAGATCGACTTGCTCGACTGGCCCGGCCAGAGTTCGAACCTCAACATCATAGAACATATTTGGGATGGGCTGGAGCGTTGCTTGGTGGGGCAAAAGGCCAGTAATACGGAGAAGAAGTTTCCTCAGCCATAAACTGCCTGGGTGGGCATCCCCTAATCGACACATTACTGGATTCCATACCTCAGTCATTGATTCCAAGGTCGTTGTTGTTACATCAATTTCTTAAAGTATTTTTTATAATCATGCATAATATACACGAAGAAAGAGGTTGTGTTTTGGGGCTAATGTTTTATTCTCAAAGATAAAACTTTATAGTCGATGAAATATTGAAGTAAAACCATCGACTATCCACCGTCCAAAAACGCAAAAAAATGGTTGGTCAATAGACTTTTGGCCAGTACTAGCTCACTTCACAACAACGAAGAAGACAAGCAAGACCTTTCGCTGTGCTGTGTCCAAATAGAACCCCGCAAGAAAGAAATTCAAGTCTCTCTAAATGCGTAAAAAGTTTTTTCGATCAACTTTGAAGAAATATTTACTACGAGAAAAGCACTTGGAAAAACTACTAGCGTGGGAAAAGCAAAATTTTTATCAAGATTAAAAGAATATTACCTTCACAGACAAGTCTTCTTTCTGAGCGTCCTGTATAAGTGGAGATGCTTCTGCAAACAAGGCTTTGGTTGCCTCAATTTAGACGCTGAGAAAATGTGCGCCATCTACCGGAAATGCTTGCTAAAGTCTGCTGAAAAGTTTTTTGGTTCTTACAGAAGAAGACAATGACCATAAATAACGCAACAAACTACAATGTGTAGTCGTTCATGAAAATGAAGCTCAAAGGAAAGCCAGTGTTCACGGTAAATTTAAAAGATATGACAATTTTTACCAAATGATTATACAGAAAAGCTCGTCGAAACCATAGGAAAAAGGTGTAAAGCTATAATTAGTAATGGAAGTGATTGGGACAGATATTACGTAATTGCGCAAGAAATTATAATGTATGTTTCAATAGAAGAAAAATTATTTAGATCTTTATCTTTTCAAGATTACAGCTTTCATGATAGTTGCAAAATTAAAGCTACATTTTTGAAATTGACGAGAAATGCTAAATCTCCTAAGATGCTATTTAAAATTTACTTCCGTATACACTAAGCACTACCCAAAAAATACAATTAAACTTTCAAGTTAAACGAAAAGTTCTTCTTTGGTTTTGGTGTCCTAAGGGACATTGCGCGATGCTTGGTCATTTTTAATTTATAAGTGCAACAAATGTATAATATCAAGTTTACTTAGATTGAAGTAACACTACAAAATAACTATATCGCCAACAGAAATATCACAATAATTTCCTTACATCCCACCAACTACTTATTAATACACATTTCACACTAATACACAATGAAACCGACAACATCTAAACCACACAAACATAAAAGTTGATATTAGTGATAGAGAGCTGGAAGTGAAGAAACGCAAAGAGAAAAGCAAAACAATGTATTGGGCACTCCCAACACCCATCATTCAAACATCCAAAATCATTACAACCAATAATCTACCACAAATGAAATTGAATCATCCGAACGAGGGCAAGTATAAACAATCACAAATTGAACAAATCTTAAACCGCTGCCTATATTCATATATGATGTACAAAACTTCAAAGTCGTGACAAAGAAACCTATCAACGGAAAAAATTACTGTACGCACAATTGAAAAGTATAGAGAACATGCAAGGAGCCTAAAAGACAAAAACATAATACACCACAGGTATCAGATAAAAGAAGAGAGTACATATCGGAGTAAATGAAAATCTATACTACTCCATAGCAAGTGAAGATATCAAACATAAGTTCTCAAACATAATAAGTGTTAAACATAATCTAACCGTTATTTTTGTTATTTGTTTTGGAGATAGACAAACACCAACTAGACAACATTTGTTATGTTACAATATACAATATACAACACTCCTCCCTATCTTCCAATACAAACTGTCCAAATACCAAGCCAACAAACAACAAGTGAGAAAAGAAAAGCTCTGCGTGGCACTTCAAGGTGTCTGCCGTTTATAGCCTACCACATCATACATCATCGGAAGAATGTAAAAATTTTCTCCGAACCCTTGACATCAAATTTGTTGTTTGACCAATTGACTTTTTTAAAACCAATATTGCATCTGACTGTACACCACTGATCGTCTCCGAGAGTATTACTGTTGTAAATAAATCTTTTCTCCGATTTAACTCCGAAAAATACTGACTGAGCCTTGTTCTTAGAACCAAACATAGATATTTGGCTATGACTGAAATTTGCTGGTCTCCGAAATGATAAAAAGCAAATAGTATCACCGCTATAACGCTACATAGCCGACAACTAAACGCAAGAAGTGCAGAGCTAGAAAACTATGGCAAAGGTCCAGAAGTATTATCGATCGACACAACTGCAATAAACTGTCTAGAGAATTAAAAACAATCTTCAAAAAAGCTCAGTATAACACTTTCCAACAATATATTGTTAACATCTCAGTAGACCATCACACCATGTGGGGGAAAAAAATTAAAAAGCTGCAATGCCACCTAAATAAAGCCCAACGGTGTATATATCTGAAATGAAGTTACCTAAACCCAGAGGTATAAACAAAAAACTAGAAAACTTCATCCATAGTAAGGCAACTTTCCTTTTGGGACAGAAATTTTCCCTGAATAATTTCCTGTCGGCGTTTTTTGGTGTTTTGGGTTGTCCTATATTTATGGAACACTACAAAGTCCTCTTACACACACCAGCTTGTGACTTACTCCAACCCAGACCAAATGCCGAAAATTCCTAGGGCAAAAGTACTGTAACTTTACCTGTTTCCGTTACGATGGCTCCTACTCGCTATCACGCCGAGGAGCTGAAGCAAAAAATCACTGACGCCGTTAATTTTGGCCGGAGCGGATTTGAGATTGCCCGTTCCTTTTCGGTTCCAAAGATTTTCTCGCGTTATCGAGCACGAAGTGATGTCCAAACGGCATCGAAGTCCGTTCATCCTGTTGTACGGCAAATGCGATTAGGACCGAATTGAGTGACACGGAACAGGAAAAATTGTCGGTCTGCACCGTCAGACGACATCTTGTTAAGGTTGTACTCCATGGACGACGTGCCGTCAAAAAGTCGCCGATTTCCAAGAAGAACTGGAGCACGGCCACAAGAACTGGACTGTCGCCGACTGGTCAAAAATTCTTTGGAGTGACGCGAGTAGATTTTGTTTGTTTAATTCGGATGGTGCAACGTTCGTTCACCGCCCCCTGGGCACTAGATTTAATTCCCGGTACTAGGAACCCACGGTCAAGCATGACGGTGGCACTGTCATAGTCTGGGGTTGGTTTAGTGCTCCGTATCAATGGAACAATGGATCAATTCGTCTACACCGACATACTGCAAGGTCACATGTTCCCGTTTGTGCGCCGAAATATGCCACGCGGATGGGTTTTCCGGCATGAGAACAACCCCAAACACAGATTCGCGCACGTCTAGGAATGGCTTGAACAAAATTATGTTTGGGTTGTGACCTGGTCAGCGCAGCCCCCAGACCTCAATCCTATATTGGTCAGAAGGTTATTGACTCGATGCCTAATCGTTGTACTGAGGTTATTCGTAATAAAGGTTGTGCTGCACGTTATTGATGCTTGTTGATCATAATTGGACTTGTTTCAATAAAACCGGTTGAATTTAATCAGCTGGAAGTGGAGTTGCATTACTTTTGTCCGGTATATTTCCGGCCCTTAGTCGTAATTATAACAAATTTTGGACCTGTGCATGCAAGCGAGTGGGTGTGGGCTTCCGGTGGTGGGGAACAACCCAAAACACAAAAAACGCCGCCAGGAAATGATCCAAGGAAAATTCCTGACCAAAAAGGAAAGTTGCATTACTTTTGGCCGCTAGTGTATCGTGACAAGTGTCCCTTCCGATGAGGTTTTTCTCGCCAGTATAAATCAAGGTGGAAATAATTAAACTTAATGCACATAATCCTATCACAGAACAAATTTTCTTCTTAACAATCATCTATGTGAAGTATTGGGTGTCCCAAAGTGTTGCCAACGACAGTTGAGGGTTATTACAAATGGAGCGCTACACGAAAGAACAACGCGTTTGCATTGTTGATCAATATTTTAAAAATAATGAAAGTTTGGCAGCTGGCTGCCCTTCAACAAGTCGTTCGACACAAAACATCGAAGCAGTTCCTGAGTGTTGTTGCGAGTCCATCAATTCGGCACCGTGGTTAAGAATTGGGCATTTCGAAAAGCTCTATACAGAGTATTCTCTCGAAAGATTTGCATCTTCATGCTTACAAAGTTTAATTGACTCAAGAACTGAAGCCTACTGACCACGCACAACGAAGAGACTTCATTGAATGGATTATGGAACAACAAGTGGACGCTGATTTTTCGGACAGAATCATTTTTAGCGAAGAGGTTCATTTTTATCTTGAGGGTTTTGTTAATCGTCAAAATTGTCGCATTTGGGGTAAGAAAATTCACGAGTGATTGTTGAGCAACAAATGCATTCACAACGTGTCACTGTTTGTTGTGGATTTTGGACTGGATGTATCATCGGACCATTCTTCTTTGAAAATGCGGCTGGTCAGGCAATAACAGTTAATGGTGCTCGCCATCGCGACATGATAATCCAGTTTTTTGTGCTTAAATTGCAAGATATGAATGTAAACGACATGTCGTTTCAACAAGACGGTGCCATATGCCATACAGCGCACGAAACAATTCAATTACTGCATCAGTCATTTCCTGGTCCCGTGTTTCCTATCAAAAGTACTTCTTGCGTGGATTTTGAGACACCCTTTATAACCAACTGCCCCATTAAACGGAAATATGTTGAAATAATCACGATCAACAACCAGATAAACGTCCACACGGAACGTGTTATCGTCCTACCAGTCTTCTAAAGCTAAGTATTCGAAAGGCTTTTACTGTAAAGTATCTACAAAGCACGTGGTTCTTTAACACTCCTCCCCAGTTTAGATTTTAAGAACGGCATTCCACAATCAACAGGTAATAGGATTTGATAACTCAAACGTTAAGGGAGCATTCCGATCTCCTCTTCAAATTAAAAAGCACACTATTCTATTTTCTCTTAAAGTTCACCTAACTGACAGTACCTTCTCATAAAGACACGACGACTACCAATCCAACTTCCATTCTTCCATCCAAAATAGTGTTGTTGCACCACTCCTTACCCAAATATACACAGCTGACTTACCTGAAACAAATAATACTACAATTACCTCGTTTGCTCATTTCGTATCTGTATTTTGCAAGTAAAAATAGAGTAGTGGTTTTTAAAAACCTGTAACCCATCTGGTTTTCCTTATTTATGGTAAAAGGAAAATCAGTTAGTTACATGTACCAGTCGACGGATCAATCAACTATGTATCTATATTTACCTGTATCATCTTATATTAAAGTTTAATCCGAAAAGAACCCATCCAAACAAACTGCACACATCTGGACCTTAAGTTCCACCAAACGTATTGGCTTACTGGTCAAAAATTCCAGTTTTCGTTAAATAGCGCACCCAATGAAACTGTTATTAAACCTATATAAATCTATAGACTCCAATTATGAGGAAGTGCCAAATTAATAGACCTAAAGATTATAAAAATGTTTCAGGCTAAAGTACTTAGTACAAATATCAATATCTCATGATACATTAGTAACACTGACCTAAAAATCTCTATCATCACAAATGAGATCAGACCATAAAAATAATTTGATACAACAGCTGTAAAGGATGATTTAAATTGACGTATATATACCTTAATAAGAGGAACATCGTTTGCAATTACTTTAGTTTCATCTTTTTATTTGAGAATTAAAGAAATTTGAGATTTACAAGTTACCAATGCAAAGGGGGCACGGCACACCCATTATAGCACTTATTTTTCGAAATCAAAAATTTTTAAAATCAAAATCAAAAGACCATACAAGTCCTTCGAAAGCAGTTTAAATAACTGTTGTAGGAAAGAATTTCTAAACAGTTTTAGTCGAGTGCAAAGCGATAAAGTTTTCAAGTTTAATTAAAAGAAGTCACCAGAGGCGTGGGCAGCTCCTACGTGAATCAACTGCATAGCACTAAAGGGACACCGAACGGTCCAGTCCCGTCCCGCTAGCGCTTTTTGTTCGCGAAATCTCAACAATTAAAAAATTAGCTTCTCTCCTATCTCCCCAGATTTTGAAATGGAATACGCACGGGTGAACATCTATCTGTCCAAAAAATTTTATCCGAATTGGTTACTTGAATTTTAAAAAATGTAGCTTTAAACTACTGTGAGTTAATCGAAAATAAAGATTGCCGTTCTTTCTTCTCCCTCAAGTTTCACATACAAGGTTTGTATAAAAAGTATCGGAAACATTTTTTCTGACGTAATTGTACGTCGGTGCGCGCTCGCACCGCGCATGCTCGGTGGTGGGGAATGTAACCTTCAAGATGCGGCAAGCACCAGTCGCCTGCGAGCGTTCGTTCAGACTAGATCGTGTTTTTAGTGATCCCCTGTCTAGTGACTCGGTGTAAGTGCAAAATGCAGCAAACGATTGAACAGCGGTACGCCATCAAATTTTGCGTTGGACTGGGAAAATCGGGTACGGAAACGTTGGGAATGATTTGCCAAGTGTTCAAGGATGAAAGGATGTCACAAACTGCAGTTTTTAAGTGGCACAAGCTCTTCAAAAATGGCTGAGAGAGTGTGGATGACGAGCTCCGCGCTGGGCGGCCGTCGACCTCAAGAATCAACGGTAACGTGCAACGTGTGGGTGAAGTGCTAAATTCAGACCGCCGATTAAGTGTGAGCATGGTCGCAGATGAAATTGGCATTGATAAGATGACTGTCGACACCATTATCTCTAAAAATTTGGCGATGCAAAAGATCTGTGGTAAACTCGTCCCGAAGGTCTTGACGGGCGACCAAAACCAGAGGCGTGTGTCTGCTTGCGAAAAGAAGAAAACCCCGGCTTTTTGGATAATTCCCCAACCCCCTTACAGTCCCAACTTGGTACCAGCAGACTATTTTCTATTCCCAAAAGTGAAATCCTCCCTCAAAGAACATCAGCATGTGATCCTAAGTGCCGTCAAAAAATCTTACACGCTTACCAGGGAGCTTTCAAGCCGTGGCAAAAGTGTGTCGACGCTCAAGGGATGTACTTTGAAGACTTGAGGTATTGTAGCAATATCTCAAATAAATCAATTTTCCGAAACTTTTCCCGGTACTTTTTATACAATATCAATAATATCAATAATATATATAATATAATAATATATATATATATATATATATATATATATATATATATATATATATATATATATATATATATAATTATATAATAATTTATCAATAATAACTGTTGAGGTAAATCTTCTATTAGTTCCAAATCTAGTCTTCGAACCTAATAACTTTTTATTGCCAGATAAATATTTCAATTACGTGTCGACAGCCACGGATTACATACATACATGGCCTGTCTCAAAAATATTTGGCCTTATAATACAACAAATTACAATTCATTTTCGCGCCATCGTTTCATTGACAATCGTTGGATAAGGAAGCCGAGAAATGTAGCCGTCTATAGGTCGTGTGAAAAGGTCGATGCGTTATCTCGTGCCCACAAAATGAACCGCTTTGCAGTTGGATGATAATTAGTGTCGATTTTTACTCAAAATGCGCATGAATCTAAATCGCATTTGAAAAAGAATGAGATCTGTAAGAATTGCTTCGCGCAGACGTCATAACTAAGCCGCTGGTGTTTTGGCAGTCTATTTTTTGGGTCTGTGCTACATCAGGAAAGTGTGAAAACATTGTTGTGAATTTCCCCTTTTTGATCGTTGCTACAGCAAGGTCCTTTCAACATCTGTATTGATCCCAAAGTATAAAATTAGAATATCCGGTCCTTATTCTAATGGAAATACAGCAATGGCGCACTCTACATGTGGTTGTGTATCGGCGTCCAATTTCCAGTTGATCCGGTCAACGTTCAGACATGCGCTACAATCCAATCTTGTTGACTGCGGGTTATAGCGCGACTATATTTATATTAACAGTGGCTCGATATATTTGCAGCAGACATCGTACATGAATTTTAGAGATGTTACACAAGTCTTAAGCTACTTTTCGCTAGCACCATATAAGCTATTTTTGATTAACAGCGCTAGCCTTATTAGTCCTTTATTAGGATTCTTTTGGGTCTGTTTAAAAATAAAAGTGAATAATAAAACTCTAACATTTAAACAATAAAAAAAAGTAAAAAATAATTAATAAGAATCTAAGAAACAGAATACTTATTGTACCGCAATAATTGTTATAGAACCACTGGATGGTCATTTGTTGCTTATGTCTTATACAGCACAAGTTGCAAAGTGAGTTATAAATATAAAATTACATTTTATATTGCAATCGCTGTAAAAATTTCAAATCTATCCTGCAAGGCAGCTGTAAACCTACTTGATCATGTTGGATGTCAACTTGCATAAGAGCACACAGTTGATAGACATAACCTTTTTGGTAATTTACCGTTTTTTTCTTTTCTTCTTCTTCCATAGCACTTCGCGTCTATTTTTGAATATACGCCTCTTCAATCTTTCTTCATCGTTCTCGGTTGGTTGGTTGTTGGATCCATTTAAGGTCTGCTGTTAATTTGAGGTGGTCTACTCCTAGGTCTTTTAAAAGTATAAGTTCTCCATATTAATATAGCTTTGTACCATCTATCTGAATCGCTGCCATATGCCTGCATATGTCCATTTCAGTTTTGCGACCTTTTCTGTTACATCTCTTACTTGGGTTACTTCTCATATCCAGTTATTAGATTTTCTACATTTTAATTTTATTCCCAGCATTTTTCCGTCTACTGCTTGTTATGTTGTTCTTAAGATATTATCATTTTGGAGGCCATTGGTGTTTCAGAGTGAGATTTTATATATTTGACCCATTTTTGTGTGGTTAATACCTTAATAGTTTTTTGTTATGTTAAAATTGTTTGTTGCAATATTATTTTTATTACATGTGTCACATCATTAGGTTGTTGACAAACCTTTATTATACATTTTTTTCTGGAGGCGAAATCTTAGTATTTGGTTTTGCCATTGTATTTGGTTTTGAGATTCTAATCGAGGAGGGTGTTGTGTCTGGTTTATAAATCGAAATGACTATTGTTTTTGTTATTCTTATTGTTGATGGTGTTGCGGGAACCGTTTCTATGGTTATTGTTATTGTTAGCGTAGAGAAAGTCTAGTATTTATTTGATTTGGTAGTCTTTTCCTGAAATAACCTAAATATGTTCGCAGTTTTTATAGTTAGCAAGGTGTTCGCTTTGAAATAAAACACATCGAAGTGGTTTTCTATCATCGCAGTGCAGGGTCGTAAGAGGAGCCGTTGCCACCTGTTTCCCATAAGGCGAAGTTAAAGGCACCCAACCCTCAGTCATAGTGCTTGCTCCCCTCCCATAGTGCCGAGCGAGACCGGCCTATACAACTAACTCTGACGGATGATGGCGAAAAAGCGCCTCAGTTTCTTTAGTTCAGTACGCGATAGAGACTGCGCGATTCCCCTATCATACATATCTCCTTCCCTCTAAAAGCCGCCGAGGGTATTCATACGGGGGCTGCCAATGAGGTTCTAGGAGAAACATGTTAAGGAAGATTTCCTGGAATAGGGATTCCAGGTGCTGTCTTTCCGAAGAATGAGGCGACTACGAGATAAGCGCCCTAAAACCTCCACCACGTCACGGATGTGATAGTATCTGCAACGGCGCCCGCTCCGCCAGCCTTCCCGAAGCTTCGGTCCTTCAAGGGCACCATCAACTTCAAAGACATCTTCGGAGGCCTGGTAAGTTATGCTGACTACATCGCTGCTATCTTTAAGCCCACTTTATGGATAAGTAATCCATCCGGCCGATAGACTGAAAGACAAGAAGAAACCAACTTCTGAAATTCGCCTGCAGTATAGTTTGGATGTCAGCTATCTAGAAAAGGAGGCATTTCAGTCTACGTCAAGTCCTGCCATCTGCTTCCACACGAAGGGCCATAATGTTATTAGGCTGGTCTCCGTTTCCATCCAGTAATACATCTGCTTCGCTACAAACCCTGTTCGCTCCGGGACCTCTTACCTCCGAAGCTAAAAAGGCGGATACTTGAGAAGAACCGGGCTTGACGGCTCTCACAGTATCTCTAGACCTTCTGAACGAACAATAGTGCGCAAAATCGCTGCAGAGGTCAAAACCGCCGCCGCGGAGCACGACAACACTGGTTGAGAGAGTAAGTTGGAGGCACTCTGCGTGGCTGACAACAGCCCCTGGAGGAGGGAGGGTTAAGGTCCTCTGGAATCACTCAATCCGCCAATAAAACTGAAGCATTCGCTGACGACCTGGAGCGTGAATGCGACCTCAGCTACGACGACGCCGACCATAAGGCGAAAGCCTCAGAAACACCTAAATCTAGCCACGTACAAAGAAGTTCCCCAACTCATCCGAGCTCTCAAACAAGGCTCCTAATCCGAATGATTTTTCCCAAAAAGCCAATCGTCTACGCACTCACCATTGTCCTCCGCTTTCACCACTTCTCGAGCCCCTAGAAGATGGCGGACGTCATCATGCTCCCCAAAGCTAGAAAGCCTGCGACCTTTCCCTAGGACTACCGGCTTATCAGTCTGCTGTCGATTTTGGAAGCTCGTGGAACGAGTAATCCACAAGTGCTTGAGAACAGCTGTCGAAGGCTATCAACTAATTCCGGAGAGTCAGTTCGGATTCCGCTCCATTCAGCTCCATTGAGTGGTGGAACGCATCACTGAGAGCTACACCAAGAAGCGAACCACCGGTGTAGTCTTCTTCGTTGTAATCAAGGTCTTCGAGGTGTAAAATAACAGCCTAATGTACACAAGATAACCTTAACTCCAATCCTGCTACTGATGGTTTAGCTGATCCGACTCTTCCTCTCCAGAAGGAGGTTCCAGGTTTAAGACAGGTCGCGTGTTCATCGGAAGGCTAAGTTCGAGCCGGCGGTCCCCAAGGCTCCGTCCGACGTTATTTACATATATGTCGGGGACATACTAACAACGCCCTCCATTACATTAGCCTAGTACTCAGGCGATATGGAAGTGGTGTCTAGCTCTCTAAGGGCTTTCTTTGTCACTCAAAGGCTCCAGGCTGAGCTAAATCAACTAGAAGACTGGTGTGATAGGTGGAAAATGGAAATCAACGCGGAGAAAAGCCCTGCAGTCCTATTCTCCACCAAGGAAAAGGCAAACTATCTGGGGCTGACACTAGACAGTAAGCTAATCACTATGCAGAATTGATGTAAATTTGCAAGTTTAAAAAATTGTAACTTCTGCGTCGTTTATGTATATGAGGGTTTTGATAAAATATTTCATAATTAGTAATTGCACTAGGATAAAATTGTCTTTTACGGTCTTATTGTCTAGCACACTGTCTACATTTTTTTAATCACCTTTGCTTAAATTGTTATTCCCTAATTCTTTAATCCCTTTAAATTTTTTCTCAGTTTTACACTTCTTTTTCAATTTAGTTTCTGTTCGCTCGGCTCTCTCATCCATCCTCAGGGACTGTCAAGTCAAAATAAGTTGACCATTTATAAGACGATCAGCCGCCCTATCATGATGTACGAGGCTTCAGTTTTGGGCTGGGCCATGAAAGTACACATCAATAAATGACTTCCATAGAAACACTGAAATGACCGCCATCTAGGAGTTCATCTTCACATGCAGACACTTGCGGGAAGTTTTAAATTTTCGTTGTATCTCTTGGTGTTCCTGCTATGTCCTCGCTCTCGATTGACGGTCATGCACCTGCAGATTCTGTTCTTCTCAGCTCGAGTGTCCACTCTCTCGAAGCATTCAACTGTTGCGCCCAAGAAATTCCGGAAAATTTTTAGTAAAATGCACTGAAATGTCTCCTAGGGCACTGGTTTCTCTTGCTAGGAGTTTTCCGAAACTTCTTTCCTTTTGCTTTTGGTCGAAGGAAAAGTCATCTCCATGTCCATTTGTTTAAAGTCTGGTAATGTATTTAAAGACTATATACACTCAGTTTGGAGTGGGCAAAAGCTATTGCCCTAATTCTTTCTCGAGTCGATAGAGCGAACCTTTACCTTCAATGCTTTGTTACAAAATATTCAGTTGGCATCAAATTCTTGTTGGAAAAACACACAAAACCCCATGAGTGCCGCGTACGCGTCACGCTACGAGGTAGTGTTCTCCTATGTACCCACCAGAAAATTAAAAAAGAAAAGTAGGAATATCGTACGAAACTATTCAAACCCATCTCTGTGCGCATGATATCAAATGCCGAAGTTCAGTGAAAAAACCTTTGTTAGGTGAAAATCATGTGACGAAGCGACTCGCTTGGTTCTGATGGAGTACAGTATATACCAATATATACCAGCACTACAGCCTCAAAAGCTTATGTACTACAACGTCACATATATCTATGAGTTTTCAAAAAGACTCGAACTCGTCCGCGCGCTGGGTTCTCGGACAAAAGAACATTCGCTCGTTACTAATGGACCACGACGGCGGTCCATAATGTCAACTTATTTGAGCCGTTGCACACAGAATAATAATAAATAAATGCACAAATTAGAAAGACACAATAACATATCACAATTCTAAAAATCAGCATTGAATCTGAATTTAAAACGCGTAGCATTCCTGCAGAAGCTCGAGAGAAAATTTTATTCGACACGAACGGAGAATCCACTGCAAACCAAAATAAATTTGCCGATCTGTTAGCTTAACTGATTCCCTCCAGTCCGGACTGCTCCATCCGACACCTCAAAAATTCATAGCCGCATCCTGAGACGCGAGCTCCAGGTAGCGCATCAAATATTCCCGGCAAGCAGCTCCTCTCCCGTTTAGCGGGACGTGACTGCACGGGACTGCAATGGGATTCCGGCTGAATTTCTCCCCAGGTGGATCGCAGCCGGAGAATTTAATTCCGAATTTCAGCGCGCAATTCAGAATACCATTCCCAGCTACGCAGATCTCGGAGCCCTCACTTTCGCCCGGAAGGGCGCGCGCTGCGAAGCTCCGCCGGAGCGAACCCGGATTTGACACATCGCTCGAGAGCCCAGGCTCCGGTTGCTATTAACTGAAGCCGCCCGCGAGCTGAAGGAGCCATAAAAGCTTCGAGAGCACATAAATCATATCAAGGGCGGCCCGAAAAACCTCGCGTGTCCCCGAAATGCGGCTGCGTCCTGGGTAATGAACTCGATTGAATTCCCGTTCGGAAAATTGCGGAGGGCCGCAAACTTCATCTATCTAATGCTCCAGGTTCCAACGCTGCACCTGAAAAGTCTGCCGGCTTTGCTGCGAATGCGAACGAATTGACGTAGAACATCTAATCGATGGGGAAACAAGAATCCATTAATGTGCGAGGGGAAGCTTGCCGCGGCTTCGTATTCTGCGGTGTTCTGCAGTTGCATAGAAATTGCGGCAGCATTTGTGTTTCATCGATTGTCTCATCGTTATTTCAGCTGCTAATATACGAGAGTATAAAATTTAGTGAAGAGACTCACTTTTATCTGCAAGGTTTTGTTAACAAGCAAACTCTCATTTATCGCAAGATGCTCTCATCGATTACTGGTTTATACAGGACCTCATCGCACTTCAGAAGTTTTTCCCCTGACATAAATCCATTAGACTTTTTCTGTTAGAATACCTAAAGGATTTGGCTCCAAGGACACTCAAATATGTCAAATAAAGTTTCGGCCAGTAGAAGAGACAACCTTCAAGCAGCAAATGAAACTTTTAAAAATAGTCTGCGCCATCTTGTTGCTAGTCAAGGGTCACATTTTTAAAAACTTGTTATAGTAAACTTCAGACTACGCTGAATAAACTATTTTTTGAATATTAAAAATAGCTACGCGAGTAGTTATAACAAATACATTCCGACAAGTATTTTTTATCACCCTGTACATGTAATAATACTACTAAGTTCTAATAAATGCGAAGAAAGTACTTTGTTATACATTAACAAAACAAAAAGGGTTTTTTAAAACGTCCCTCGCCCAAGCTATTAGTTAGCTCCCTTTGTGTTTATTACCTTCGATCGGCAACCTAATGGTTGTTACATATATCTTACTTGTAGAGCTTAAGTGCGCTCTTACTTTAAGCTACGAAGTAGGCGTGAACCTAACGACACCAGGGACTAACTAACACCGACTAATACTAAACGAAACGTTACAAAATCTTCTATCGACTATGATAATTCTGAGGCTACAGGTTCTCATCTAAAAGCGGAACATGATCCGGAAATCACGTTGTTCAAAGAATAAAAATGGGTTTTTATAACAGCAATGCAATTCGTTGCAGTCTGGAGAATGTTAAATAATCATAAATATAAGGTGCGAGAGATATAATGCACAATATATAGCCTCTACCTTCAAATGTCAGTCTCATCTTTTTGTGGTGCACTATATTTTGACGACCAAGTATTGGTAGAAATCAATCATCGACTATTTTCTGGAGAGTTTAGAACATATGGGAAAGAAAAAGATTTAAAAGTCAAAAGAGAAGCAAAGGTAGAGAGTGATTATTATCTGATAATAATGGAACTAAACAGAAAAATGGAGGGAAAAACGACAAAAAACAAAGAAATACTAATAAAAAATAAAACGTTTCAAATTAAGAGAAAAAAGTACCGAAAAGAATATCAAGAAATACTAAGAGACAAACTAAAAGATAAAGAGGAAACAAAACCATAGAGGAAATATGGGAACATCTTAAGCACAGCATAATAACTGTAGCAGAAGAGAGCTGTGGACGGTAAAATACAAACAAAAATAAATAACAAAAAAGACAAATAAAAATAATATTTAAATTCAAGAAAATTAGAGAGAAATAACGTTATCAAGTGTCCCAAAAAAGCTATTTGTAAAAGTAATAGAAAAAATAATAAGAAATAAAACGATACAACACTGGAAAAGGCGCAATGTAGATTCAGTAAAAATAGAAATACTCAAGATCTTATATTCACAATACGACAAATAAACGAAATCAATTAATAAGAATAAAGACATACATAAGCCTTATCGACCTGAAAAAAGCGTTTGGTAGAATACGAAGAGAAAAAGAGAAAAGTGTTGCAGAAAAGAGGTGTAAATAGAAACATCATAGAAGTAATAAAAGACTTGTGCAAAGGAAATACGAACATAGTAAGAACAAACAACGAAGAATCCAAGGAATTTAAAACTAAACAAGGAGTCAAACAGGGATGTGTATTGAGCCTGCTTTTAGTTTCAGTTTAGAGGAAGTAATAAAGAAGACTAAGAAAAATGCTGGCAATTGAGACAAATACAACGTGTTGCTTGTTGACTTCAGAAAAACTTACGATACAGAAAAGAAAGAGAAGATACGTAAACATTTGTAAAACTTACAAATACCACCAAACTTTTTTTGGCACATTTACAGGCACTGCAGCCTCAAAGGCTTATTGTGCCCGCTAACATGCACTTCAATGCTAGAACATTCACACACACCCTTGGGTTGAGCGAGACTCGAACTCGCGTCGCCGGCTAGAGGACAGAGCCAACTGGTTGAACCGTCTGAGCCACCAAGTTGCTTGAACGAATAAAAAAGACATTAAAATATTCTAAAAGTAAAGTCAAACATAATGAATAAATATCAGAAGGTGTGATGACCGGAAAACTGAAATAATATGTAAACAGAGATAGCGGTATTACAACGAAAGAGACCAAAATTAACAAGTCAACGTGTGTCTAACCTATTCCGTCAATCTAACCCTGAAACACTAAAATATCGTACTGCAAACTATTATACATATATATTAAATAAAAATTTTGCCTTTCTATTTTTATCACATTTCTAAAACTAGACGAAAACTCCTAGAATCACTGAAATCACTGCTATATGTGAATTTCTGACTACCAAGAAGTTGTTAAATTTGTCATAATAAGGAAAGAGATTAGACCAAATCTTGGAAAAATACTTCGGACTAGAAAAAGAGAAGCAAATACTTTATATCTAAAAACAAAACTTCTTAATGTAGAGCTCAATGTTGGACGATCACAAGAATAAATATTGCACTAAGCAATACAGTGTCAAGGAGACGATATCCTAGTTATCTAAAAATACTTTAAAGACACATAGTTATAATACAAAGTTAATCGCTTATTCTAAAGAGAGTATAATAGAACAGAAATATTAGCCAAAATATTTGGATATTAACCAGAGCAGTTAGATAATAAGGAAGAATGGGGGGAAGGGAGAAATCACCAACCAAGTACTCTACTCCCATAGGTCCTGCGTAACAATTTCTAAATGAATCTTTAAAAATATCCCAATTTCACTCCTATAGAAGAATCTTCGCCAGAAAGGGCATACCAATAGAACATTTAGATGATCATGATAATTAAGCAGATAAACTTATCCTCAACAAATTGTTTCAAGAGTGCTATTTATCATTAAATGTAACTTTAATAAGTTTCCATGTAGAAGCAAATAACATTAGAAATTGTGACTTATATTGAATTATAAAAACATATTCAGCATGGAGTTACTAGTCCATCGGGTGCCTCAACGTGTGTTCAATAGAGGAAAGCTCACCAGATATGGTGAGTACCGTGGCGGACCAAAACTAGTAGCACTGTCTGAGCCAGCTTGGGCAGCTACAAAAGCTTCTTACCCAAATGGACGGCTGATATATAAGATCGTCCTTTGGAGTTAGGCATTAACTTCTAATACGTATAAAATAAGGAAGGACATTGAGAGACAAGTAGCAGGATGAGGAGTCGAACAAACAAATTATATTCCCGGGTGGAAACCAACACCTCATAAGAAGGGAGCTCCAGGGGACAATTATGCTTCGGAATCTTAAGACGTAATGTATTTAAATTTCAACCAGAGGAAAGCAGAGAAAGAGAAATAAATCATTATAGCAACATGAAGCATTCAGACAAAAATAAATAGAAGAATTTAAAAGAATAAACTTGGACATCTTGATAATGATAAAAACTAAAAAGAAAGGAAATGGAATTTATTGTTAGAATGGAGTTTTCAAAGAATCGTAACAGGGGTAGGAATATTAATCAACAAGAAACATAAAAATAAGGTTCAAGATTGATAACCTACAAATGAAAGAATTAAAAAAAAAGGTTCAAAAATCTACGAAACAGATACAAATATATTAGAAGTCTGTGGGTCTACGGATAACAATCCAATCATAGAAAAAGAAAACTTACAGATACTTTAATATAAGAAATAGAGATATGACATTCAAGAAGGCAGAAAAAAAGAAAGTAGCAAAAACAAGATAAATCGGATAGGAAAAAAGAACGTTTCAAACTACACCTCCTTCAGGGCAAGTCAAAAAGTCATTTAAAAACAACACCATCGAGGAAACACACATATAAAACGTAGCATAGAGAAGGCAGTTTTAGGAAAAGTAGACGTAACAACAAAATAAAAATTCAATCTTAGTGACGTGACCAGAGCATCTATATAGAAGGAACTTTATTTGAAATAGTTAAATACTGAAAAAGGAGATCAGATAAATAATAAGGAAATAAATAAAGAAGTAAAAAGACTTGTAAGAAAAAAATGTACAAACATAGAGCGATATATTTATGGGGCAAAGAACTCTGACCAAAGAAAAATAATTAAAGCGTTAAAGACAAAAAAAATTAAAAAAATGGAAGAAATAATACTAAGTACCTCAGTTCTTAAATACACGCGAAGAAGATCTATAAGCTGATAAAGCAATCAAAAACCTATACAATGGAAACAAGACCGCTGTAAAGATTAAACAAAAAATCGCCGACAGCTTCAGAACGAGGGAAACCTCTGTAAGGTTGCTCGACATCACCCACACTATTTAAAATATAAGGTGGTGGAAAGGCTTTTTCATTTTTTGAGTTGTTAGATTTGACTCTAAATAAACTGTTGGACAAATCATCATGTTGAAATTGTGACCGTTTTTCGACATTATTTATATCATTTTGAACAACGGTACTTTAGTATGGTCAGTCGAAGACTGGTGCTGCTGCAAATGGATAATACCAGACCCCATACAGCCCGAAGAGCCCGAAAGAAATTAGAAAAACTCGATGGAATCGAACTGCTACCCCACCCCACCTATGGCACCATAGGACCACCATCTGTTCCAATTTATGGCTGACTTTTTGGTCAGATATCAACCGGATATCAAGACTGGAACCAACGAGACAAAGGAGACTTGGTTCATGCTAGATGGATACATTTTAATTGTTAAAGTGAAAAAATTGACATTAAAAAAACGATAAAACCCTTGCACCACCCTAAGATTTCTTTAATATGCGCTAAAGAACCAAAAAAAGAAATACAAAGGCATGGGCGTTCTAGTTAAAAATGAATACCTTTATACAATAACTTTTATTGAAGACCAGATAGCAATAGCGCAGAAGGAGGAAAACCTGGTATACATGGTGCGAAAACGTAAAGAGAAATATGCAAAACTAAAGCTGAAAACCTACAAAATTTAGAAATCAAAAAAATCTTGAAATAAGTGTAGTTAGAATTTATTGCAACAAAAGGAGCAAGAATAGAGGATATAAAAAGTAGGAAGAATGAAAGAGGATAGGTAAATAAAAAAATAAGAAAATGGAGTAACAGGAGAAAGAAAACGCAACAGACCAAGATAAAGTAGACGAGGCTATGGAGGAACAAAACTCGCAAGAAGGAGAATGGAAAAATCATGAATAATGGAAAATCTGTTCATACAGTAAAAGTTACACAGCATTATACAGTTAGCTTCCCCTAGATCTGAGAATTCTTAGAAATAGATGGGAAAAACCCGACTTTGTTGGACATGAGCAACTGTTCTAATTGAAGAGTTATAACCTTCCTGTAAAATTGGTTAAAACACTATCGAGAAGGTTCTTATGGGAAAAAGTAAAAAAGAAAACATTGAAAAGACTGCAAGTCTGAGAAAATTTAGTCTCTGTTTAGCAAATTCAGTAAGCAGTGTACCTTGGAATGTATAAGGAGTAGCAGCAACAATCTTAGAATTTTAAATAAACTCTTGACAAGATACAGCAAGCCATAGAATTACCAAACAGGTTGAGTGAAGGAAAATGGACTGTATAGACTTTCTAGTGAGGTAAAGGGCACCGATACGTGTCCTAATCAAAAAGTGAAAAGCTTCCGAGAAACTTAACTCTAGAAAAAGTAACACCGTTGGAGTCAGTCTTCATTTTATTTAAAAATATTAAATACAAGTTGCGTTCAAGGTCTAAGGTCTCCAATTCTTTTTCTGAATTTGTAATATAAATGGAAGCACCACACAATGTACGCAGGTCAAATTGCCGCCGTTGAAGTGAGTGTTGCTTTGTAGATTTCAAGAGCAAACGTGTAATCATCCGTTTTCTCTTCTTGCATGGTCAAAATTCATTACGAGTGTTAAAAATGTGCCTTTGTGGATGCGAAAGTTTAAAGAAGGTCGAAAGTTGTGTGACAATGAACCGAAACAGCCTTGGTCATGAACCATCTGGACCTAAACCATGACTGCGCGAGTGGGGTAAATTGTTATGGAAGACCCTCGATTAGAGTTGGGTGATATCGCCTCTAAACTTAACATTTCAGTAGGATCTGTGGAGTCCATTTTGTATGATGACCTGAAAATGCGGAGAGTTTCTTCAAAGTGGGTCCCACGTGGTTAGCAATATCTTAAGACATGTTGACACGTGATGCCGCCATAAATTTCTAACCATGAATGACATTCTCCAATCGAGCCACTGTTGCATCAGCTATTTTCCAATGGACAAAACACACACTTAAATAAATGTTCTCCGCATCAATGGAATCATAGCTATGACAATGTAAAAAATGTGTACGTCTAGACAGAGATTACGTTAAGAAGTAACAGAAGTTTCAACTTTCTTGAGCAAGCACTTTTTCAGAAAAAAAATGGAGACCTTGGAATATTTTAGTGCAGCAGAAAATAGAAAATGTATCTTACAGATGTTCTATTATTTAAGAAATATTGGTTAACACTTTAATGTGCTATAGAAAGAAATGAATGCAGCTTATGGAAAAAGAATTTAAAAAAATAATTCAGAGCTTTGTGAAGTAACATTTAAGGACGGCGGGAGTAAAGCCTCTTTTCATTAGCAAAATGTATTCAAGCGCCTCGATCTTTTTGATCTATCGGATCAAACAATCGCCCTCCTAACAAGCCTTAATCAGGGGCTTAAGACGAAATCCGCTCGCCACAGAGGCAACTTAATTCGATTTGTTATTCAAGGCGAGGCGGCGACAACGCTGACATTTTTATTGCTTTCGGCCCGAGGCCCCCGAACCCGGCGCCCCGAATATATTCTCTTGCATGTTTCCCTGCGCGCCCTGCGGCAACATATTAATCGAATTTTTCGGCGAATTCCATTTCCCCCAAATCGGAATGCGCTCAAGCGCCATCGACTGCCGAGCCTCCCCGTTCCGTCTTCATCTTCCACGCCGCCGGATGACATATTTACCCACCAGGGCTTCGCGGCCCATAAGCAAATCGTTAGGGCGCATCCTTGACCCTGGGGCCCCGCGGAACATTAATATTGATGGCGTCTTGCTCCTCATTATTGTACCTCACGTTGATTTATCGACTCTGTTGTGCCCGAGGTAGAGTGGCTCTGTTGCGGACGTCGACGGCAAGCTGTAGCAAAAACCCAAATATTTATGGAACCTAAAACACTCATTATAGCTTTACCCTTAAATGAAATATTGTCCTCCCTACAATTTTTCTAACTCTCTTTAGAAGAAACACAAATATTTAAAATTTCTGATTATTACTGCGTATGTCTGCTATTCCTAATTGTTTGTCCTCTTTGTTCGAACTGTCCGCCTTTTGGAAGAAAAGTTTGAGCTTTCTAATAGTTAATGTTCTACTAAGAAGGTTACTGGCCTGAACTATAGTAGGACTTTTTATCCAACGCCTTCTACTAAGCAGAACACCTTTGGCCATTGTGGCTCTTTACAATAGTATAAAAGTGTCAACAGAATTACATTGCAGAACCATTTTTTACTAATTAAGGTGTACGACAAGAGTATATATAAATCACACCCTTTTAAGACAATGAAAATTACTTTTAAACATCTTGCCACCAACTTTCCTTATTGGACAAAGAATACGAATTGACCGTCTTCGTACGAAAAAGATGTTTTAAGCGATTAAACGAGGTGTAAGGGATGATGGCGTCTGAGCATTTAGCCAACCCAAAAGCCAACCTCACCTGCACGTGGTGCACCCTGCTAGAAACTGACGAGGCTCTGGCAACCCAGTGTGGAGGGTATAAACCGGGCCCTCGTCCCTAGAGGTTAAATAGGGCTCGTCGTCGAATTAACCACCCATACGAGTGAGATGGTTCAAAGTAATTTAAGAAGTCTTAGACCAGGACGGAACACTGGACATGGACTGGCTACATGGAACATTAAGACAATAACAGGTAAAGAAGACTGAATATAGACTGAATATTCTTGGACTAAGTGAAATCAGAGTAAAAGATAAGAAGGAGAAACCATTAGGCAGACACCACATATTAAAATACTCAGGCATAACAGGAGGCAGAAAAAAAGAAGGAGTCGGAATAGTATTAGTAAAAGATCTTAACAATAAAGTAAGAAAGTGGGAAGCAATCAACAGTAGAATAATAACCATTCAGCTGCAACTCGAAAATAAGGTAAATATTATACACCCATTGAATATGCAGCAAACGTCGAGAAAGATCAGCTCTATCAAACATTGAAAAGTGAATTAGATAAAGCAAGAGATGGTAGGAGAGTGTTTTAACATATGTAATCGGAGACTGGCAACGACGTAGAGACCATGGAACAATAGGGAAATACGGAGGAGAAGAACTCCTAAACAGGAACGGACAGAGAATGATCATTGAAAACCAACTCCTTATAAGAAACTTGTTTCATGATCACAAAATAACCTTTAGGTCAGAAGAAAGAAATGTAGAAAGTGCAATCGATGACATAACTTATAATACAGAAAACAGGAGAAATGTTACAAATGTAAAAGTGATAAGAGGGGAGGAAATAAATAAAGTGTTCGAAAAGCTGAATGTTCACAAACCAAGGGAAGACGACACACAAACAGCATACATAATAAACATACGGGACAGATTGTCAAAGGCTAAGGAAGAAGATGAAAATGCCTGCAACAGTTGGGATATCAGAAAAACACGGAATTGTTTTAAGGGGAGCATATGCAAAGCAACAGAAGAAGTTTGTGGTAAAGAAAGAAGACACACACAAATAAGAAGTCAAGGAAAAAACTAGAGAAAAGAAAACAGCCTGGAAAGAATATAAAAGGAATGAGAATGATGAGACAAGAAACACCTATGTACAATAAAGAAATAAAGCAAAAAAGAAACAGTAAAACACACGAAACAAAGATCAGGGAAAAAATTCGGAAATAATACTGAAACAAAATTTGTTCGGGCTTTACTACCGGGCGCCCGTGCGCCTTTACAAAAGATACTTAACTTAGCGCCGCCGCTGTATCGGAGACGCTGTACCCCTCTCTCGGATGCGCCGCCACTGGACCTTAGCGAGAATGGGGTGCACGGGCTCGCGTGCGGCGCCGCGCGACATTCAGCGCAGGGACTTGACTCGAGTCCGTTGAGCCTTCCAGACGTTAGCGCCAGTACGCTGCTTTCAAGGGAAAGAGGACTGCGTGACAGGGAAGCAGGTCAGTGTGGAATCGTGATGATTGATGTGTATGCGTCCTCTTGTGTTGTAAGGGCAGTATGTGTGCTTTGGGAAAGGAGTCACGGAGTGCCGTGGCCCTTCTGTGGCGTAGAGCTTTGCGGCAGCCCTGTGTTGCCCGAGCCTGGGTGACAAGGACACAGCTCAGTGCTAAATCTGTTCGTTTGTTGCGTATGCGTCCTATTGTGTTGTAAGGGCGGTGTGTGTGACCCTGGGGAAGGAAGCACGGAGTGCCATAGCCCTTCCATGGAGCCCAGTGGGGCAAGGACTCGTCCGCCTAGCTGGTCATCCTCACAGGGCAGCGGTGTCCGTGGGGGCAGGTTGCCTAGCTGGTCACCCTCACTGTGGGGGCGGGACGGGCGGCGCATACACTCGCCCAGGCAGAGAGCTCTCACTGCGTGCGGAAAGGTACCTTGCGGCTTGCGTAATTGCATTCGCGCCACTAGCGGCGTTGCGACACGATGATTTGTATTGTCGTTTACTATTGTTCATCGTATGAATTGTATTTAGCTTAAGTTTACCACTACCAATAAAGCCTACTCTTGCCCCGGCTTTCCTCTCTAATCGCGAGAGGTTTTATGCCTAGGCAAGTAGTAACTTTCGCGTAACCCTTTGTGTTTTATTGATTGGACCTGCGCTCACTCAACCCTTACTAAATCTCACCCTTACAGTAATTCTAATTAAACATTTTTAATTTTCATTGTATCCGGGTTACCCGGAACCCAAACAAAATTCTAGGAAAATAGGAAACACTTCTGGGAGATCATCAAAAAGCTAAGAGGACAATACGGAAAGAAAGCTAGAAGCGTTCAGAAAGAAGACAATACTCTAGCAACAGAGACGACAGAAATACTGCAGACCAGAAGAGCATATTATAAGAATAGATTCAAACAAGAAAGACGGAAACCTAATCAACAAGAAAAGGTAGAAAATATAGAAAGAGAAGAGGGAGATATTATTCTTCTTAAAGTTCCGATCCGTTTCGGATGTTGGAAACCATGATGGCAATACGGACTTTATCAACAGCGGCACGAAACAGTTCAGTTGTTGTTGTATTGAACCATACTTGCAGGTTTTTCAGCCACGATATGCGTCTTCTGCCGATGCTTCTTTTTCCTTCAATCTTACCCTGGAGGACCCATATCTCTGATTGTTGCGCATGATGTGCCCTAGATACTCCAGCTTACGAACTTTTATTGTTGTGAGGAGTTCTGTTTCTTGTTTCCCCATTTTCCTCAGCACGGTGTGGTTGGTTACATGCTCTGTCCAAGATATACGGAGGATTCTGCGGTACAACCACATCTCGAAGGCCTCTATTTTTCGTCTTGATGCCTCTGTCAGTGTCCACGTCTCTGCTCCATACAGCAATACGCTGAAGACATAACATCTCAGTAGTCTTAATTTAATGGGTAAAGATAATTCATGGCACTTGAATAGTTTGGCCATTTTTACGAACGCTGCTCTGGCCTTTTCAATTCTACACTTTATTTCCAGTGAGTGGTCCCAGTTTTCATCGATTGTTGTCCCAAGGTAAGTATATTTTCGCACACGAGATATTATTACCATGCATTAAATAATCGAAGCCATCAAAAATGCGAAGACCGGCAAAACAAGTGGGGAACACAGAATAAGTCCTGAAATGATAAAATATGGAGGCGAAAAAGTAAAGAGTTTGATACAAAAACTTTGTCAGTTAGCCCGAAGGGAGGACAAAATACCGCAGGATTGTAAAATGAACATAATCAACCCAATACACAAAAACGAAAGCACAATATTATGCGAAAACTGCAGACCTGTATGTCTATCCTCTGCAATACTTAAAATATATTCTAGAGTACAGGAAAAGAGACTAAGACGGGAAAAAGGAAAACAACTCAAAGAAGAACAAGCAGCCTTCAGACCAAGCCGACAAACACAAAACCACATCTTTACAGTACAAAATATAATCGAAAAAAATAACAAAAATTATATCTAGCTTTTATAGACCTCAAAGCCACTTTCGATACAGTCCCAAGAGAACAACTTTAGAGAGCCCTAGACGAATTAAAAGTCATACTGAATCTCAAAACATCACAAGATCATTCATAATGAAAGGCCACTAAGAAACTTAAAAGACCCGTAGTAGCTGTACCGCCAGTACGGAAATCAGATGGCCACTGTGCACAATCGACGAAGAAAAAACAGACATCTTTGCTAAACACCTGGTAAATGTGTTCACGAAGAAATAGAACACCTCCTTAGCACTTGATGCTTCCACTACTTATAAATCCATTTTCACCAGGTGAAGTCCTGGAAAACCTACCAGGGAACCCACTTCTTATCTTCCTATAAGATTATTGCCCTTAATGTTCAGAATATTTAAAAGCCTTCTCCTGTTTAGAATCAATACAAACGGCTTAATAACTGAACATCAATGTGGCTTCCGACAAAAACATTCAACAACCCAGCAGTGTCATCGGATAGTAAATAAGATCAAAGAGAGCCTAAAAGAGAAGAAAATGTGCCCCGCAGTATTCCTGGACATATGTTACAGCAGGCATTCGACAAGGTGTAGTACGAAGGATTATTATTCAAACTAAGGAAACACATGCCTAGTCAAATATATCTTATTCTAAAGTCCTTTCTCAGAGAGCGATTCTACCAAGTAAAGGTTAATAATGTATTATCCAGCCACCACCCCATAAAATCAGAAGTATCCCAAGGTAGTGTCCTCGGACCGCCCCTGTACTTAATTTTCAGTGCGGATATACCTACGACTGATGACACTCACAATCAATACAGATCACCTTGAGGTGAAATACATGCCTCAAGATCTACCTCAATTGTACTCCTATTCCTAAAAAAATCGGTCGTTAAATACTTGGAACTTCACTTAGATCAGAAACTCGCCTGGAAAGAACATATAAAGGTCAAAAAATCCAACTAAACCTTAAAGTGAAACAAATGCACTGATTACTGGGAGACAAATCTCAATTATTCCTTCAAAATAAACTAACCATACACAAAACCATCATAAAACCCACTTGGATGTACGGTATTAAGCTCTGAGGATGTAGTAAATCGTCCAACAAACATTCCAGTCGAAGACACTCCACATGATAGCGAATGCTTCCTGGTATGTGTCCAACCAGACTCTCCATAAGGATGTACCTAGATACACGCTAGAAAACGAGTATTACCCAAACTCTTCAAAACACTAGGAGATCATTTCACAATTGGAGTTGATCTCAATGCTAAACATACCTTTTGGGAATCAAGACTTACCACCACCAAAGGGCAACAGATGTGTTAGGCAATCAAGCAAGCCAAATGCGTAGGCCAATCTACTGCGAAACCAACGTATTGGCTAACAAATAGCAATAAGATCCCTGATCTAATTGACTTCTTTATTCTGAAGAGAATTTCCCCAATTTACAGCATTATTGAAGACAATTATGACCTGTCATCAGACCACTCACCAATTAGCTTGACAATAAGGGAAACAATCATAACCAAATTGCTACCTCCGTCACTGCTAAATAAACGAATAGACTGGTATGGTTTCAGAATAGAAGTAGAAGAACGTATTAAATTAAATGACCCGTTAAGAACAATTGAGCAGTTAGACGAGGAAGCAGAGCGGTTTGTAGTCGATCTGGAGCAAGCCGCATAGAACAATACACCTGCACCAAAAAATAAAACACCGAGTGCGAATTATCCACGAGAAGCAGAGATCAAAGAGAAAAATATGGCACCAAACCAGAACACTAATAGACAAAAGGCTAAGTCAACAACTCAGAGAAGAAAAATGTTTAATTAAAAATAAAATGTTCATTGAATTCTTAAATGGACTGTTAGACGTAAAGGTACCGAATACTCTCTCTGGAAAGCCACCAAGAGGCTAAAACGGCCAAAAAACTAAAATTTCCCATTCATAAGGATAATGGCGGATGGGCAAGAAAAGGTGAAGATAAAGCAGAAATATTTGCTGAACATCTGGCAAACACCTTCCAGCCACATACAGCTGATGACAATGAAACCCTACCGGAGATAAATAACAGGGAAGACAGTGTAGTTGTGCCGGTAACTGCAACAGAATTCTACAACGAGACACAAAAGAATATCAGTGCCAGAGAGGCACCAGATTACGACCTAATAAGTGGACAACTCCCCAAAGAACTACCGAAAAAGGGCATAATAAAGCTTACGCATCTGATCAATGCAGAATTACGATTACAATACGTACCGATGCAATGGAAAGTTGCGGAAGTTATTACGATACTGAAAACGGTTAAGCCACCCAATGAAAAAACATCTTCAGGATGTCTTAATTCAACTGAGGCTCCTAAGTGACATTCAAGAGATCACAAAAAAAGATAAGATTAGAAACACAGTAATAGTTGAAGAGTTGAATGTAAAACCAATAGAAAAAGTAATAGAAGAAAGACAACTGAGTTGGTTAGGACATCTGATAGAATGAAAGAAGATAGAATAGCCAAACAAGTATATGAAGCAAGGACACAAGGAAGAATCAAATTAGGACGTCCACAAATATGGTGGCGGAAAATCGAAGAATACATTGGTATAGTTGTACAATTGGAGAAGTAGAAGAAACGGTTCAAATTTCATCAGTAGGAGCACAAATCTCGAAACTGAAACACTTCAGTTAAGTGGTATATCTCTTCCTCCTTCCAAACATATCTCCGTTTATGATAAGGAAAAGATGCCTCAAAGAACTGTTTATTCAATCATTTAAACAACTATTGTGATAGTTTTCTTCCTGATTTTCATAGTTTGCGCAACATTAATAGTAACAATAAATGTATGCAAAATAGTCTTAATGGTTCATTTCCCCCTCCACTCGCCGTTAGCTGCGCCCATGTGCATTTTCCCACATTACGCACATTATTGCGTTTTGATGCGCGTTAAATAATATATGCTGCGTCTCTCCTATATTTTATCTATTAGTGCCGATAGGGAGGATAATAAATAATGAAACGACCATCAAGTTATTGGAAGAACAGTTAGTTCTTAAGCTATGAAGTGTAAATTCAGAAAACCAATTTTTCAGCAAAATGTAGCCGCTTATCGCACCTCTGATATTATGGAAAATTCTTTGTTGGTAATGGCGTAGCTCGTTGATGGAGAACACATAACTTACAGGCTGCTTTATGATCCGCGAGACCGTATTAAGGCACCAGCGTGAATATTAATAATCCAGTTCTATATATTATAAAAAAAGCTCTCAGTTTAATGATCTGTGTTTTAAAAATTATTTTTTAGTAGCCTACACATCTTTAAGGAGCAAATTTATGACTGGATGATTCCAAGGACTTCCTTATGGATGATCGTTGAATTATTCGTAGCTAGACTAAGGCAGACCTGAAAAGAAATTCCAGCTTTTTGAACTCAAAGGTGTAGTTAAAGAACGTCAACTTTCTTAAACATTCGCTAAGGACTGTGGAGTCTTCTGTGATTTATTCCATAACCCGGGGGAGATGGTGGGTGATGGAGCGTCCAGGGCGGAGTCCAAACTGATTTTACGGGATCAGCTGAACATTTTCTACAGTTGTTCGTAGATGGTGGTAGCTTTCCTGCTCCATCAGTTTCTTCAGGGTTGGTAGAGGATTAAAATTAGCAGAGGCAGAACTGGTGATAATACTGACGTCCGACTTCTTTGAGAGAGCCTGCAGCACACGGTTTGGAATATCGCTAGATCCGAGACCTTTGTGCAGCCTTAGGGGTACTGATCTCGTAGAGATCCAACGATTTGATCCACGATTGCAACATGGTCGAGGTAGACGGTGGTGTAGGTGAGGGTCCACTAACATTTTAGACCTTCAACGAATGTCTAAACTTTGTTGGTAACGTTACAGGCGACGCCGTTCTTCTCGTAGGAAAGACTTGTTGCACGTTAAGAGCCCCAACTTGCTCTCTCAAGAAGCGTTGCAATACTCCGTGACGACGGTCTTGACTATTTACTGGTACTCTTGCTGATTATCGGAAGAAAAAACAAGATTACGTTCATCTCCTGTGCGGATAGAATTAGTGATAAAGGTTGTTGCAGGGATGGATAATAAGAATAAGTCTTATCGATTCCTTCAAAACGTCGCTTGTCTCCTAAGATACCATTAAGATCAGAAGAATCGTGTTGTACCTGTATTCACTGTTAGGTTCGTTGACATTTTTTTATTTAAAGCTGCATGGGGACATTTCGAAGATGACGATGTCAGGAACATGCGGACGACCGGTAAAGTCATAGTGGATGGGTCGTATATGTGGAAGCTGCTTTGTAATGGATCTCTGTAAGTAAAATGGCATTTAAGATATCGCGATGAGCGAACGCTAGCAGCTCATCCTTTTGTCCTTGAAGCCATCCGTTTTTGAAATAGCAACTTGGATTTGGGAGGGCTGGATGGGCAATCTAGTCATTGTAGGGCAGCAGCACGGTCTGGAAGTCCTAGGCTTATGGGTGGCTCCGTTCAGAGACTGGAGCAGGTGCGAGAAGGGTTTTAGTAGCTTCTGCATACATTACATAAAGCCCCAATTTCAAAGTTCGGATGAGTGAATTCTCTAAATTTAATAAAAGACGATGTAATTCATTTGTATTATTAAGAACACATACTTATGAATATTTGTCCTTTTAAAGTTGATCTTGAATGAAGAGATAGTTTAGCTATTTTTGGAGGATCAGATGGACCTTTCTTGGGTAAAGCAAATCCAATATCTATATATTAGTAGTAAAGTTTGCTGGGATTATTATACTGGGTGTCCCAAAAAAAATTCAATTCTATTGGCTCACTGCATGAACGCAACGAACTAGAGGGGCGCGGGGAGCATGTCAATCGGTAGTGCGGTTTTCGCAAATATAGTCGCTATGGAGCGTTTCATGGGAGCGGACGGTGCGTTTTGTGTGCGAGATTTGCCGATTATTGCATGGAGAAAGTTCAGTAATCATCATGATTTGCGTAACATAAATCAAGCACCAAGTGTTTTTCTCGTCAGTATAAACTCGAAGAAACCGGTTCAACTGTGGATAAACCTAAGTCGGGACGACCAAAGTTATCAAGAATTGACGAAAACATAGAGAGCGTATAACAGTCCGCTCGCTAGACTCCTGACTATCTGTTCGTAAATGGGCAAGAGTTTTTAATGTGCCTAGATCATCATTACACCGCATTATGCGCAAAGATTTGTGTCTACACCCTTACAAAATTCAATTGGTGCAAGTCCAACGATGCCAGTTCGTTATTAGGAGTATAAATATACAAATGAGTTACACCCCCTTTTCAACAAACTTTTCTTTCGAACCGCACCCTTATGGGTCGATAGTTCAGCCATATTGAAGAAAATAAGCATAGTGTATGACATAGCCATACGACGTCTTCCTGGAGAAAAGAATGATCAAAGTTTAAAACAAATTTCCCAGATCTTTAACTATGTAACTGAGTATTTCAATTCATTCAACAATATTTTGTTTTTTGATGCGGCACGTTAACAAACAAAATTGCCGTTACTGGAGTGCTACGAACCCACAATGAGAGCATAAGGAACCCCTCCACTCACCAAAAGTGTCTGTATGGGCTGCGATGTCAGCGCGAGAAATAATCGGCCCGTACTTCCTTGGGGATGAAAGGAGCCGCGCGTTAACAGTGACTTCAAGGCGTTATGTGGAGATGCTGACCAATTTCTTGACCTGAACTGCAAAATGTTGCTGGCTATAATCAAAGAACATAGTTCCAGCAGGATGGAGCAACATCGCACACGAGTTCGTAAAATTTCCCCCCAAATAATGGTTTCCAGACGAGATGATATCTTAAATAAAGAGTATACAGTAGCAATCGGAGTTCTTTGGTGCAAATGAAAGAGAATAGCCGCCAAAAAATGGCAGCCGTTACGGAGACTACGTGCCGCGCAGTGTTCAGAAATTTTGCTCCTCGTTTAAGAGTATGCACTGCAATGTAAAATGAACCCTTTTTGGGACACCTCATACTAATGAGATTAAATTCTTAAATAAACGTTAGTGAAAAGTTTGAGAATTTCTTAGTAAATACGTTGCTTCTCTGTGTGTGTGCGTGAAGACAGAAAGAGAGTATTTACATATAACTAACTATAGGGACGATACTTTGTGCATTTAGATGCATAATGACCTCGTTTCCTTTCAGCCCATCATTATACCCTTGTGCCAGATAATTTAATTCCCCAAGCAAAGTTTAAGTATTTCATATAACTCTTGACGTCATACAGTATTTCTTTTAGTTGTTTTATACGACTCAAAGCTATTTATGTTTCGCTCTTATTTAGGAGCACCTTTGCAAGAAATAGGTTTCCTACAGAGGTGTTAGTTGTAAAGGTCACTTTAAAATTGTTTTCCATAATTATTTTTTTTACACAACCTTTTTTTGTCGTTAAGGGTAGCACGCTACCCCTGAGTGGGCTCACGACACCGAGAACACTCGGGACTGCCTGAAGTGGTAATACTTCGGGTGGTCTCGTTACTATCCCTCGATGATTTTTCGTCAGAAGCGTTTCATTCCTACGACTCCCTTCCCCCTTTTTGGGATTAAGAGTTCGGAAATCGCTTCTGTTACTTCAGCGACGGAGATGTTTTGTCAGCGCACCTCACGTGCTTGGTGCCTTGCCAACTGTTAACTGCGAAGAGTCAGCGTAGCTCGGCTTCTTCTCCTTCTTCATCTTCTTCTTGCTGGCGCTCTAGCACTTTTCGTTCTTCCTTCCTCGTTCTACTTCTGCAGTAGCTGGCTATCTTGGCCCATCTTCTCTCGTCTGGCAACATTTCTTTCACGATGTTTCTTGGGGTAAGAATTCGAAGAGTGCGTGCCTGGCGTCGTCCCGTGCAAATCCGCAGCTTTGGCATTTCGCCTTCTTCGTCTGCTTGAATTTCAGCAATTTAATTTATCAAAAAAACAAAAAAAAACAATTTTAACACAACCTATAAATTGGACAAACTTAGGATGTATCCATTGGTGGACTACTAAGAGACTTAACCGAAGGCTCCCTATTTCAAAGTAAATTAATTTTGATCATCCACAGAAATATCTTGTCCTTCTAGTTGCTTTTTCTCATAGAACACTTACAACAATATTTTGTTACTTTATGTATTTCACAGTGACTTTATTAGTACGTTGTTACCGTTACAGCAAATAATGCAAAATTATGAAAATAAATCAACACAAAGTTATCTTCCTATATATAAATTATAATTTAAAGACACATTTTGCAACAGATAAGTAATTTACAGATCCCATTATCGTAAAATGAAGGTAGTTGCGACACCAGTCAATCGCGTACGAACGCTTCGATAGTGAGATCACCATCAGATTTCCGTCTTCAAAATACTTCTTTAGTGGTGCAAACAAATGATATTTACAAGGCGATACGTCCGGACTATAGGAAGAGTGTTTTATTATAGTCAATTTTTATTGGGTGTTGTCGTAAAACAAGATAACATCTAAGATTACAGGAGCACTGACGACCTCAAACGCGATTTCAATAGCCACTATTTGGTGGTAACCTGAAGAAGATGGCGAACAATGAACATATTTTTCTCAGAACGCTGGTCTTTGGACGAATTCGGCCACTTTTATTTTCAACTGCAACTCATATATTACTGAACTAAGGGTGTTGTCCTCCAATGGAACATTCTCGCCCATCCTCTCTCTCTCTCTGTTTATATAATGATATTTAAGTTAATACTACTTTATTTAGCCGCCTTCGTAGCGCCTTACGGCGTAATCCAAGTTTTCGGACGCCTCAATCCAGCTCATAGTTAAAGAGGTTCAAATGATAGGGTTTCCGTGCCCTTCATGATGGTAAAGAGTTGGTTAATTCTCTGGGAAACTTCTGGATTGTTGACAGGTTTTCTTTTTGGCGAAGGATGACGATCCTTGAAAATAAGGAAGAAGCACGTTCTTACAAATCACGGAATGCCAAATTCTGAAGCCTCAATTCTAGACCACCTGTGGTCATATATTATAATCGAGCGGGTCAGAGTTATATATAGTACGATCTTGTTGCAAAGCAAAATAGGTGCAAAATGGAAAAGAAAAACAAGGCCAAAGACCAAGGACCTGGCGAGCCGTCTTCACCTTTGCAACTGTCCGTTCCATGTGATTTTCTTATCACAAGTCATTCTTTGGTAATGTATTTAATAATGGGGAGACGTTCTCATCTCTCATTGTCGAATAAAATACTTATATACCAATATAGTGTTGTGAGATCTAATTGTAGAGACGTGCAAAAGCATCACCTAAAGATTTTTCAAAGGTTCCGATAGAAAACTACGCAGCATGGCAAAAACTTCATGATATGTCCGAAATAACAATTTCAAAGTAATTCTGTTGGTTTTTTAATAGTGAAGATTTGGTAAAATTGGGCTTGATCTTCCATTATTTGATTCAATTAACTATTGCTTCGATGGCCCCTTAAAGTTTTGTAGCAAAATTATAAGTATAATTAAAGCCGTATCTTTTAAAGCTGGTGTTGTGTGGCAGCTTTTTAATTGCTTTGAAATTGTTACTAGTAAAAAATACAAGGTTGAGTAAAATTTTAGCTAAATGTTTTGCAAGTAAATTAGCCTTCTGTGTATTATTTCTAGCTCAAGGACCTATATCTTTTCTGATTGGTAGAAAAAAGTTTCAAATCTCTCTGTTTTTCTAGTTGTTTTTGAATAGATGCCTGTCCGACAAGAGATTTTGTAGGTAATATAAGGATGGCGTCTAATAAAAGCCTAACCCCTATTTAGCCTAACAACCATCATCATTGAAGGGCTTGAGCATCTAGACGGTCCATCGTCTACGTGCGCCCAAGTCCCGGCAGGACCGAAGACCCACATGACTTCGTCTGACCACCTGGGCTATTCTGATTGCCAAACGAGGAGCTCGCAGTCAAAACCAAGCAAATGTATCCCCAAAATATTCTACTGGTAGAAGCAACAGCTAAAAGTGATTCGACACTATGTAAAAATATACATAATACATCCGGAAAGTAATGGGAGCAATTTTCTTGGTTCAAACGAAATAGTCGAAACAGAGTCTACGGGTTTGACGGTTGGAGAAATATCAGGTAAACCATTCCACCAGGCTCTTTAGTCTTTGAACCTTTACGAAGTTCGGATCGCTTGCAAGGCGCACAGTTAAAGCGTTGCGTTACAGATCAAAATGCAGCGTAGCGTCGATTAGTGAAAATGCTAAAATTTTGCGCTAAATTTAAAAGTCAGTAACCGATTTGTTATGGTACAGAAAGCCTACGGGAAAAATACGTTATCTAAAGCACAACTGCTTAAGTGTCACAAAGCGTCCAGAGAAGGCAAAGCGCCAAACAACAACTCACACCTCCGACAATTGAAGGCAATTTTGAACTCTGGTCGACTTCTGAGTACTAGACTGATAGCAGATAAAGTGGTACTTCCAAAACCCATCGTTGATGAGATCGTCACGGCCTAATTGCGAAAAGTACTTACGAATCTGTATTTTGACTGACACAAGCCAAAAAACACATAAGACAAAAAAGCAGAGCTCTGAGTAGCACACTACCTAGTGTCCTCAAGCAAAAAAAGCTCAGAAGAACAGATCATAAATAAACACGATGTTTATTGTCTTTTCTTTTCATAACAGTGTTGCCTATAAGATTAAAAAAAGAAGTCGTGCGCATTCTCCCGGAGATTGCCACCACCTGTGTTCTTCACTACGACAATGTTCCGGGTCCTTGTCACTGTTAGTATCTAGCGAAACAAACCATAGCAACGTTGGCACAACCCCTTTACAGACCAAACCTAATTCTGTTCAACATCTTTCTATTGCCCTGGCTCAAATTCAGCTTTTAAGGGCATAATTTTGAAACGGTTGAAATGAGCTGTTAAAGAGATTCCAGTTCAATACATTATTGGTGCTCAAGGAATTAATCTTGAAGAATATTAAGTTTGTATAAAGTAGATACGTGTTCAATTACACAAATCTTTTGTATGCTTTCGTCCGGTTACTATACTAATTGTCACTAACGCTAAACTGTCAAGAACAAAAATAGGAAGCCTCAACTCATAATTAATTAGTACATTGGACATATTTGGAGGTGTGAGGAACATGAAAAATTTAGCTGGCATCATACCCTAGCTCATCTGCAGAAAATCATGTAAAAATCTGCAGTAGCCTAGACTAAGACAATTGAGGCAAGTCTAAAAGAGAAATCCACATAAATCATGCATGCATTTCAGTAGTTTTTCGCCAATACTAGCCATAAACTTTCATATTTACTTCAGGATTAAAGACAAGACAACCGGTTAACAGTTTCCTATCCTCTCAAACTCTTTAAAAAATTTTATAGCCTTTACTTTTTGCTGTTTATTAGTAAACTATCTAGAAAAGAGAGTTTTCATATTTATAAGAAACAAGACCTTGGATAAAGTAGTGCATTACAACCGTTGTGATACTAGCAAAACTTTCTTCTTCAAGCAAGTTTTTAACTTTTTCCAATGAGCCAATACATTTCTCTGAATTTTTGGCTTGGACCACGTGTAAGCCTAAATACTTTAGTTGGAAATGGTAAAAGTTACCTGCACTGTAAATCAGCTGAATTGACTGTAGTTTTCCGTTAATCAAACCACTCATTTGATAAGGTGAGGTTGAAGACTATGAAATGCAATAATAGAATCACCATATGTAGTCAGTATCGTCAGCAAAGCTAGTGAAATACAATAGTTGCTTAGCGACGGATTTATTTCAAATTTTTTCAGTAACCCAGTATGCCAGATAAGATCAAACGCCTGGGTTACATAAAAAAAACAGCTGTGCAATATTACCTTTTTTCAAAGACTCTATGTGTTTGGCGAGTTGCAGAATGAGTTTTCCTAATAGAAGTAGATGTCCTAGAATTTCTGTCTTCTAGTAGAGAAAAAAGTTCTTAAATACTCGGCCTACTTAATAGGAGTCGGAAGCTATAAAATTTATGCCAATTCTTACTGTTATTACATGCGCATGCTTCTATAACAAGAAATAGTAAGAAATATTTATCATTCTATTATATATTGTTGTTAACAGTACTATGAATTTTCTTAGAGGCACCTTTAATATTTAACCTGTTATTATATCATAGACTCGCGTTTTATATTGTACCGATTTTTTTGAACGCTCCTCTTAGACATATCGTGTTGTGCGCACTCCATCACGCTCATGCATCCTTCCAGGAATCTAGTTCTCGTTTGAACACGTGCGAAGATTCAAATAAGAAGTTTCCAGTTCAGCGTTTTCAGGTGTTTCGCTGCCCTTCTGATAGATCTCAAATAAGCATAAATATCGCGCTACAGAGCGGCGACAAAAATTCAAAGTGTAGTTTTACATTATCTATTGTATTCGTTGTATACACAATTAGGTGTTAAGTGATTCTAATCGGCTGCAGGTAAAATAAAGTAGTTTTGATAAATTTGCACGTCTTATTCACTACTTTCGAAAGCGAAATTTAATTTGAGTAGCTTTTACTGACTTTTCGGTGACAAAAAGGTTTAGACATCTAATAGGGAACATTAAGGTACGTTTTGATAACTTTATTTGCTTTGGTTGGTTGGGAGGGCTGAAAAGTACTCCATAAATATTCTGAAAATGTAAAAGACCTCAAAATAAAGGAAAATGAAATTGAAGTAACTAAGAGTTTAAATTCACTTCCCAGTTATCTGAGTTTGTTCCCTCAAATTTGTACTTTTTTCCAAAACTCGAAATGTTTCTGCCTAGAAAGGAATTTCAGTCCAATTGAGAGGTGGTTAAGGCTGTAAATGGTTATTTGCCTGGTATTTTCTGCGAAGGACAACTTGAACAACTTAAATTACTACTATTATTTCTTCATTATTATTCTAAACCTTCGCATGTCCTTTGATAACTTATTTTTATTGCGGAGATGCAGGATATACTTAGCGATAGCTACAAGAGTGCCTTATAACAAATATTTCATTTGTATATACGCGCTTTTGTATGTTAGTATGTTTCGGCTTTTATTTTTGTTAGCTTCGCTGGTTCTATTAAATTTATATGTTTGCAGAGCTTTTCAAACAGTAGCAAAATATACAATTCAAATATTTGTAACACAGCTTAAAGAATAACTCGCCCCTTTGTTGTATAAAGGAATTGTTATAAGTTTTAAAGCAACTTGGTTTGTTTTTCTTTTTTATATTATATTTGCAAATTATAGAGCGATAATACATTACGAAAACAATCATTTTTAATCGTAACTTAAACTCCAACATACTAAATAACCTTTGCAGTATGACCAACACTTGCAATTACACTACCGAGTTTCAAAATGTATACCAAATTGTCCCACTTTGTTGGAAGAAACCGTTGCAGCGACTTCACATTGCTATGAATCTTTGCGTAGGCTTGGATCTCTAAATAAAGAAACATCCTGGTTCACAGAATTAAAATTAGATAAATTTAGCGGCTGTTATTTGGCTCTAATAAAATCAGAAATGTTTTCCCGATTTTGTGTTGTGATTAGGAGCAGAATCACGCCGAAGTGTACAAATATGTCCGTCAAAATGATCCAGGGCTCAAATTAAGACAAAAACCTTCAAATTATTATTACGGTACATTTGTAGACTTGATTTGATTCCTTTAGGTAGGAAAATAATCTATAGAACATGTAGAACCACGATATACAGTCTTAGATTTTTAGAACACCACTTTATATTGTTTGCAGATTATTTTCCTTCAACGACACTTTAGTTTTTGGCATCTTTAGAGCTGTGCAAGATCTGTAAAATCTTGTCTTTTTTGGAATTCATATTTATATAGGTCGAGTACGAGCGGTCAATCGGTGCGGACGCCTTGCATGCGCTCCAATATCAGTGCGACACGATTGATAAATAAACAACTTTCACTTATTTTGTTAGTTTAGTTTATTTATTGCATGTAAATACAACATAATTAAGTTTCCAATCGGAAACAATTATGGCCTCGGCCCGCCAAGAACAACAGCCGTAACTAATCAATCCGCTCCTGAAAATTACGGCTTTACTTTCAATATCCCTGGTCTCCAAGGACACCCTACTTCTCAACCTTAATCATCAATACCCATATGTAACCTCATAACCAAACAATAATGACACCCCCTTTTGCAATTAACCCAAATACAACTCTACCTATGCCGGAAATGCAAATCAACAAAAGTAATCAATATAACAGAACAATGACGCACTAATAGATACAGATATGAACGACGAAGAAGAATCGATTGCAGATGATGCAGCTACTGACAAAGACAAAAGCAATCCATCCACCTCAAAACACGATTGGCAGACGGTTAAGAAAAGAAAAAGGAATTCAACCACAGAGAACCCCAATTTAAAGCAACCTAACCAATTGACTACATCTAACAGATATGGAATTCTTCCACAAACGAAAAACAGTAACAATAATGACAATCAACAAACCAAAACTGCAAAACCTCCACCAATATTTATCCATGGAGTGATTAATTATAATAAAATGAGAAAGAACAATATTATACGTCAGCAACATCAAATAATACGATCAAAATCAATACTTTTACTGCTGATTCCTACAGAAAGCTGTCAAGGCATCTAAAAGAGGAAAATATAATATACCACACTTTTCAATTAAAAGAAGAAAGAGCTTACAGAGTTGTTATTCGGAACTTGCACCATTCTGTAGAAATCATAAAGGATGAACTAGCTAAACAAGGTCGTAAAGTGCGCAATATGATAAATAGGCGCCATAGGGTAACCAAACAACCTCTCCCCCTATTCATAATTGACCTTGAATCAAATTAAAACAATAAAAAAATCTTTGATATAAAGTACATCGGGAACATAGTTGTATCGGTAGAACCTCCTACAAAAAAGAACATTATCCCTCAATGCCTAAGATGCCAAGACTATGGGCACACAAGGTCTTACTGCAATAAACCTTTTGTCCGTGTAAAATGTGGCGGTGGACACAAAACGACAATTTGTACAAAAGACCGCAGTACCCCAGCTAAGTGCGCCCTATGTGGTGGAGATCATCCTGCCAATTATAAAGGCTGTACAGCTTACCAAGACCTTCAAAGATCCAGAAACGCACCATTTAGAGGAATAGCAAATACACCTCGCATCCAACCTAAATGAATTCCCTCCTCTTCGTAACCAAGCTGATAACCGCAATGGTGAAACACAAAGACTTACACAACCCGTAGTTAGCAATCCTCAAGCATGGGCCAGAAGAAGCAACAATCCCCTAACTCAAGACCAACAGCAACTTAACACCAACGAAATACTTACAAATTTCCTCAATGAGTTCAAAAATATGTTTTTCCAACTAATAAGTCAGAATAGCATGATGCTTAACATGCTTTCCACAGTGATTAACCAAATAGCGTAAAAATGGGTACTTCACTGCGCATCGCTTTGTGGAACGCCAATAGTATGTATCTCTAAGCATATTCTTGAAGTAATAACTTTTCTGCAATTACAACAAATTGATATACTACTTATATCAGAAACTCACGCAACAACTAGGACAGTAATTAAAATACCGTATTATACTGTATATTATGCTAATCACTCTGATGGGACGGCTCATGGCGGATCAGCTGTGGTAATTAAAAATATGATTATCCACCATGAAATACAGTCTTATCTAACCGAAAAAATACAGGGTGCAGCCATTACTCATTTGTTATATCAGCCGTATACAGCCCGCCAAGACATGCCATTTCATCTGATGAATATGAAAATTTTCTAAAATCTCTAGGCAACAAATTTATAGTAGGAGAGGACTGGAATGCAAAAAATACAGCCTGGGACTCTAGACTTATAAACCCTAGAGAACGCAACCTACTAAGAACAATTCATAGAAACAATTATGATTATCCATCAACCGAAAAACCTAGATATTGGCCTAGTGATCCACACTGACCACTCTCCAGTCATCATTACTGTCAGTACAACAATATCGCAAAAGGAATGCCTGCTAGATTGTGTAATAAAAATACGAATTGGGATCAATTCAAGAACCTGTTAGAAGAAAACATTAACCTAACCATTAGAATTAAAGATAATCAAGATCTGGATGAAGTAGTCCATCATCTAACGACAATGATCCAGTCAGCCGTCTGGAAAGCCACACCAACTATTGGAAATCTCATTCCTAAAGCTGATAATATTCTCCGCCATATACGAAACTTAATCATTGAGAAACGAAGAGCTCGGAAAAAATGGCAAGTAACAAGGAACAGGCAAGATAAAACAATCTACAATAGGCTTACTCATCAACTACATAATACCCTTATAGAACCACGCAATAAAACATTTAAAGAATACATTGCAAAACTATCTCCTAACGATCATACCATCTGGAAAGCAACTAAAAAATTTAAGAAGCCAATACTAGCAATACCACTAATCAGAAAACCTAATGACACGTGGGCCAGAACAGATAAAGATAAAACGGATACATTCGCAGAATATCTCGATAACGTATTTACTACCCCAAACCCACATGATAACAATGACGACACAGAAGTTCAAGATTTCCTGACTGCTCCATGCCAGCTTTCGCTACCAATAAAACCCTTCTCCCCATCAGAAGTCCTTCAGCAAATTAAATTTACGAACACCCCTGGCTATGATATGATCGGAGGAAAAGTTCTGCAGCATCTTCCAAGGAAAGCACTGATTCTTCTTACCACCATATTTAATAGTATAATGAGGTTAAACTACTTTCCAGTGTTATGGAAGTATGCTCGGATTACTATGATTGCAAAGCCTGGCAAACCACCTAACCACCCATCTTCCTATAGACCTATAAGCCTTTTACCCTTAATGCCTAAGATTTTTAAGACTCCTACTGAAAAGAATAAAAAAAACAGTAAATCTCAACCAGATAATCCCACCCTATCAGTTCGACTTTTGTGAAGTCTACTCAACGATACACCAATGCCAACGAATCATCAATCAAATAATAGAAAGCCTTGAAACCAAAAAGTTAACTACAGCTGCATTCCTAGATATAAAGCAAGCTTTCGACAAGGTCTGGCACACAGGCTTGCTTTACAAAATGAAATTACACTTCCCAAGTCCGATATATCTAGTTCTAAAATCCTACCTCGCCGAGAGATCATTCCAAGTCGTGATAAATGGCTCAACCTATGACTATCACCAAATCCAAGCAGGAGTGCCACAAGGTAGTGTTTTGGGTCCTTTACTCTACCTGATCTATTCATATGATTCGCCAACCACGCAGGAAACATCTATTGCCATGTTTGCCGATGACGTGGCCATAGTATCAACCAGTGAGAAGCCTGTAGTAACTGCAGCTCACTTACAGCATCACCTAAACCTACTGCAAGATTGGACTCGCAAGTGGAGAATAACAGTAAACAGTGAGAAGTCAGCTCAAGTAACCTTCACTAATAGACGGCTTGATTGCCCTCAAACTACTTTCAACAATATTGCAATTCCAATCAAGTCTGAAATCAAATACCTAAGAATGCACCTTGATGCAAAACTCAACTAGAGCATGCATATCAAAAATAAGAGAAAACAAATAGACTTAAAGGTGAAGCAAATGTACTGGTTAATCGGAGCTTACACCCACAACTTATCAGGACATGAAAACCACCTCATAGGGCGCCTCGTAAACCAGCCAACCTAAGCGATTTATATTGGTATATTCTCCCCTAGGTTGATGGCAATGGCTTAATCCTAGATCATGACATGTATTTCTATATAAGATCAAATTTACTTATTACTCAATTTGTGTAACATGACTAGATTGTAAATATGCAAATACAAAAAAATATATTTATATAGGGTTAGTTAAATTACCCTCTTTATTAACAATCCAACAGTTTCTTGATTGACACTAACACTTTTTGAAATTTCATTAAAACTATCAATTTACACTAAATTATTTGTATGGCAGTTCTTCCTCCTTTATTACAGAATAAGCTTCTGAAACGTTTAACAATATTAGAAACTCTTTGACAAAAGACACTAACAATGTAGACAATGTCATTGTGATACCATGATGAGAGCAAATTAAGGTTGCATTTAAGTTTTTATAATTATTATTTATTAAACGGTCAAATTAAAATTGACTGAGTATACAGAACTTGATGCAGTAATTTAGAGATGTCAAGTTATCTGGCGAAACTAATTTTGGTTGAGTAAACCTACATAAGAGTGTTATTGGGTCAGATTTTGTGATATCACCAGTTATAGTCAGTTCAATTGAATTTAAAACGATATTTTATTGTACTAATATCTGCAAGAGATCCTTGTGCTTCTTACTTTTAAAGGTTGTGGCCATTTTGTACAGCCAGAATAAAAGTGGCCGATAAACTTCAAAATTTACAGCAAAATACTGCAATCTGATAAAAATAACTAAGACTGCGCCATGTGACGTCATTAACTATAATGTCCGTCATGGGATAATATCAAGAGGACGTCTAAGTTTTTTCCAATTCTTATTAAACTGTCAAATTAAGACTGGCGGATAAAATAAAGTTGATACCCACACATATTTAAGGAAGTCTTGTGGGTATCTAACGGCTTCCGTGGTCCAAATAAATAGTTTTAATAACAAATTACTAATAAATGCGGATGCGAAGAAAATTATCTCGCCAAGTTACCTAAGTTAGTGTTCGGGCCAATCACCAATTCCTCTTATTTGAATTTTTAAAAATTCTGCCGTTTTGTGGCACCCTCTGTAGAAACCTCTGGGGTAACTTGTTCTTTTTTCCGCCCACGCCCTTCTCTCCTCTTCCTCGATTCCCCCTAATTACAGCCCTAGGGAGCCGATTCCTGGCCTTTTGATTAAAATTTCTTTGTTTGAAATTAAAAATACGATACAGCCCGCTTAAACCTGAACCGTTATATAAATTCGCCAGCGTAATTTATTTTTCTCTGTATTAAAAAGAAAAACTTTATAAGAGCTCTTAATTCTCTATAATAATACAAAGCGGATTGTCGTAGAAATCTATAGCCCTTACAAGCGGAGAAGGAAGGAAAAGGAACCGAAGAGCAACACCTTGATAGAAAGCCTGGCTTTGGTTGATAGTACCTAAAAGACCCCCTTATCCAGGGTTACATATGACAACAACAACCGCTATGAAAGCGAAGGGGACGAACTTTATGGCTACAGATTCGAAGGAAGTACAAAATCAATAGTAGCATCTGATCCCAAATGAGTGGCTGCGAATAATTGCGATTCGATAATACAAAAGTCCTCATTTTTGGGGTGTATGGCAATAGGCTTTCAAATCCTGTTCCATATAACATCCAAGAAAAGTTGGAAACTTAATATAAAATAAAAAACTCGAGCAATATTCTTCGGGTGGTAATCCTCACCTCCAACGAAGGAGAGAGAAAATGAAATAAGACAATATAAGGACACTAAGATAATCGTACCAATACAAACAAGCCCGAGGAGCTCCCTAGAGAAAAGAATCATTCATGTGCCAAAATGTAAAACAAAAGCTATGACCTCAGAAATTTGGCGACTTTGTTTCTTTAGGCGACAGATCTTGATAGTAACTAAGAATAAGAAAACTTAGAGGAACAGTCAATAGTCACATTACAAAAAAAAACACATTGTAATAACCTTCAAAAACAAGAGATTCCTTGGAACAGAAGGTATAGTGCAGAGAAAATTTTGATCTGAAAAACTGTTTTGAATGATCCAAAGGATGTTTGAAAGGTCTATTAAGGGAATAGAACTACTATAGTATCCAATATCCAAAACATACCAAGAACACACAGTCTGGTGTGGCGGCCTTTTCGCCCTTGAACCGCATTTATATCGCGGCGACATGCCGGGGCGGCTTTTTGACATCTGCTGCTACGTTTTGCCGTCGCACACAGAACGGCATATATGGGCTTTGCTCAGCCGACAAGAATATACACGCTCCGCAGCGCGGCCAATTCGGTCGTGTCTTAATACCCCACATATATACGTTCCGCAGCGCGGCCAATTTGGTCGTGCTTAACAACCCGCTCATATTCACACCGCATCACGTCCAGTACGGCCGCATTTAATATCCCGCAACATACAGGAAGACAGCGCATCAAGTTGGCCACCGTGAACCATCGCCGACGAAGCCGAAGCCGAAGCCGATTCAGGTGAGCGATTTGGCTTTACTTTCGGTGGATATCGGTAGCCGCCCCCATCCGCTTTCGCGCTGGCCGTTTAAGGGACGATTTGAGCCTTATCGGTTTACCTTCCAAAACAGGCCGTACTACGTATCACACACCGCATCACGAGAGCGGCTATTTACACGCCTGCCTCTCCACAGTCCATAATAAAGCATTTAAGACACAAAAAAGCTTACTACAGGTTTACTTAACATCCTCTACCCTCTTCAAGATTTTTATCAATGCAACGTGGGCAACATGGAAACAGAAATACAAAGATATTGGGTTTTCTCTTAGCATACTCTATAGCTTAAGTTTTTTAAACTCACTAAAAATATTCAAAAAAATTAGTTTCAATAAAACAAAATACAAAATGAAAGAGGTTGCAGAAGATGGTAAAATAAGAGGGAAAATGGGGTTTAAATACCTGAACCTTAAAATCTCCAATGAAGAGTAACTAGCTCACGCATAAAGTAGTTAAATAAAATTTTATGGAAATACACATCACAGAAAATACGAAAAGGATGATATTTAGCACCACAATTAAAAGCATCATGACGTACGGTGCAGAAGTAGATTATAAAAAAGAGAAGAATTACCGCTACAAAGTTATAATACTGAAGAACATATAAAAGAATAATACAACCAGCAAGGATTTTTAATGAAATAAAATTAATGGGGTGGAGTCTAGCAGAAGCACGAAAGCGGGGAAGGTGGAAAAAATCTATTTAGACGAGGTTGACCAGATCATAGAATGAAGAGTCTCGAAGAAGAAAATTGGAAGTATAAGAACAGATGAAAAAGATGGCTGAGGAAGGGCAAACAGCATCAGCTGTAAATACCCATTTATGGTATCTCTTTTACACTATAAACCACTATTTCATAAATATGTCACTGGGTTCCCTAATGCCGAATTATATATTAAGGGGAAAAACTTCCTCTACATTATTCTTTTACTTCTATTCCATACTAATTACGTAGATCTGAGGTTCCCTTAAAATTTTATATCTCTTGCACCCAAAAGAAATGGAAAGTTAAAAAGTAAATAAAACTCAAAAAGTTAACTTTATCTTCTTCAGCTTATTCTGAAATTTTGCCAAGTTAAAGCTTAAAGATACTTACGAGTGAGACTAAAATAAAATAAATACAGTTATAGCTACAGTTGTCTCACCCCAAATAAAATCTGCTTTGTTATCTTTTAGACGATAAAATAAAACAGGATAAATAACAACTTCAACAACGTTCTTTTTAATTGATTGAGTAGCTTAGCGGTGTTGTTGCCGGTCCCAAGCCCGACAAAGAAAGAGGGTTGTGGCGTTTGGACGTAAAACGTAAAACTGCAATTCGTAGAAACAAAATGAAAAACTCGTTAAATGTAAACAACCCCGGGTGGAAATCCACACTTCTCAAGGAGGGGCCACAAGGAATGCGGGAGGGGGGGCAATTCTGTATATAGAAAGAATGTAACGAACTTTAACAAGCAAACCAGGAGAGCCAAACTCAAAAAAGACAAATAACGGTCGCCACATGGAATAAAAAAGGTGATTTTTAAGCCCGATAGAACTAACGAAAAGGTTAACTGTCATACTGCGCTCACTTTTTGACATTTATGATCAGTATACTCTGGCAAATCATCATGAATAGATTGACGCTTGATCAACGCTACCAAATTATCCAGATTTACTTTGAAAACCAGCCATCGATTCGCGCAACTTATAGACGACTTCGTGATTCTTATGGCGCATATAATCGTCCATCTGAGCAGGCCATCCGTCGAACTGTGAATAGATTTCATACCACATAAAATGATGCAATAACACCAACACGTCGAAGGAATGTGCGTACTGAAGAAAATGTCGCCGCTGTAAACGAAAGTGTGGAAGAAGATCCAAATTTATAGATTCGTCGTCGGTCGTGGGAATTGGGGCTCTCTTCGTCCACCACGTGGAAAATTTTGCGCAAAGATCTTGGCCTACACCCGTATAAGATCCAGCTGGTGCAGAAATTAAAGCCACGAGACCATCATATGCGTCGTTCTTTCGCCGATTGGGCTCTAGAGCAGTTGGAAACTGACCCGATCTTTTATCGCAAAATTGTGTTCAGCGATGAGGATCATTTTTGGCTTAACGGGTTTATTAATAAGCAAAATTGCCACATATGGAGTTAAACCAATCCACTACAGACTCCATTACATCCAGAAAAATGCACCATTTGGTGCGGTTTACACGCTGGTGGCATCATAGGACCTTATTTCTTCAAAAATGAAGCCGGAGCTCGCGTTACTGTCAATGGAGATCGTTACCGCACCATGATCAATGATTTTTTGTTTGAAAATGTGGATGATATTGATCCGGGCGAGATGTGGTTTCAACAGGATGGCGCTACGTGCCATACGGCGACCGCAACCATCGACTTATTGAAATCAAAATTTGGCGACAAGTTGATTTCGAGGAATGGACCTGTCAATTGGTCTCCAAGATCATGCGATTTGACACCTTTTGATTACTTTCTGTGGGGCCACGTGAAGTCACTGGTTTATGCTGATAAACCAGCAACAATTGACGCCTTGGAGGCCAACATTGTTCGTGCTATTCGTGCCATACGGCCAGCAATGCTCGAAAAAGTGGCCCAAAATTGGACGTCCAGAATGCGCTTCGTCAAGAACAGCCGCGGTGACCATCATTTTCAAATGTTAATGGCAGGTATTGGTCTTTCGAATAAAAAAATTTTTTTGATTAAAATTTAATTTTTTGTGTTATTTCAAGTTCTATCGGGCTTAAAAAAACACCTTTTACAAAGCATTCGAATAATGCAAATAGAGGTAATTATTCCCATATATGGAGCGGAGTAGCGAAAAGTGAGAGAGCCAAGGCAGGAGTATCAGTCCTAATTAAAAACAAATAGAAAAATAGAATACAAACATGAGAAGAATTACAATAATTGGGGTATACGAAATTATAATGATGCAAATGTAGAAAAAAATATCTTCTTTGGCAAACTAGACAGCATTTCAGAAAACATTAACAAAAAACACGAAATAGTATTGGATGTCGATCTAAACTATAGAGTTGTAAGTGCGAGAAATTAATTGTAGTGATGGCAGAGATGAAGGTAAAAGGTAAAAAACTGTTTTTCTAACTAGAAGAAGTTCTACGCACCAGTCGTACCTCTTGGGATCGTATTATCTGGGCTCATATTTCAACGCAATAGCTTTAGTGGCCATAGAACAGGAACATTTCCTAATATGCTTTTGGTCTTGTTCTAGAGCAGTTCCAATTCATCTTTGCAAATGGAAAATTTATGCCGTTACTTTGACACAAAGACTGAATCGAAGCAAATCGATTATAGAAATAATATGGTTCTCAGGGGAATATCACTATGGGCTAGAAGGATTTGTAAACATTCAATGGAGATCATTCATTTGCTGATCTATACTCCCAATTTCACACTCTTTGAATATTACTTATAAATTCTAACCAAAAATGTATCATCCGAGTCAAGAGTATCCTAAATATTTTGAAGTATTGAAAAAAAATCACTGAGACTGCAGTAGTTCAGAAGAAAATCTTCTAAAATTTTTTATCAACAGGAAGACAAAGAACCGACCATTACTGAACTTCATGCAGTATAAGAAAGTGAATCACCGATGTAATCTTTGGATCTGCCCAGATACATCTATGATAGTGCTAGGGCTTGTTAGTAGTGATAGGAATATTATAGCGCACCCATAGCTATATCAACGTGTTAGAGACAGTTGCCAAGTCCTGGATAGAGAAGGTAGCCGCTGAGCAGGACTCCCAGCAAGATTCCGCTCCAGCTCATAAGGCAAAAGAGATCTAGAGATGGCTATACAAAAATTTGTATTAGCCCCAGTCCCCCGACTTGTAGCCTCCCTTGAATCCTAACTTCAATCCTCTTAATTACTACGTATAAGGTGTGGTCGAGGCGAAAGTCAATGAAAGGCACACCAAGGACAGATTAAAAGCCCCCATCATGGAAATAAGGACACAAATGGGCAATAATGATGTTATCTTAGCCTGCAGCAGGTTTAAGTCCCGGTTCAAGAAGGTCATAGCTGCTGATGGGGTCTTCCAATGTTATTTTCATTATTTAATCATTTTCCGGATTTCGCCTCACGCCTCTGCATTTAAACGATAGTTCATAATTCTGCTCGGTTGTTGTTTCAGCCCACGCCCTCATTTTTCATTTATTAACGAACCGCTCGCCGCGCGTTTTATTGCAAATAGAGCCCCCTTCGCACACCGGAATTCTATTCTGCGTTGCAGGAAAGCCCCATTTAAGTTTCCATGCGTTCGAAAGCCGAGGGAAAAGGCGCTTTGCTTCAGAATAAGTCCGGCCAAGGATGGATGGCGCCATTCACACGTTCGAATTTTTTAGCAGCGGCAGCCCCGCGGCCGACAGCGCGAACGAACGTAAAATAAAGAGGAGCGAAGCGGAATTGCTCCGGGCAATTTAGACCCCTGTGAAGGAATTTGAGTGCGGCGGGCATTAAAAGCGGTTCGCACGCCCGTGCGAGCAAAAAGTTGATGTTTGCTCTCATGCAAATTAGGCGAATTCGAAAAATTAAATGCCAAGTAAATTGAGGGCGCTGTTTGTATTGCATTTTAAAATGTTTTTGGGGTCATTCTAGCTGACGCGCATTTGCTTGTCGGGAGGGCGATGGTATTTTCAAAAATTATGAGGGATATGTAAAAAGCTATGAATGCCACCAATATGTAGGGGTGGGCGGTAATATTAATGCGGTGCAAAAGTCTTTGTTTTTGCGTAGTATAGGGGGGACCAAAAACATTTTCTTTGCTTTTGTGTTGGCAATTGCAGTAAACTTATTTCAATCACTTTGCAGGCAGGTTGGCACCAATTATAAAATTGTACAGTCAATTGAAAATTGTAAGGAAGGTCTGATCACAATGCGAATTTGAATTCGACGCATTAGTGGTCACATGGCCCAAGCGCTTTAACGAAGGAGATTTTGATCTTTAAAACAAGCCTCGTTCTGGTAGGGTATCAAAGTTGAAGAAAAAAAATTGCGGGCAGCGTTGGAAGGTAAGCCTTCACTTCTTGGAGTTTCGTTCCATCAAACTGTAGTCAACCACTTGCATCAACTTGAGTGTTTTTTCGGAACATGAAAAATGGGCCCACCTGATCAATCCTGATAAACAAAAAAAGATTCCGCAAGATCAAAATCCGTCGCCAGTTTAGGCAAAAAATCGTGATTTGCTCGTGGTGGAATTTTAAAAGAGTTTTACATTCTGAACTTGTCGCCCCATCAATTCCAGCATTTGGACGGTCTCTATAACAATCTAAAGTTAAAGTACCTGACTCTAGTCCAACAAAAAAGCTCTACTTCAGCAGAACAGTGCCAATCTTCACACCGTCAAAAAGATTAAGAACAAGTTTGAGAAACTGGATGATGGTTTTTCCGCATTCAGCCTACAACCCAGACCCTGCTTCATCTGACTACGGTCTCTTCTAATTAATAGAGCACTTCTTGCATGGGCGCCAACCAAATTGTGGATCTTAATTCTTCAATAGTACTAAAGATCATTTCCTTTATAGATACTCCACAGCTTCACAAAATCTACTTTAACTTTTTTACGAATTTCAACCTAATAAAAAAGCCCAAGGAAATGGGAATTGGGGCAACAGGTACTGGAAAAATAAAAAGGTTGAACAACTGTCTCAGAGCAAGCGAGAACAGTATTAAAAAAAAATAGATGTGTCTACGATTATGGATTTGATAGCAGGAATGAGGTCTTGGCAGTTATAGGGAATATAATAATTGTGTCAAACTGCAAACAAGTCATAACATAACAGACCCAGTAAGCTGCGTCAATAAATGGATTAAATGTGAAAAATGAGCTATAGGTTCTTGAGCCGAAACTAGCAACAGAGCACAATAAGCAAATGACAAGCTGGACAGGAATATGCAGAAGTAACAAATCAGAATTCGGGGAAAGAAATAGCACTTTTGTGGCGTTAGTCAATGCTTACGCTTCCTACCGCCTCGCTAATAAAAAATTTATTGCTCCATTTCAGGAGGATGGTGGTTGCTGAATTATCCCTTTCAGACCCAACACGGGCTGGATGTCCATCGCATCCAAAGCCATCAAAATTACGTATTCAAGTAAAGATCAGGAAGCACGGCTGTGGAAAACCAAAGACAATGTCAAGTCTACAAAGTCTGCAATGTAGGATTGCGTGTTTGCATAGTAAACAAAACTTGCAACACGAGTAATGATCCCCAATTGGAAATTGGCCTATTTATGCCTTTTATTTTAGAAATATTCGACTATATGCTTTTTGTTGTCTTTTATTTGCTTTAGATGCCTTAAGGCACCCATTTTACAGTGTTTATTACAAAGAAAGTTAGCAGTTAATTGGTTGAATTAATAATTTTAGATATGATAAAATTTTTAGGCATCATAAACTCAGTCGTAAACTAAACGGAGGGGCGTATTAGAATTATTATAGATATGGGTGCCCAAAGAAAATTTTTTCCGTACGGTGCCTCGCACTACCCCTTTTTACCCAGAATCACAATGTAAAAAATGCCCTCACTAGTTGGAAATTTTTAATGGCGTAAGCATAGCTTAAGAACAACACTTTTAAGAAAACTCAAGCGTACACGTAGCATAAACAATTTTTGGGAGGACGAGAACTTATTGTTACTGAAAAGAATATTTGCGTTATTCGCCACTTTTGCTAAAATTGCTTCGCTAACTTTGAAGCTACAGAAAATATGGGAATTTTGAATTGGGGTCGCTATCTTGTTCACGACAACGTATCGCCCCATTTAGCTGGTCAAACTTTACAACGAATTGAGGATTTATTCTTAACTGCCCTTCTTAAGCATCCCAAATGGGGTTATGCTTAGCTTTTACTTTAAAAAACTCACAGGAAAAATTAAACCAAGAATGAGTCTCGGCCAACAAATAATCTAATGACCGCTCGAAAGCGCACAGGTGTCGGAACAATCTTCAACAAATCATGTAAAAAATGGCAAAGAATTTAAAAAAGTTAGTAGAATAACAATGTTTCTTTGTTTCATGATAAATAAAAAGCTGCTATTGATTATGCAACTAAGGTTACAACAAAAGACAAATCAAATATAAACTTAAATTTATGATTGACGAGCCGTGAAGTAAGAGCAGAAGTGAGGCTTCTGAGCAGTGTAAATAGGGGTGTGTGAAGGACATTCCTACTGTAGCGCTTTGCAAATGAATATTAAGATATCAAAATGAAAAGTAACCTTATCCGTCTTATTATCAGATTTCTTACGACAAACGACAAAAGACCAACTAAAATTTTGAGAAGACTTAAGGCATAGTTCAGAGACAACGCCTTTAAGAAGACTCAAGTGTACGCATAACATAAATAATTCTGAAAGGTTAAGAAGCAGTTGAAATTGAAGGTCACCGATGCCACCCGCCAAGCATCGCGATTGACAAGAATATTCGCATTGTTCGCCACTTTCTAGAAGGCAGAAAACTCGACAAAAATTTGGGATTCAGAACTTATCTAGAAGATGCATTTGGAAGACACAGATTTGAAGACGAGGGGGGTAAGGGGTGACGCCAACCTCTAGTAACCTAAACGTCAACCTCACCTGCCTGTGGTACCCTCTGCTAGACAATAAACGAGGCTCTGACGACCAAGCATCAAGAAGTATAACCTAATCCAGTTGTCCCATAGCTACGGGACTCATCTTCGTTGGTCTAATCACCCACAATACGGATTTAATGATTCAGAGATAAGAGGACATCCACGGAAATGGACGGATGCTGGAAAAACAAGAATAGGAACGTAGGATATTAAAGCACCGAACAAAAAAGAGATAGAAGCTACAGAAGAGATAGAAAAATGCAAAATAGAAACACTAGGACTATGTGAAATTAAAAAAAAAGAAATGGAACACAAATGTTCCATCTCTTCTAATCGGGATCGGAAATTTGGGAAAAAGAAGGACTAGGGGTAATACCAAATGCCAGGTTGCCGCAACAATTGATAAAATGGAAACTAATAAATCCAAGATTATGTATATCGACATACGCCAAAATGAAAAAATAACAATTATACGAATATGCGCCTCAAAAGAAGGCTCAAAAGTACAAGAACTGGATAAATTCTATTATAAATTACAGAAACAAGTAGACAGTGCAAAACAAAGAAGTAAGCATTAACTGATAAATAAAGATTTAAATGCACGAGCAGGAAGCCAGCAACAACAAGCACATGGAACTATTGAAATATAGATTATATAACTTACAATGCCAAAGCAAAATACACTTTTATCGACATCAAAGTAACACAAGAGGCATAATACATACAGACCATAAACTTTTTATAGCCGACACTAGATTCTACAGCAGGAAACCTCAAAAACAATACGAGAAACTAAAAATAAATAGACTAAGAAAGCCCGAAGCAGCGCAGGAATACAAAGACAGCTTAGACGCGACCCTCCAAGAAAAAGAAATAGAAGGGAGTTTGCAAACAAAAAATTAAGGCTTGGAAAAGAAATAAGCCGAAATAAAAAAAGGAATAATTAAAACATTCGGAAAAGCATGTGAAAAGAAAACCACAAGTCAAAGAAGCTGTGCTCAAAGCAAAGCAGAAAAACTGGAAATAATTCGGAAAAAACGTATAGAGAAAATACAACAAAAGATGTTTCTGGAAAGTTATTAAAAGTCTGCGAGGTAAATTTGGGAAACCGATGTGGAACATAGGAAATAACTAAAAGATAACAGAAATTAAAGAAAAAAAATTCTGCAAGCATGGAAGAAGAATTACGAACAAAAATTGAAGAAAGACAATTCAGTAAGAGGGGATAGAAGAAGACTAAGAATAAGACGTTACAAAACGAAGAAGAATTAGAACATAAAATTGTAGCTGAAGAAAACAACATTAAAATAGAAGAACCAAGAGAAGCTATAAACCAGATCAAACTGGGAAAAGCTGCCGGGAAAGACGGCATAACACCTTAACTAATCAGATACGAAGGAGAACAGCGTTAAAAATAGATAAAAAAATTAAGTCTACTAGCTTGGGAAGGGAACAGAATACTAGATGATTAGGAAGTAAACATAATAGTCTCAATACACAAGAATGGAGACTCAAATGATTGCAACAATTACTCAGCAATATGCTTATCCTCCACCACTAGTAAAAGTTGAAAAGGGGAAAATTGCAATGGTATGGGCACCTGACTAGAATGAGTAACCGAAGATATCCAAAAAAGAAGTTAAAAGCGAGACCAAAGAGAAGACAACGTAGAGACATACCTAGGAAAGGATGGAAAAAGAACGTAAAACGAAACGCAAGAAAACGGGGAAAGAATTTAAGAGATGCATGGATGCTATACTAAAAGAAAAAGAAGATAAACGACCTTAGCTTCAGGATGTATCAATTGTAGTAATTAAATACCAATAGCAATCAAAAAAATATTTTTAAAGTTGAAAATGGAGATTATTCTATTCAAATTGACAAGACATTTCGAATGAAATGCATCGTCCTTTATTATGCTGACTTAGGTTTTATAAGACCCTCTTCCAATCTCAATGCGTCCAATAAACCTGAATACTAAATTTGCCCTGTTAACTTTTTCTACAATCCCTCTCTTGATACTTCTGACTCAGCACAGTGCTTAGAACTTGGTTAAGTTCTCTTCTAGTAGCGAGTTATCATTAAGGTTATCAAGAGGTTTGTTTTTAATTGCTGCAACTCTCCTCTATTAAACTTCTCAAATATTCTTTCGCATTTACCTTCAATGTCTCTTATAAGTTTCTAGAATTTTCTGTCGCACTTCTAGAATATTTTTTCACACTTTTTAACATTAGCTTTTACTTCTTCTTTTTCCAACGATGCAGTCGGATAAATAGCGTTGTAAGTTTTTTCTAACAAACAGGTCTTTGGATTTTCTCCCACATTTCTTTATCAATATTTGTGAAACAGCAAATACAGGACATTTCAAAATGAAAAACAGCAAATAACTTTATAGATTATCTGGGAAACATTCGACTACAGGAGACGATGTAAAGAGAAGCAAAGAAGAATTAGAACATAAAATTCAATATGAAGAATACAACATTAAAGTAAAAGAAGTAAGAGAATCAATAAACCAGATCAAACCGAGCAAGGCTGAGAGACGGCATAACAACTAATCAGATATGGAGAAGAACAGCTCTGCAAATAGATAAAAGACTTATACCAACTAACTTGGGAAGGAAACATAATAGTCCCAATATACACAAAAGAAGACTCAAATGATTGCAACAATTACCGAGCAATATGCCTATCTTCCACTATACAGAAAATATATTCAAGGATTCTAAAAAGAAGACTAAGGGAACAGATTGAAGAATTACTGGTGGAAAAACAAGCTGCCTACAGACTACAAAGACAAAATAGAGAAAAAATAGAAAGAGACAAACCGCTATTTCTAGCGTTCTTAGATATTGAATTGGCTTTTGACAGAATTTTCAGGGATAGCTTATGAAAGGTCTTATCAGAATTGAGAGTAACAAAACAACTAGTACAGGCTATTAAAAATTATATAAACAAACGAAAGGACGAGTAAGAATAGAAGGAGCAGAATCAGAAAGCTTCCAAATAAACAGAGGAAAAAACAAAAGGCTTCTCGAGTCCTTTACTGTTCACAGCAGTTATAAACCAAATTATAAAAGAATTCAATAAGAACAGGTTTGAAGTAAAAGCGGAAACTGGAATCTTGCACCAATGCGTATACAACGCTTGCTATAAGCAGACAATGTTGTACTTGTAGTAGAATCATCACGGAAGTTACAGTAAGGGGACAACAAGAGGAATGTGGTAATAGAACAACGGTGCATGAAGGTAAACAAAGACAAAAGTAAAGTAATAAACATACCAAGATCAGAAGCAGAAGAAAATATCAGAATAACACAAGAACAAGAACTCCTTAACAAGATAAATAAAGCAAGTAAAATTTACGACGCGTTTACAATGTTTACAGGCCCTTTAGCCCCATTGCTTTGTGAAGATCTTCCACCTATTCCTGCGTTTTGCAATCTCTTTCCACTCTCTAACACCTTTTTCTTCCAGGTCTTCCCAAACAGCTTCTCTCCACGTCTTCCTCGGCCGACCTTTTCTTCCTTTCCCACCAGGTATTTTCCAAGCGATGCTTTTTACATTTCTGCTATTGTCCAACCTCTCCATATGCCCCAGCCACTGTAATCTTCTAGCCTTGATTACTTGTATCATGGGGGCTTCTTTGTACAGCTCATACACTTCCGCATTCGTTCGTCTCGCCCATACGCCCTCCACTTTTTTCCCACCAAAAATCTTTCGTAGGACTTTCCTCTCCCACCTTTCTATTTCCTGCCGATTTCTCTCCGTCAACTGCGCATTATATAAGATCATAATAAGAAATAAGGAAATAAACACCAAAACAAAATTAGGAATCCACAAAAGCATTTATGTCCCCACTTTAATTTATAGTAGTGAAAACTGGGCCATATCGGACAAAAGGAGAAGTAAAATAACCTAAGGGATATATGCGGCAAAACCAGAAGAGAGAGAATTCAAAACGTGACAACCAGAGAAGAACCACAAGTAGAACCACTGGTAGAAGAACTTAAATAGAAGCATTTACAATGGTATGGGCACCTTGCCAGATCGAGTCCAATACCAATGTGGGTTGAGAATATGTATGAGAATATGTATATATGTATACCTAAGGTATATAGAAAAATCACTTTGTATGCTTTCATGTTTATTAATGCTTCAATAAATCGAAACAATATTTCAGTTTACATTTGTTGTGTTTTTACAGAGTTGCAATTTTTATGGTAAAATAAAGCAAAGCTTGCGAATGTGCAAAATTCAGGTTCCAACGTAATTTCCATTTGAATAATAGCTCATCTGATCATTTGCGTCCAATCAATAATACTGTTGAGCGCATTCAAAACCAGTAGATAAGTGGGTGCTATTGCAAATAGCGCCTGGATGCTCTTTCAACTCTCGGATCAATATTCGCAACTGGACGTCCTTAGAGTAAGCGATCGCCAAATATATTTCTTATAATGGGGCAACTTTATATTGTCTTTATATGGACTTGGCATTGCATTTTATGGGCTCCTTATTTCTTATTCCTTTATACTTACTTTACGCTTGAGCTCACTTAAGCACCGTTGTGCTTTTCCTTTATCAGCGACATCAATCTTTTTAGACGTTATTTTATCTACTTGCGTAGTTAAATCTTTGAAATATATTTGTACACCCTCTTACAGTTGATTCTCTCTTTATTAAATTAGGGTGTTTCAGGTTTGTTTTTTAAGAAAATTTGACATAGGTTTACTCTTCTGCTGATCTGTTTGTTATTGATTTCTCTTGTAACCTTTCGCATTTCATATTTGTGTGTTAAGGCAAACGGATTTCCATACATCATTTCCCTAGTTATCCGCAGCTGAAGGTTCTTAAATATTGGTGTTTTATTTACGACTTTGTATTTGACTGGCGAATAAAGTAATAATGTGTTAGGGGGTATTAAATGAAATATAAAGGTCTGACAGGCCTGGCCTGGAGAATTGTGGGTATTAGTAGCCTTCCACTACACCAATTATGACTAATCAGCGACCGAATCCTTGTGTACATCGGCATGATTACAGCAATCGCCTATACAAGCCCAGTATTAACATACGATGTATGTACTTGTCCTCTGTATCTCATACAACAATTAAATCAATACGACACGCAAGCTCTAATAGTTGAAAATAACGACGAATGTTTGTACTTAAAATAAAAGCACTAAGTTGTAGCTTCGGGAAAAAATAATAATAAAATAAAATATTTACAATTATGTATGCAACAGTAAATGGGAGTAGTAAAAAAACCGGCCCCTTCACCATCAAGTTGAGCTTTTTAAAGTGCGACCTGTGGTAGCCATGAGACTCGAAATGAAATTTAACTAACTGGTCAACAATAGACTTAATATAGCATATAAGTGTTTGGAACTAGTAGAGTGCAAATAACTTTTTGTGAGACTAATTAATATTATGTTTGTATCAATATCTGGAAAAATAGAGCAAGATCAAGTTAAGCCTCAAGATCAATTAGTTTGGTGTCTTTTGTGCTGAAACTCTTGAAAAATTGCTCGACAGGCATATTAGGGATGATCTCTCAAGTCAGAAGTATCTGTAGAAACAGAATTCATCCGCCTGTTACCAAAGCAGAGAATGCTGTGGAAAATAAAGGGGTACTTTATCTATCTTTTAGGATATTGAGGGACCATATGATAAAACATCCCTAGATTAGATCACTAAGACGCTGAGGAGCAAATTACTCGAAAAAATGGTTAAAGAAAGGCTCAGGTTACAAAGAAATGTCCGCAGGGAAAAGTTTTCTCTCTTCTGCTGCAAAACTTTGTAATGGACGAGCTGTTAAAGATACTTGAAGAGAATTGGTACAAAGCACTAGGATATGCATAGGGTCGCGCTATCCCAGGAAAGATTTAACAAAGGGCCCTAAATTTGGTTACAAACTCGATGGATGCAGAGGGATTAAATATAAGTCCCTCCAAATCTACCACAGCAGCATTTACAAGAAGGAGAATCTTATAGACTTGGACTTCTTAAGTCCCGATGAGTAAAAATAAAGCTATAGGCGAGGTAAAATATTTTGAAGTGATTATAGACCCAAAACTCACCTAACATCAACAAATTCAAACAATCAAAGAGAAAACAAAGAGAGGTAAGACTAGTGTTAGCTAAACAAACTTACAGAAGAACGTAAGGTCTGAAACCCAAAGTGATACATTGGTGTATCATATGCAGCTTTGATATGGTAAGCAAAGATGACATAAAGAAAGACTGTACTCGTAGTAAGAAAGAAAGACTTACTCGTCTGGGACTAACAGGTGCTGTAAAAACAACAGCGAGTGCGCCAAAGAAGACACTTCTAGACCCTTTCATCATCATTTTAAAATTTTAAGAAATGCGAGAGTAGCTCTTTGTAGACTAGATATCTAAAAATTGGACAAACGGGTGGAAGCGTACTGAATATGAACAGACCGTATGGCGCCAAAATCCACATTCAATATGAATTTTGTAGTTAAGAGTATGGGTCTAAATGAAAGAGGAACAGGCTCGTAAAAATTATCTAGTATACAAATGGACCAAAGACCCAATTTTGGAACGAGAGTATTGTGAAAAATTTAAGCTTTTCACTAGGAACATATGCATTCGTTTCACAAGCGGAGGTAATTGTTATACTGCACTGTCCCAGGCAAAATAATATGACGGCTCATCAAAATAAGCCAAAAAATATTTTTACGGATAGTCAGGCATCCGTAACATCATTCAACAATCCGAAAGTAACATCCAGTAACATCGAGACTAGCAGACTACCATAAATTAACTTTATTGTGAGTACCAGAGCACTACGAAACTGTGGACGATGAGAAAACTGATGAGCTGGCGCAAAAAAAAGTATCAACCCTCGAACCGACTCTGGAAATACCCAAAGATGTATTACAATGGCGAGTGACGGAATGGACCAGGAAACTACATCAGAACATACCGGAACAATGACATGGAAAAACCTTCATAAAATAATTCTAAAATGTTATGCAAAAGAAAGAACAAGTTGTAACTCATATTATAACTATACTACAAGAAATAGCTTAGTGCAACACACCACAACTTAACAATACCAAAATAAACAGTTCTAATATTCCTTATGGGGTAATAGGTGTAGTAAAAAAACGTCATGGTAGGGTGAAATGGCACTATACACCTAATATAAGAGAAAAACGTAAAACCAATCAACAAAATAACAGATTAAAAAAATTTGCAACAGAAGATTTTATAAATACTTTATATCTCTCTTAGAAAAGCCACCAAAGGCTTCAAACTACTATTATGCCATCTACGGGGTAATTAGTTAAGAACAAACGTACACCATCTAGTTGCAGTTTTCAAATTGCATTCTGATGCAATACGTTAAGAGATAGAAGAGGACTTTCAACCATTCCTGTCATCCAGTGTAAAGTCTACTGCCACAGAAATTGAAAAGGGAATAAAGCTACTAAATAGCGGTCTAGGATACGCCCTAAACCAATTGCCTTGCCAAGGAATTAAATTCCTGATGATCTTGTATAACAAAATTGTCAAACCGTCATATTGGTTTGCCTTTCTCCAAATCCTGAAAACCTTCTGACGGTATTCAGTTGTACTGACTTAACCATCCTCATCTCGGTCCTTTCAAAACTGTTGAAAAACTACTTCTAAAAAGTACAACTGGTTACCCGCTTCAAGATTAATTATTACCCAACTATCAGTTTTGGTTTTAGATGATTTAACAATACCCCAACAAAATGAATTTTATGCAAACTATACTTCAACATAAACGATATTGTTCTGTATTAATAGATATTCAACAACTAGATTATAACGTAAAGGCCGCTTCGCGGCCTTGTTAAAATGTACTTCTATGCATGAGATGGTAAAGCTTTCGAGCGGTGTGCGTTGAGGCGCTTCGCGCCTTGTAAGAAATAAATACCCTACCTTCTCCCCCACTTAAATGTAGCCACTGTCACATAAATGTGAAAGGGGCTATTTTTAGGCCACTTGCACTTCTTTTCTTGAATTTCTGATCTCGGATTCGGATGCTACGTCAAATTTGGTTGTCCCTTTTGTTTTTTTCCAAAGGAAACCAGCGGCTAGAGGATTTTATGTGCTGTGCTTATTGTTTATAAAAAGATCTTTCAATAAATATAGCATAGAGAACTGCGATACCACATTTTAAAAACTTTTTCACCCGAGTTGTATTTTGTAATTTATATTGTCTTACTAATGAAAGCTTCTAAACAAAAAATGGTTATTATACACCCGAAGTTGAACAACCAGGATCGGCAATGCTTTAAGCTCACGTAAACCAAAAACGACAAATCTTCACATATGCAACTAACTGTCACCCTCAACAATACTCCCATTTTGAAAACCAATGAAGTAAAGTATTTGTAACTCCACCTCGATAAGCGTTTAACTTAAACGTGTAGTGAAATAGACACCTAGACAAAAAAGATCTGCTGCTTAATCTGAAGAAAATCACCCTTAACGCCAAAGAATAAAATCGTAATATATAAATGTATAATCTGACCAATCTAAAGATGTGCCATAGCAATGCCCATCGCATCATATGTTTCAAATTGCACCTTATACACTGTCCTACTCATTGTATATGCAAAAAATGTTGTCCATCAAAATGCTAACAAACATTATTCTATACTAGAAGGTTATCTAAATGCAATTTTGGGATCACTAACAGAAAATCCGCACCTTTGACAACTTTAGATGAAATAATCTAAGGATCTTACGAATGAGAGAAAGATGGACTTCGTTGCAAGTCCAATATGATAACATCTCAAATATTTTATCTTCTTATCATTAGCCCAAAGAATGTAAATGTTTTAATTATTAACAAAGGCAAATTATAGAGTAGACAAGAATCTAAAATAATTAATAACAAGGCAAAGAAAGGAATGGACAAAATATTATTCCTATTAACAGTCATAGTTAACTAAATAAATAATAATATTTAACATATCAAGAATCCCACCCTAAAAAGTTAACGGCTTAAATAAATAAAGTCAGAAGTCTCAAAACACGGCATAGATGTTATTTAATATCTAGATTTAATATCAAAAGCCAATTAGAGTCAATATTTTTGATGGGATACAATGCTTTACATGTAATTACGCTACTCAGTAAAATCAAGCGTCAAGAATTACAAAAATGTCTGCCCACAATCTTCATCCTGCTATAATTGTAGTATCAAAAAGTAAAAACTATTTATCACCACATATCATAAAAAATAACAATTTATATCTCTCTTTAAGTCTGATTTATAGATGGTGAAGACTATAATTCAAGAACAAGTGTGAGGACCAAGAATAATATTAACTCGTGACAAAGAACTTAATAAATCAGTAGAAAGAAGTAATGTACACAATCTAAGCACAAGGGAACCTAGCTATTGTGTACTTGAATCCTTATTGGATTATTGTTACTAAAGGCATTTAAAAAATTATTTTAAAGCTGAATCCTGCTGTGATTTGTCTTCTGAACACTTGAGAGTACTTATTGCATGCAATTTATAAATACTTAAAATTCAAAACAGTACTAATTTCAACTACTTGAAAGAATTAATTACAAAAAGCACAACTAAATATTCTATTACTCTGACAATATGGAAAAGTGCCAAAAATCCCAAAACGGTAAAAATATTCAGTACCATTTACACATGAGAGCAAAACAATCGACTCACTAGCTGCACGCGCATTTTCATCTCCTGTCTCAGTCTGAGAAAATGAAAATAAAAACATTAACGTCCAAGAAGTATTGAGCTTTAAAAAACTGTTGCTATTGCATTAATCAGATAACACATTCAGAAAAATGTGCATCACGAACGGAGTTTTACGAACCTTGCTAATTGGAATCCGGTAATTTATTTCAGTCACTTCACGTAAGTCAGTAAGTGACGTAAATGCTCGAGCGATTCGCAAAAAATGGATATCACAGCCGCCGAAGGAGCCCAAGCAGTTGCATTGTTGAGAGAGGGCCTCAGTCAGGCGGCCGTAGCAAATCGACTAAATCGAGAGGGTGGCGTCGATACCGGGAAAGCGGTGGCTACGCCCGCCGGCAAATAAGCAGCCGTAGGCGCGTTATAACGGAGAAATACGATCGATTTATCGTCTCAATATCCGTTAGAAATCGACATATGACTGGCGTTGACCTCAAGCAAGAGCTGAGTGCGATCAGAGGTGTGGTTTCCAGCGTTTGAACAGTAAGAAGAAGACTGTAGGCAGCCAACCTAAACCCAAAAAGGACGGCTACAGGTGCTAAGCTGACGCCAGTCCAAAAGCAAAAGCGATTAGAATTTGCTAGCGAACATCCTCGGCCATTGTAATCAGATATTATTCACCGACGAGTCCAGGATGTGCCTACATGACAACGACAGGAGACGTCGGGTCTATAGAAGGCTAGTGAAGCGACTTACTTATTGCTATATTCAAGAAACTACCTCATATCGAGGTGGCTCTTGCATGTTCTGGGCGGACATTTCCGTAAAAACTGAGTTGGTTTTCGTGCTTAGTGCAGGACATGGAGGAGGTTTAAAAGCGGACCGCTACATCAAGGACATTCTGGAGGAACGTTGTTCCGTTTGCGGAAGTTGTTGGTGAGAACTTCATGCTGATGCACGGCAATGCGTAATACCACACCGCGCGAGTGACCACTACTTACAGAAAATAGACTAACCTCCGTGTAACCCAGACTTGAATCCATTTGAGCATGTTTGGGATGAGCTTAAGCGAAGAGTCCGGATCAGAAATTTTGCCCCAGGGAGCGTGATGAAACTGAGAGCGGCGTTGATTGAAAAGTGGAAAGCAATCCCTCAAGACAGCATCCGATCTATGCATAATCGCTTGGAAAGTCCAATTAGGAGTAAAGGTGGCATGTGTTGAAAAAATCATTAAAGTAATTTCAACTGAGGATTTCATTTTTTTCCTTTATAATCACCTTTTCTCTTTCAACTCTTTTGTGTCACACATATTCTTAAGCCTATAACTTTGAAACCACAGTTTTTAAATACACTGAACTTCACTTGGAATGCTATCGGAATGGATGCATATTCTCTCAAAATTTTTTGATCTTAAGTATATTAGAAAATTTAATACACAAAATCCCATCAATAGAATGAAACTTTTTCTTCGCAGATCATTTAGCCTGAACATTTTGTCCACACAATAAAATGTGTTCTACATGTGAAGAATTTCTCTTTCAAAAAAATCTAACAAAATATTTAAATCTGCAAACTATTAAAGGTTAATCAAGTTACTAACTTTATTTAAAAAATAATAAAACCGGTAACTTGACGATTGGTAAAAGATACTTCGAGGAGCGCCACCTAGCGTAAAGTACACATTGTAAGGGTAGCCCCACTGAGCCCAGTCGAAGGTAGGGTGATAGTGCAATAAAATACAGCAAATAAACATTAAATTTTAGTACAAATAGAGAAAAATATGTTTACGACTGATTCAAGCGCTTTCGTGGCGGGGAGGAAACGACCGAAAATAAACCACTTGCGGGTTGGTTGTCGACAAGTCGAATCCCAGACGTAATAGAGCGAGAGCAATAAACTCTGCTACGAGATCGGCGATTGATTTTAGGATTGAGCGTAGAGGAATTGGGCCTTAAAGAAGACACGGCGAGCACTATCGTCCCCGAAAATTAGGGTAGGCAAAATATGTGTTCCTGGTTTGTGCCGTATAAGCTAACAGACAACCAGATGGATGTTACAGGGGATAAGACTTGATACTACCAGTTCAGTTTGGAATGCAAGCAGCAATTCAAAAATGTGTGCAATATATTCCTAAAGATATCTTCGCTAACAATTGCTAGAAGCTTTATAAGCGTTGTAATTATTTTGAAGATAAATAACAACAATCTTCTATTTTGTTTATTTTCTGATACCACTTCCCGAAATTTTTTGAGCCACCTCATATAATAGCAATGCAATATTACGATTAAAAACATGTGCAAACAAATAGAATGTTCTAAGTATAGTAATGATAGCAAAATCCTACAAAATCTTCAGAAGATGTCGCTTCTTTAGTTTTGTTAACTGTTACATACCAATTTTTCGAATCACTATATAAATTAAAACTAATTTTTGACAAACCACCAATTTGGTTTTCAGGAAGCTCATAATGTAACAATCTAGGCACCCAAAGAAATTACAAAAATCAATTATGATCTACATTTAAAAAAGAATTGCTCATCTCTATTCACAGGTATTAACCAAACTTTTGGCAAGATGTGTTCCATAAGATCAAGAAGACTCGATCAATAAAATTCTATAAACTGACAAAATCATATTTGGATAATATAGCGAGTGTACCCCAGGGCATCATTCTAGAACCTGTCCTATACCTTCATACGTAGAAAATGCTTAGCAACCCATACAACTTTAAAGCTGCAGAAAGAAGAAGGGCCAATTTCTTGATGAAGTCTTTACTAGAAACTGAAAATACAAGATTGTCTTAAAAGTTTCTTTCGCGACCTGCACGCACTGCTTCATCTTGCAGCGTTTATAAAATTCGCAACCTTTTCTCTTAGACGTTGATGTTATCCTTTTCAGTTGTCATCTAACTATCGTAGAATACATTATGATAAATCAAAAAGAGCATTTCTAATATGTAATGTTTGCATTATTTTAAAAAAGACAACAGTGCTGATATTGCAAACCAAATTTCACCGTTTATGGTCATAGTACTAAAAGATATCAGACAGTTCGCAGTCGGTTTAGAAAGTTTAGGGCTGGAAATTTTAATCTAGGAGATATCTACTGATATTGACCTCATCAAAGTGTGGTTCACGAAAACTGCGGTATACTGTTTACGAAATATTTTCCTAGCTTCTTGTACCCTAACCAGGTGGCCAGTCTAACCCGTTAGAAAAAGGAAAATGTACATTATTACCCCCAAAGGTGTTTTTATGACGGCCGGAGAGCATTTAATGTTTGCAGTTGTTTTTGACCAGAGCTTTTCGCGCGCTTATAAGGCAGACCGAGGCCTTTACCTCGCGGCTGCCAAGCTCTCTCTATTTTTTTTTGTTATCTGTGATGCATATTCATCTCATAAAACTCGACTATGTCGATTGTTGTGAAGTATAGGTTTCGCATCAGTTAAAGAGCAACATACTAAAACGTGTTTTCGCGCGTGACTTGCTTTATCAGCGAAAGAATCTTGTATGAAGGTGAGATTTAGATCCTCTCTGAGAACGCCAACTGTAAACGCTCTTGGTCTGACGACAAGAAGCCTTCATTGGCAGTAAGATTTAATCTTCACATGAAGAAAGCTGTTATGTCTATTTGATGAGATTGGGAGAGTGTTAGGGTGTAAGAGGTAGCATTAGAACATTAGAGAGTAAAAGGCCCTAACAAACAAACATTGGTGATACAACTGTACATTGCTTTGTACAAGATTAAATCCATGTGCGTAAAACCTACCACGCCTTACAACTTTAGTCATACCCCCAGCGTGCTTTTTACAATTTATCATGTCAGAAGATTGTACAAGAATAGCCCACAATCCTGGGCTGGTATTGGAACCCTAACAATCTTATAAAAGAAACGGAACAAAGATTTTTGGAGTAAGAAGCGGAATAATAAAAAATAACGTAAAAAATGTAAATTGCATAACTATTACGATTAAAAGTAATATTAAAAAATCAATTCCTAACATCATAGCAGCTTCTGATAAAATAATAACTATGCAACTGACTGGAAAGCCTACCAACATCAATATAGTGCAGGTCTACATCTCCACAACAGACAGTCCAAACAAAACATTAAAATCGATGTGAACAAATTCCACAAGTTCTTAATACATTAAAGATTAATAAGATAAGTATAACTATAGGTAACTTCAATTCAAAAGTAGAGGAGGAAACAACTAAAGATGTAAGCGGAGGGTACAGGTTTGGAGAAAAATCACCAAAAACCATTAAACTGCATCTAGGTTGACTATCCAAATGGTAGAACTTTTAAGACACCAGTCAAAATAATACCAGAAACAAAATTTAGTACCTGCTAATAAATCAAAGATTTTATAACAAAATCACAAGAGTAGCAGTCTATTCTGAAGCTGATATTGGTTCTGGTTGCATTCAGATGATCACCAGTTCTGCATGTGGATGCGAGCTTCCCACAATGAAGACCATTCGATGCTATGATAGCAAACTGGGGTAAAAGGAGGCGAAAAATCCTATACAATTCCAACAAAGTCCCCCTTACCAGAAGACGATGGAAAAAATGAGAGAAAATCAAAACTACTGCACAACTACCAACAGAACCTATAGAAGAATACATACAAAAGGATAAAACAGAACATCGTTGACCGATGACATATTAACCCAAACGAGAGAGTAAAGTATCCAAAATAATAACGACATAGAAAAATATTATGATGCAAATAACGACTTACTACGAAAAGTACTAACGGCAAAACGGCAAGGAATAGAACAGTGTAGCGAAGCAGAACGATTGCATGGACTTTCACGGTTCATTCAATTTAAAAAAAAGTCGAAATTGTCACAAACCACCAAAAACTATAATAACAAATTATCATACATTTTAAAGAACTTCAACATTTATAAAAAATAAGCATAAAAGTGGTCTCCACATCTTACCTTGTTTTTCAATAAAATATATAACGAGTAATTCTTGCAGAATGGTTGAAATCAAACTTTGAAACAAAAAAAAGACTAAATACGTGGGTGAATCAAATATAAACCGAAATTATTTTATGTTTAATTGATTATCACAAAAACACAAACATACAAATTTATTTTTTACGCTATTCGTAGACAACTTGCACTAAGCCAAAAGAAACGAGAAAAAAATTTTGTTAACCTTCTTAAAAGAGTCTTCCAATCGCATCTTCCAGATGACATTAACAGAATCAAAAATGAGGTTTAACTATTCTTGCAACTTCTCAGAAGGGAGGGGGCAGGCTATTTCCCCTTTTGTGGAAGGTAGCAGAAATTATTTGAGTTCCCAAACTGGGCAAACCTCTCGATGGTGTTAGGTGCTACAGACTCATCGACCTTTTAGCAATAATAGCAATAATTTTTAAAAGCTACTTCTAGAAAGACTACAAACGATCCTAATTAGAGATCAGTTAAGACCAAATCACTAGTTTGACGTTAGACATTAAATAAATCTACTAAATAAAAAAGGCTGCTCTACAGCTCTCTTAAATCTCATAGTACTTTTGATAAAATTTGACTAGAAAAAACTTCCCCAATTGTTACTTTCTAATCCTAAAATTTCATCTTAAAGATCTCCGCTTTCTAGTTAAAAATCAAAGTAAATTGTACGAGAAGTCGCACAGGGTAGCATACTTGAACCTGTGTTGTACACCACGAACTTAGCTATAGTTCGGAGTGACCCACTGTCCTGACATCTAACCAAAATTCAAACACAGCGCATCAACAGCTCCAAACAAACCTCAACTTAATGTAAACAAAAACAAATTGTTCAATAAATAACCAGCCACTTCAACGCAAAGAAGATAAAATATTCAGGATTGCATCGCTATCGCAAATTGATCGGCAAGAAGCATATTTTCGCTAAGAAGAGGCAGCTGCGGCTCAAACTTAGCACGATTTATTGGCTGATGGGGTGGAAAGCGCGATTGTCACTCCTAAACAGAGTGCCAGTATACAAGGGAATTTTAAGCGAAGGAATACAACTTCGGGGTTCTGCATCCAAGTCTTAGAGAGATTCCAATCACGGTATATGCCAAATAATTTAATTATTCACTTGGAAGAGGAGATAACTCACTCTTAGAAGAAAAGGTTAAGAGGCCATTCCAACATATTGGCGAAAATTTAGTAAGACGGCCAGCAAGGCCGTTTAACAGATTTAAAATGCTCAGACTATAACTTTGTTGCTAAAATAGGAAGTTGTCAAAAGGCAGCTTTGTGAAGGTCATTTTAGGTATACTTATTATAACTTGGATTATAGATTGCAAGCTAAAAAAAGATACTTCTTTTCTGTTCGGAATAATAAATAAAGTGTTATATATAGCGCATTTTATTATATTATTACGATTTTTTATGTATGCTGCCCAAAGAATTACTAGCGCAAAATTACACTCTGCAACTGGATTTACCTAATTCAGGATCGACTCTGGAGCCTACAGAAAGCAGCGCGGCCAGATCATTATGTCCGCCGCTCGACCGTAACAACGGAGCGCAACAAAAGCTTCGGCGGCGGAAGTCTACGCGACGGTGCGTCTACAGGGGGCGTTCGGACATTAGTTACAAAATGGCCACAACATGATTACTTAACATAAAATCAATAAACCGGATAGAAACATTTAAAGTGTAAATACTTACGCCCATTAAAATATATTTTGCAACGAACGCTAAAGAACTGAGGAGTATAAATACAGATAGAGAATTGTCAGGAGGTAAAAAGTATAACATGCCAAGCTCTAGGAAAAAAACAAATGTCGTGATTAAGCAACACTGGAATAGCATTAGAAGAATAATAAAGAATTCTAGTACGATAACGCCAGGTTCCACGTGTTTTAACCATAAAAAATAAATTGTTAACATTTGACTGAAATATTTTGACATCTTCTTCGCAGAATGTCTCATGTGATTATTATCTATTTCTTTTATTCTTTTAGCAATCAAAGATTTAATTCAAAAAATGCCTTTGGGGCTGTATTTCGCTAGCGAATCACAAAAATTTTGAGACAATAACATTATGCATTTTCCAAAAAGACGGAAGGTAATGCAACATAAAACATAAAATGCGACTCAAACAAAAGCTTTTGAAGCGAACTTAAAATAAAAGAATAGTCAAATCAAAGGATAAATCTTTATTCTCCGACGCTTTGACCTCAATAGTTGAATTTGGAGGAACCTAACGGACGGTTAGCCCGTTCAAGAATATAAAAGTCTGACTCGCAAATGGAGTCAACAAGCGATTCGATCTCGGCGGCATTCATGGACGATAAATTTGACTAGCTGCTGTCATGATACGACAGGTGTCTGACTTTTGTTGACTACGTGTGCAGTAATGTATAAATCTTGTAGGCAATAATTGCTCTGTGCGTTTTAATTGATTAATTAATCAATTTTTATTTATAAACACCTCAAAACACAGAAATCCGCACCAAATCGTAAGTCAAAATCATCCCTTACTGTACTTCTAACGCTGAGCTTGACTTAATAAAGGTACGCCTCGCCGACGCAAAGTTCTCTGTTAAATTTCGATTATCACGGAAAAATTGCTGTAATTGGTCGACACAACGTGTGTATAATCTGCAAAACATTCGCAACAGTTGCTCTTCAAATTTAATTAAAATTTTTGTTTGCGCCGCTTAATTAATAATCTTAATTAGGAGCAAGTTCCCGACGCGCAAACTTTCTGCGAAATTAAATTCGACTAAATTTCATCACATCAAATTACCCTTATGCAAATAAAACGGTCTTTCGTCTGGCCTGGCGTTCGAGTTCCTCAAGAACCGGCGCCGATCGCGCGCAATTGTGCAACTTCCTACCTTAGGGCTCGGGCCGGCGGCACGGCGGCGCTTAACTCCCAGCAGCGCGAGGGCAAATTTGGCGGGCTCTGGTCGATTAAGCGAAGACGCTGCCGATTTCGGATCGACGCTGACTGGCGAACGCGCGCGGGCTGCTGCGTTGCGGCGCCTCGTGCAGCAGCGGCGGTCGACTGACAGGCGTCGCGACGCCCGCTTTACGTAACGCATGCCCGCCGCCGCAACCCTTCCACTGCGCTGCCAAGAATAACGTTTCGGGCTCGGTTATCAATTTTTTCGGCCAGCGTCGCCTGTTATGTTCGAAGGCTGCGATCGAGCTTTTTTATCAGCTTCGCATCGCTGAATAGGGCGACGTTAAATATGAAGAAAAGAAATTTATCCTTTAGCGTTTCCTGTCAAACAAGTAATTTAATTAATTATATACGATTTTACTTTTAAATTATTGATTGGTCAGAGTAATACAAAACATTTCATTAAAATGCCTCAACACGAACAGTCAGGCATCCTTGATGACATTAACGCGAAAAATTTAGGATTCTGGCAGACAAGAACACCAGGTCACTACAAAGTTGCAGGGAGAACGATCATCAACTTCATATATAGGCCCCGAACCGGTTCTGGAGGTACCTAAAGTTACAACGCAAAGAAAAAACATAAAAAATGCTGGGAAAAACCTGCCTAGAAAGACCGTCTCTTAAACGAACTGAAGAACTGTTAGTATAAAGCAGGAATCAAGTACGAACTATTATAGGTCTCCTCACAGGGCAATTTTTTTCTTAAAAGACACTTCAAAAATGGAGACCTGAGTTGTAAACAATATGGTGGGGAACCAGAGCTATCCTTGTCTTCTGCCGATGTTACATTAGTTTACAGGAGACAATCTATTTAAGGCAATCGAATAATGAGGAAGAATACAGCAAACTATCCAGTAAGGAGCTAGTACAGAGTAGTAGAACGACCAAAGATACTGGAGAAAGTCCATGAAGCTGCAGTTCTATCGGAAACACAGGTCAAACGGCTCTCAACAAACCAATAAAAAATGATTAAGTAAAAATTATCATAGGTTTATACTTTATGACACTAAAGCTCCAAATACACCAAGTCGCAAAATCTGAAATGGAGATTTGGACAATTAGCATGGAGTTTCATTGCTCGTAACATCCATATACGATTAAGAATAGTTCGTCCAAAAACTAATAAAAACAATTTTAAATGGTCATCTGTGCATCATTCACATTTTTAAATTTATAATTACGGCCCCTACTAGACCATCCAACATTTTTCGATGCCCCTAGTTGGAGAGCGTTCTAAACAGAAGTTCGAAAGGTCCGTCCTAGAAGAGATCAAGTTCCAAAATCAACCAGAGTGAAAAGGAAAAGGCTGAAAATACTTTGCACCCTGAGTAGTACAAAGCGAGGGAGTTACAAATACCTGTGATGATATAAAAAATAAACTGAAGGAAGAACTAGAAAAGCCCGAGTTTGACATAGATAATAAACTCATTTTATCCTATCAGACATATTTGCATAAGATGCTACAATCCATTGATGACACTGATGAAGAATACACCGTAGAAGTACGCCGTAAAATGGAAACCAGACGAGGCAAGAGAATCTTAGTTGGTAAGGTTGCTAATAAGTTCCTAAACAAAACAAAATGATTGTACAAGTTGCTGAAGTGGGATCTGATTGCCCTTCTAGGGTCAATTTCTGAAGATCGATCAGAATCGAAGATATAGATCGGCTCTCATGTTCACTACAATGCATGGAGAAGGGAAAGATTGTTAAAAGTTGCTCCCTTACATCGAAACACTACAAATATGTGGCGAATACGTGCCTTTACGTCAAAGATCTCATCGGTTTGATGGCATCCCCTTTTTTGAAACCTTGAAGGTTACTGAAGGCAAATGTGCCAACCTACTCTATCCCATCATATAATTGTGTCTCCATAATAATATCACGACAGCCTGGGAAAAACACAGACGTCGGCTTTAGATAAAAAAAAACTCAAAGTTTCTGCAATCCGAAATAAGTCAAAAAATAGCATAAAGAACACTAAAATAAACAAGACATGGGCAAAAAAAAGAAAAATAATCAAGGAGATAAGAAGACATATGGATTGTGTGAGAAGAATCATCTGATTTAAAAATGTGGAAGCACAAGCAAGCTGCCATTAGCGCAAAAGAATCAAGAAGAGATTTCTGTGCTTTGCCTGTCTGAAAGCAGGTTACATGTCGTCTAAATGCCGCGGGTTTATAAAATCTATGTGCGAGAGGAAACATTACGTAATTACCTACCTAAGTATTCCTAACCAGCAAACCAAGCAATTAAAGGTAAGAGCGTGTTAAATACAGAATTCTGAAATTTTGTTGCAATCGTCGACATAGGATGTCAGAAGTCTTACATTTTAAAGGGTGTAGCTAAATCCATTAAATTGAAAAAATTGATGAGAAGTCCTTCTTCGGTGAAACCCAGACCAGCAGTGTGGCTCATAAAAAGTATTGCATTGCATTCTCTTTGTCTTTGTACCTAATACGCCTCTCATCACCAATAATGTGACTGAGAGTCCACGAATTCAAAAATTAAAGAGCTATAATACAACGCTGACTGACCATTGACATGAAACCTGTTAGAAGACCATCAACCAGAAAGAAAGATAACTGATGGTTACTCCCCTTCAAGAAATGTAGTCTCTAAATTCAATTGGCATCTATGAAGAAGCTTCACTTAGACATTTTGAATACGATGTGCATTTAATCTGAACAGAAAACTAGTCACTACTAACCGGCAACGAGGACATAGCTTTGAGCCAAATTGAAAACTGCAGAAATGCAGAAACTAGAAGCTGCTGAAATATTAGAAGTATATTATCGAATTAAAGTGAGCTGAAAAGAGCTAGAGAAAAATACAAATCACATTATGAAAACGTTACAAGGAAAACTTCGATAAATCTTTCACTTGAAATCAAAAACTGGTAGTTTAAAGGCGTAAAGCACAAGCGACATGGCAACGCACTCATGATTCTTCAAACAAGAGAAAGTTGTAATCAGTTAAGAAACACCGAAGGAAGTACGAAATCTCTAATGGACAGATTGAAATTCTATAAAAAGAAAACCAATAACTGAGGAGAATGGTAAAACAACATAATACATGATTGAGAAAGTTAAAAAAAATTTGATATGTAAGAGCAGATTCTTACCAGTAATACCAACAAAGTCATATAAATCATGAATGTGAATTTTTATTTAGCACTAAGTGAAGTTGCAGACATAATACTCATAGGAAAATACAGAGAAAACTACGTTAGGCCAACTTTAATAAAGCTAAAAGCTGTGAATAAGAAAATGAGCAACTCAAATACTCCTCAAATTTAGAGGAAGCAGGTTATACCAGAAGCATACTTGAAGAGAAAAAATTCTACCAAATCATCTGAAGGAAGCCAAAATATGACGAATAAAATATTTGCCCCATTTCTGCACAGGATAAATTGCAATAATAATATTTAAAGGAAAAGCAGCACGTAAGAAAGGCCATGAATAATACAGTTGAGGCCAAGAAACGAAAAACCTATCAGCGCTTACTGGATGGACCTCACATCAGAGTAATAGGCTTATCACCCACTCTCTTCAAATTGATAGATAAATAAAACCTCGATCAAAGAATCTTTAAAGAACTACTACAGAAAATATAATGACAAAGAAACATTTAACTTAAAGGAACAAACATGCATTAGTATCTAGAATGTTAGAACTTGAGAAATGGGCTTATACAAAATAGAAATGATGCGATTAAAAGTAAAATAGCCAGAATGTCAGAAAACATTGCTAGACTAATCAAAGAAAGGCGACAAATATAGCAAAAATATATGTAACACAAGTCTATTAAAAAAAGAAGTATCTAGCGATAATGGATAATAATTTACAGTAAATAGAGGACCAGCCACAATCGCTAGAACAGACAGAAGAAATTAGAAAGTAAAAATTAATGCAGCCGAAGAAACAAGTTAGCAGTACGGTACTCACAACAATATAGAAGAGTAAAACAGAATTGGCTAGAAAATTTAGTGCAAGCTGCAGCAGATAGAACCGACATAAAGGAACTATATTAAATATCCAAAGAAAGAACGAATAAAAAATACACCAACATTAAACCGATAAAAGACAAAAGAAAACTTACTCAACTCCATCGATGAGAAAAATTCTTTATCTACAATGCGGACCAAATTAAAGGGCCAACTCTAAAGGAAGGAATGCACAAGAGTGATATAATAACGCAAACTAAAAATAAAATAGAAGAGTGAATATCTCGGTTTAATATGGCCAGCCATGAAATGGTACTGGCAAACAGCAAAACAATTGTAGAACTTTGGCCTCTCTTAGAAGAAATATGGAAAACTCCTCTAGGAAAGCTACAAAAAGGCCCAATAGGTTGCAGTTGCATCATCAGTTTGCAATGGACCAAACGGAACAAGGAAACTGCCTTTTTTGAATGTTACAGAAGTTTTTAATTTTTATTCAAATACACCCGACCCAGAAGTAGATCACAGCACCATTTCAAATATCATTATCGATTCGACCCTTTTCATGCACAGAAACAGAAAAGCTTCAGGTTGTGATCTCATGGTTAAGTTTTGAAAGAACTACCTAAACAAGATGTGCGCTTTCTAACAATTCTATTTAATCACATCATTCACCTAACTTAGTGACCTTCACAGCTCAAATTTGCTTAAATTTTTATGGTACCAAAACCAGGAAAACCGCTTACTCCCCGTAATATTTAAATTCTTGCAAGTAATAATTATTATAAGAATTTATGAAGATACGTTTTTAGAAGCATTGCTTCCCCAACACCAGTTTGGTTTTAGGTACGGGCACTCCACTATCCAACAATGCTAGCATGTAGTAGATGTAATAAATTATAAAGCCAAAAAATACTGCTATGCAATCTTCTTGGGTATCCAGCAAACACGTGGTAATGCATGGCTCTTAGGTCTACTGTTCAACAATCAAAAAATCTTTCTCCACCAATATTTTCTCCTTTTTAAATCCGACCTTACAAATTGTTACTTCCAGGTAAAGTCCGATAGCAAGTGTCGGAAATTAAAAAACTAAACTTTGATGTTCCACAAGATAGTGTTCTTGGGTCTCTACTGTAGTTGGTGTACACTTCAAGCAACAGCGTGATTGGACTTTCCCGAACGATACTACAAAATGGTTAATCACCACTGGATGACCAAATGGCGTAAAACAGACAATGAAGCTAAATATATTCAGGTCTTGTTTACCTTATGAAGACAACACTGTCCATCAATATTAAAATGGCATTAAAATATAAAAGAAGTTATAGACCAATATATTTCCAATCACGTACGGAAACTTCAATCTCAAGTATCCCAAGTATCTGGCCGTTATTAGAAAATAGTCATCAATACGCCTGCTGACAGATACTGAAGCCTAGCTTTAGTTCTATTTACAAATAGCACTTACATTGATCATACATGTTCCGTTTCTATTATCTATTAAAATTTCTTTGAAATAACGCCATTTCCGCTTGGGTTTTCGAAGCGCGCGGGCGTGCTTTCGCGCTCGGCGAAAGTCAAGTGCGTAAATATGAGCCTATCTGCAATTCCTCAAGTTATCATTGTGCGCTATTAATCCCTAACCAGTTATTCATGTCAGTCAAATTTAAATACTAAATGTGTAAGTTAAAGATATCCTAATTCTAATTTTTAATTGCAATTAATTAAACGTCACAACAAATCCTGCAGAATTTGCAGAACAACAGCCAAAATCTATTTTTGTCTCAACCGCAAATCTTCTGTACCTCACAACAACCGGCATTTCGAAATCAGCAATCGTCCCAATTTGGATTTATACCATACACGCAAAACAATACTTTTGTACCGGCAACTCCATCTCATAATTATATATCCACGCCACAAACCTATGATAACGTAAATTGACCTTCTTCTGAATTGGTATTTAGTCAACCAGCTAATTCTCAGCTATCCGATACAACACAGAAGCAAATAATTATCGACGAATGCAAAAGAAGTACTCCAAAATGGCACAACAACAAAAAATATAAATCAACATTCAAAATATATTCAGTCCATTGCCTAATATAAGCACTAATGAGACAGTTCAAGAACTTCCTACTCCTTTCTGAACAGAAAGTAGTCAAATCCCTTCCTATATTTATATATAGGGTTACCAATGATTCCAAAATGATTCAAAATCTAACAAAAATCATAGAAAGGCAATAATACAACACTAAGGTACAGTCAAACAACATAATTAAAATAAAAACAAATACTACAGACTCCTATAGAAAACTAATCTCCCATCTGGAGGATGAAAACATTGTATACCGCACCTTCTAGCTAAAGGACAAAAGAGCCTATAAAGTGGTAATCAGAAATCTTCATCATACAGTGAATACCAAAGAAGTAAAAAAGCGAGTTACACAAACAAAACCTCTCTGTACATAACATCAACATCAAACACAGAATATCCAAAAACCCCTTATTTATGTTTTTTGCTGATCTTGAACCTGCACAAAATAAAAAAAGGTATACAAAATAAAATACCTACATATCAACAGATAACGGTGGAACCATAGATAAAGGACAGCACAATTATACAATGGACAAGATGTCAATCCTATGGTCATCATAAAGAGTACTGCAATAAGCCGTTCTTGTGTGTCAAATGTGGAGAAGAACACAACACCGCTGTTTGCAAAAAAAAGACGCCCTTGCCACGTGCGTACTGTGCCAAAGACCACATTCTGCTAACTACAAACGTTGCCAGGTTTATCAACAAATCCATCTAAAGAGAGGTAGATCAGCTGTCCTCTCACGAACACAAGCCACAAAGAAAATCAACAGACAATGGTCACACAACACTCATATACCTCAAAGCTGAACAATGCAAACTAGGCTCAGGCTGCATCATCCCACTTAATTGAGGCAAATTAGTACAAAAAATGTTCAAACCTCTAAATTTTTTCTGGGTACGCGTATCGAGACGTTCCAACTTTGAGATGATTCCCCAAAATCGCTCCCAGACCCACGATTATGTCCCCCCAAGTGCATTCGGGCACTTTCTAAGCATCATATTCGTGATCAGCGAGCCCAAAAGCTTTTATACAGACAGTTTGAACTCAAAAACAAACAAATTTGAGGTAATTCCCCAAAACCGCCCCCATCCTCAGAATTATGCTTTCCCAAAGTGCATTGGGACACTTTCTAAACATCATATTCGTTCGTTATCAGTGACCCCAAAAAAACTCTTTTCAGATAGTTTAACCTTGGAAAACAAACAAATTTGAGATGATTTACCAAAATCGCACCCACGTCCACGATTATGACCCCCCAAGTGCATCGGGGCACTTTCTAAGTATCAAATTCGCGATCACTGAACCCAAAAACTTTTGTACAGACAGTTTAAACTCGAAAAACAAGCAAATTTGAGGTAATTCCACATAATCGCCCCCATCCTCAGAATTATGGTTCCCCCAATTGCAATGAGGCACTTTCGAACATTATATTCGTTATCAGCGCCCCGAAAAACTTTATTCAGAAAGTTTAAACTTGGAAATCAAACAAATTTGAGATAAATCCCCATAATCGCCCCCATCCTCATAATTATGGTTCCCCCAATTGCATTGACGCACTTTTGAACATTATATTCGTTATCAGCGCCCCAAAAAACCCTATTCAGTCAGTTTAAACTCGGAAAACAAACAAATTTGAGATGATTCACCAAAATCGCCCCCACATCCACGATTATGTCCCCCCAAGTGCATCGGGGCACTTTCTAAGTATCAAATTCGCGATCACTGAACCCAAAAAATTTTGTACAGACAGTTTAAACTCGAAAACAAGCAAATTTGAGGTAATTCCCCATAATCGCCCCCATCCTCAGAATTAAGCTTCCCCCAATTGCATTGAGGCACTTTTGAACATTATATTCGTTATCAGCGCCCCTATAAAAACTTCTATTGAGATAAACGTTTAAACTTGGAAATCAAACATAATTTGAGATAATTCCCATAATCGCCCCCATCCTCAGAATTATGGTTCCCCAATTGCATTGAGGCACTTTTGAACATTATATTCGTTATCAGCGCCCCAAAAAACTCTATTGAGACAGTTTAAACTTGGAAAACAAACAAATTTGAGGTAATTCCCCATAATCGCCCCCATCCTCAGAATTAAGCTTCCCCCAATTGCATTGAGGCACTTTTGAACATTATATTCGTTATCAGCGCCCCAAAAAACTCTATTGAGACAGTTTAAACTTGGAAAACAAACAAATTTGAGGTAATTCCCATAATCGCCCCCATCCTCAGAATTATGGTTCCCCAATTGCATTGACGCATTTTGAACATTATATTCGTTATCAGCGCCCCAAAAACTCTATTCAGAACAGTTTAAACTTGGAAATCAAACAAATTTGAGATAATTCCCATAATCGCCCCCATCCTCAGAATTATGGTTCCCCAATTGCATTGAGGCACTTTCGAACGTTATATTCGTTATCAGCGCCCCAAAAACCCTATTCAGTCAGTTTAAACTCGGAAAACAAACAAATTTGAGATGATTCACCAAAATCGCCCCACATCCACGATTATGTCCCCAATTGCATCGGGCACTTTCTAAGTATCAAATTCGTATCACTGAACCCAAAAATCTTTGTACAGACAGTTTAAACTCGAAACAAACATAATTTGAGGTAATTCCCCATAATCGCCCCCATCCTCAGAATTATGGTTCCCCAATTGCATTGAGGCAATTTTGAACATTATATTCGTTATCAGCGCCTCAAAAACTCTATTGAGAAAGTTTAAAATTGGAAATCAAACAAATTTGAGATAATTCCCCATAATCGCCCCCATCCTCAGAATTATGGTTCCCCCAATTGCATTGAGGCACTTTCGAACATTATATTCGTTATCAGCGACCCAAAAAAATCTATTGAGAAAGTTTAAACTTGGAAATCAAACAAATTTGAGATAATTCCCCATAATCGCCCCCATCCTCAGAATTATGATTCCCCCAATTGCATTGAGGCACTTTTGAACATTATATTCGTTATCAGCGCCCCAAAAAACCCTATTCAGACAGTTTAAACTCGGAAAACAAACAAATTTGAGATGATTCACCAAAATCGCCCCCATCCTCAGAATTATGGTTCCCCCAATTGCATTGACGCAATTTTTAACATTATATTCGTTATCAGCGCCCCAAAAAACTTTATTCAGAAAGTTTAAACTTGGAAATCAAACAAATTTGAGATAAATCCCCATAATCGCCCCCATCCTCATAATTATGGTTCCCCAATTGCATTGAGCACTTTTGAACATTATATTCGTTATCAGCGCCCCAAAAAACCCTATTCAGTCAGTTTAAACTCGGAAAACAAACAAATTTGAGATGATTCACCAAAATCGCCCCCACATCCACGATTATGTCCCCAATGCATCGGGGCACTTTCTAAGTATCAAATTCGGATCACTGAACCCAAAAATTTTGTACAGACAGTTTAAACTCGAAAACAAACAAATTTGAGGTAATTCCCCATAATCGCCCCCATCCTCAGAATTATGGTTCCCCCAATTGCATTGACGCACTTTTGAACATTATATTCGTTATCAGCGCCCCAAAAAACTCTATTGAGAAAGTTTAAACTTGGAAATCAAACATATTTGAGATAATTCCCCATAATCGCCCCCATCCTCAGAATTATGGTTCCCCCAATTGCATTGAGGCAATTTTGAACATTATATTCGTTATCAGCGCCTCAAAAAACTCTATTGAGAAAGTTTAAAATTGGAAATCAAACAAATTTGAGATAATTCCCCATAATCGCCCCCATCCTCAGAATTATGGTTCCCCCAATTGCATTGAGGCACTTTCGAACATTATATTCGTTATCAGCGCCCCAAAAAACTATTCAGACAGTTTAAACTCGAAAAACAAACAAATTTGAGGTAATTCCACATAATCGCCCCCATCCTCAGAATTATGGTTCCCCCAATTGCATTAAGGCATTTTCGAACGTTATATTCGTTATCAGCGCCCCAAGAAACTCTATTCAAACAGTTTAAACTTGGAAATCAAACAAATTTGAGATAATTCCCCATAATCACCCCCATCCTCAGAATTATGGTTCCCCCAATTGCATTAAGGCACTTTCGAACGTTATATTCGTTATCAGCGCCCCAAAAAACCCTATTCAGTCAGTTTAAACTCGGAAAACAAAACAAATTTGAGATGATTCACCAAAATCGCCCCCACATCCACGATTATGTCCCCCCAAGTGCATCGGGGCACTTTCTAGGTATCAAATTCGCGATCACTGAACCAAAAAAATTTTGTACAGACAGTTTAAACTCGAAAAACAAGCAAATTTGAGGTAATTCCCCATAATCGCCCCCATCCTCAGAATTATGGTTCCCCCAATTGCATTGAGGCACTTTCGAATATTATATTCGTTATCAGCGCCCCAAAAAACTCTTCTTTTGAGAAAGTTTAAACTTGGAAATCAAACAAATTTGAGATAATTCCCCATAATCGCCCCCATCCTCAGAATTATGGTTCCCCCAATTGCATTGAGGCAATTTTGAACATTATATTCGTTATCAGCGCCCCAAAAACTCTTCTTTGAGAAAGTTTAAACTTGGAAATCAAACAAATTTGAGATAATTCCCCATAATCGCCCCCATCCTCAGAATTATGGTTCCCCCAATTGCATTGAGGCAATTTTGAACATTATATTCGTTATCAGCGCCCCAAAAAACTCTATTGAGAAAGTTTAAACTTGGAAATCAAACAAATTTGAGATAATTCCCCATAATCGCCCCCATCCTCAGAATTATGGTTCCCCCAATTGCATTGAGGCACTTTCGAACATTATATTCGTTATCAGCGCCCCAAAAAACCCTATTCAGTCAGTTTAAACTCGGAAAACAAACAAATTTGAGATGATTCCCTAAAATCGCCCCCAGACCAAAAATTATGCTTCCCTCAAGTGCATCGAGGCACTTTCTAAGCATCATATTGGTAATCAGTGAGCCCAAAAGCCCTCGTGTAACTGGGTTGAGCTTATTTTGGCCAATATTAAGCGACTAAAAAAATATTCTTTAGGATCTGCAAAAAATGCGTCAAATAAATATCTCCTGAGCCCAACTAAAGTCTTTAAAAACATAGTTGTTTTGTCCATTCCTAGACAACCTTCCTCTTCCCTGTGAATTGCTTCTGGACTCGGAGGAAGTTAGGTGCATCCTATCTGAAGGTTCGTTAGTCGTTCACATCCGTTCTAAGTGAGTTAGTTATTGTAAGTTGGTGTCCGTTGCACCAAAGCCGCTGTTGGTATGTAGCTATCAACGGGTACTGAATTCTAGCGTACCACTTCTGGTGCTGACAGTCATTGAGTCTTCTAATAGTAAGTCTGTTTTATTGCTCATGTTATTTTGTTCACTGAACACGATTCTGGCATTATTTTAGAATTTCGCCATGTGCGCTTCGAGTTATGTCCATTTTTTATGACAAGAAATGCCATTTTTTCTGTTTTCCCATAATTGGCCCCAACCCCAGAGTTCTGCTCCGCTAAGTGCATCGGGACAACTTCTCAGCATCATAATCGTGATCAGCGAACCCTAATTGAGACAGCTTTAACTCGGAAAACAAACAAATTTGAGATGGTTCCTCAAAATCGCTCCCGGGCCCAGGATGATGCCCCCACAAGTAGATCGGAGCACTTCCTAAGCATCATATTTGTGATCAGCGACCACAAAGACCTTCCAAGTAACGGCATTAAACTTATTTTGGCCAATCTTAAGCAAGCAACAAAATATTGTTTGGGGTCTGCAAAAAATGCGTCGAAAAAATGCATTTTTGCGTACACAAATGCATTTCGCATTATAACAAAAAAATATGGGGGGAACGTCTCGATACGTGTACCCAGAAAAAATTTACAGATTTTTACTACTTTTCTCGACTAACTGCACAAACAACCAAACTCATGTTACAAACAATAACGACATCTCGCTGCCGCAATTTTTGACCAAATTCGAGACCATGTTTACCCAACTCATGAATCAGACAGAACAGCACGATACTGGATTTGCTTAACACGCTAGTTAACAAATTAAAATAATAATCATACAGCATCGTCTAGTGCTACTTCTCAAACAACAAAAAATCGGTATCTTGCTGATTTCGGAAACCCATTTCATAGAGTACAGTTACTTCAACATACATAATTACTTCCCATGCTGACTCAGCTATCATCATTAATGATAAGATAGGCCACCAAGTAATTGAAGAGTTCTTTAGAGAATTTATACAAGGCGCCGTCATAAAAATCAAAAGCTCCAATGGTTCTCTAGTGATAGCAGATAGTTATAGCACAATACAAAAATTCACTATAGGGATATAGACTAACCACCACTAAAGACCAGGAGTTTCTCAAGGCGATAGAAGCAAACAACTACAGCAATTTAGCTACTGGTGAGTCCACATACTGGACATCCCACTTAACACATGACTCAATAAGTTCATAGGATGACTGTTAGATGGCGCCACTATTGAGAAATCCATATGATTTTTAGGAAATACCGACAATCTGACGTTTAATTCACAAGTTACAGTAGTTTTAGTGATGAATGGAAAAATCTGAATTTCGTGTTGATAAAGCATTACTTTTTAATGGGAGAAAATACCGTTCAAGCAAAGCAATGGCTTCACAAGTGTTATCCGGACTCTGCTCCATCGAGGCAAATGGTAGAGAAGTGTTTTGCTGATTTTAAACGCGACGGTACAAACACCGATGATGCTGAACGCTCTGGTCACCCAAATTCGGCTGTTGTTCTAGAGAACATAAAAAACTCCACAAAATAGTTTTGGCCAAACGTAAATTGAAGTTGCGTGAGATAGCTGATACCTTAAAGCTATCAGAAGGCGGTGTAGTTACCATTTTGCATGAACATTTGTTCGAAGTGGGTACCGTGTTTGCTCACAGTCGATCAAAAATAACAATGCGTCGACGATTCAAAGCGCTGTTTAGAACTGTTGCAGCGCAATAAAAAGGAGTTTTTCATGCAGTATGTGACAATGGACAAAACATGGATCCATCGCTACAGTCCAGAGTCAAATCGGCAGTCAGCTGAGTGGACAGCAAAGGGCGAAAGCCACCCAAAGCGACCAAAAACGCAAATGTCAGCTGGTAAGGTTTTGGCCTCCGTATATTTGGATGCCCACGGTATTTTATTCATCGATTACCTTGAGAAAGAAAGAACCATCAATAGCAAATATTATATGGCGTTATTGGTGCGTTTGAAGGAAGAAATTGTAAAAAGACAACCCCAAATGAAGAAGAAAAAAGTGCTCTTTCACCAAGACAACGCACCGTGTCACAAGTCGATCGCAACAATGGCAAAATTGCACGAATCGCACTTTGAATTGCTTCCCCATCCACCGTATTCTCCAGATCTGGCTCCCAGCGACTACTACCTGTTTGCAAACCTAAAAAGAATGCTCCAGGGAAAGAGATTTATCTCCAATGAAGAAATCATTGCCTATTTTGAGGCCAAAGATAAATCGTTCTACAAAAAAGGCATCATCTTAATGAATACAATCGAATTTTGTCAAAAAGTTGTTTTATTAGTCATCCTACGAACTTATTGAGTGATGTGTTATATAGGTAAAATATCAGATGGTGCAATTTCTTTGTTGCCAAAGGCGTATCTTCAAGGTACTGTAAAGTGGGCACGCGTTTCGATCTCTTCTCTGACCATTCATTCATAATTGTTACAATCAGCACATCAATTATCACTACAGATAAGCACGAAAAAATATAAAATATGGATGCAAGTATGCACAAATAGTTAACAAATTCAGCAAAGTATGCAAAATAAAAGAATTCAAGTTACAATAATAGTCAGTGTGCTATGAGAGAACAAGTTGTACAAAAGTTTCGTTAAAAATTACTTCAGATCACGTCTCGTACTATTCGAATGAGCCTCGTATAATAAATACAAAGGTAAAACAAGACACAAAAGAAGTTTTCCTTGCCCAGCACCAAGAATCTGATACTCTTACCATTTTGTGGCCCCACTGCGTCTCCATCGCCGGACGTAGCTTTCGACGCTGCGAAGCAACAGCACGAGCACCTCGTCTCTTCACAAACACGAAAAGTTCACCGTCGCGATCGCGCTAACGCAATTGTCCCAGGCACATCGACGATCACGCCACAACTAAAAAGGTGCGAATTTGTTTTACAGACGTGCCTGGACAAGAAAAACATCTGCGGCACAATCGCAGTTCGTCAAATGTGCACCAACATTTGCTGGCCTGCAAACTGTTTACAGGGGTTGGCCAAAAAGTTGTGTCCGACCCGTTCCTCAAGCTCGGATTAATTCCCCACCAGCGGACGCACTTAGCCCTGCAACCCCGCCCCGATTTATTTCTCCACAGTTTAGTCCAAACTTTATTCATTCTACTAGTTACTTTAGCAAGAAAATCTCACATCTTTATTTTTCTCTTAGGAAAAGTTTGAGAAGCCTTGGATAGAAATGTTTAGACGCGAACATGTGGCTCAAACTCGTGAAAAGCTTAACAAGTGTGCGATTTATATAAACGCAGGTGGACAACTGCCTCGCCAGTGTTTGCGAAACTGCAAATTTGTTGTTACAAAAATGCGATCTTACCTAACTATGTATTAGGATGGAATGATATGATTTCATACTATTGAATTTGCTTTTAGTTCACCCTTTTGTGCTCTTGTACTATATAATACTGCATTTTCTTGGTGTATTTGGAACTATTTTACGTTCTTTATACAGGGAGGAATAAAAAAATTCTCGGAATTGTAGTACGGCACTCTCATGTAATCACTGCCAAATATTTGGCTCTGCCTTCGTTAAAAACATCGGAGAACGTTTCGACCGTGACATTTACTTTGATGTCTCTGATGGTTGTACAGCGTGTCCGCTTTGGAGCACAAGACAGCCAGTAGTAAATTATTTAGTGTGTGATAACAATTTAGCGAATTTGTTGGCCAAACGTCATATAAAGTCCATTTAACTTCACTTATCCAGATGAACAATCAACTCTTATGTTGTTTAAAAAAAAATCTGGATAGCCTCTTATCCACTAACTTATAATTCGTTTTAGGCGATTTAAATTTTTAATATCGCACATCATACAGGTTTTTTAATTCTAGAAACAACTGGTAGTCACTAGGTGCCATATCAGGCCAATAAGATGGATTTGAAAGCTTCTCTTATACTTTATAAATATGAAATCATGTTTAAACTAAATTTTTTGTACGTTTCTACACTGGAGCATACTAAATATTTTTCTAACTTGTTAATAGTTAAAAATTGTCTTAAATCGCTTAACAAATGTTTGTAGCTGAAAAATGTGCGTTCAACTTTGCAAGAAATAAGAGGTGGGTACTTAAATACGCATATTGTAATTGGATCCGATTTTATGCTCTCCGTTTAATAAAGGGTTTTTTTTTAAACCCGATAGAATTTGAAATTGTAAGAAATAACACAAAAAATTAAATTTTAACCAAAAAAATTTTTTAATCGTAAGATCAATACATGGCATTAACATTTGAAAATGATTTCGAGCATATAGCCATCGCGGCTGTTCTTGATGAAGCGCATTCTGGACGTCCAATTTTGGGCCACTTTTTCGAGCATTTTTGCGGGCCGTATGTCACGAACAATGTTGGCCTCCAAGGCGTCAATTGTTGCTGGTTTATCAGCATAAACCAGTGACTTCACGTGGACCCACAGGAAATAATCGAGAGGTATCAAATCGCACGACCTTGGAGGCCAATTGACAGGTCCATTTCTCGAAATCAACTTATCGCCAAATTTTGATTTCAATAAATCGATGGTTGCGGTCGCCGTATGGCACATAGCGCCACGCTGTTGAAACCACATCTCGCCCGGATCAATGCCATCCATATTTTCAAACAAAAAATCGTTGATCGTGGTGCGGTAACGATCTCTTTTGACCGTAACGCGAGCTCCGGCTTCATTTTTAAAGAAATAGGGTCCGATGATGTCACCAGCGTGTAAACCGCACCAAACGGTGCATTTTTCTGGATGTAATGGGGTGTATAGGGTCTGTTGTGGATTGGTTTCACTCCATATGCGGCAATTTTGCTTATTAATAAACCCGTTAAGCCAAAAATGAGCCTCATCGCTGAACACAATTTTGCGATAAAACATCGGGTCAGTTTCCAACTGCTCTAGAGCCCAATCGGCGAAAGAACGACGCATATGATGGTCTCGTGGCTTTAATTCCTGCACCAGCTGAATCTTATACGGGTGTAGGCCAAGATCTTTGCGCAAAATTTTCCACGTGGTGGACAGACAGAGCCCCAATTCCTGCGACCGACGACAAATCGATAAATTTGGATCTTCTTCCACGCTTTCGTTTACAGCGGCGATATTTTCTTCAGTACGCACATTCCTTCGACGTGTTGGTGTTATTGCATCATCTAGAGAGTATGTGGTATGAAATCTATCCACAGTTCGACGGATGGCCTGCTCAGATGGACGATTATGTGCGCGATAAGAATCACGAAGTCGTCTATAAGTTGCGCGAATCGATGGCTGGTTTTCAAAGTAAATCTGGATAATTTGGTAGCGTTGGTCAAGCGTCAATCTATTCATGATGATTTGACAGATTATACTGATCAGAAATGTCAAAAAGTGAGCGCAGTATGACAGTTAACCCTTTCGTAAGTTCTATCGAGCTTAAAAAATCACCTTTTACATCGTTTATTTTTTTTAAAGTGATGTAACTTTTTTGTCAAAACAGAGTTTAGCATTGTTTCAAATTTTATCACCACCTTCAGCAATCCTTTCATGTAGTGAAAGTTCTCCTTTCTCTAATTTTTCAATGGCAGTTGCGATGCAAAGAAAATTAGGTTTAATGTAAGCTAACTGCTGCTTAATTATTGGATCTCTAAAGTACAAAACAACCTGACTCGGTCTGAATTCACGTCTCCAGAAATGACAGCAGGCTATATAAACCTCCTAACCTCAAGGAGAAACACCACAAATAGATTATAATCAAGATCCCACAACTCTTTTAGAGTTTAGTAAGCTCACTGAAAACAATATGTCAGTTGCTAGTGAAAAAACGGAAGTAATTGCCCTTAACTACTTCCAACAGGTAAGATCATCAAAGAGAGAACGAACTAATACTACCGCACTCTCGCGGAAAGCCAAACAGACAACGTTTGGAAACACCAACTACTAAAAAGTATTTGGGCTTGATTGCTGCAAGCACTTTAGGACAATTAAACACCAAGAAAAATAAAAAAGAAATTGCCGTACAAGTACCTCCCTTCATACTTCACTACGTTACAGCAATTCAACCCTTGTCAAACATAATCAACTTCCACATTGACAAAAAAAATGCAAAGCAATAAAGTTAAACTACAAACAAAAAGTGACGAAGATTACAAAAAAATTAGGGATGTTTTGTACCAACACGAAATAGCAAGACACACCTACATTTTAAAAGAGAAAAAACTTTCAGAATTGTCTTAATCCAACAGATGTAAACTTAACCAAATTTGTTTTAGCAACAGAGAATCATGTAGTAGTAAATATTAACAGAGAAACCAAACAAGAGGTAACCCTATTTTTCATTGTTAAGTTAAACGTAGCCCAAACAAAGAAACATTAAAATCAAACGGATCGAAAACGCTATAGTAGTATTCGAAGAGCCAATAAAAAAACCTCAGATGCCTCAGTGCAAAAACTGCCAATGCTATGGGCATACGAGAAACAGATGTACCAACCCCCCCCCCCCCCCTTGCGTAAAATGCGCAGAGCTGCAGGATTATCGGAAGTGCTCGAAAAAACGTGTAAATGGTAAACTGGAAAAATGCGTGCTGTGTGGAGGCGCACACCCCACCAACTATAAAGACTGCAAAGTTTATTTGGATATCAAGCTAGGTCACATTAATCAACAGCAACCTACTTAAACGACGACCCTTCAGTTATTAGCTCATCAACTAATTACACATGGTAAAATCCCAAATCAAAGTCAAAGATGGACAGAAATTGTAAAGAGCAAAACTCCTACACATCACAAGCTAGAAACCAGTACAAACCAACCTGCCTAAGTAACTCCTCAATCCTCTCAAAACCAAACTGCATCCTAAACATCCCAATTTCCGCAAACAAACAATAATATGCCCGGACAACAAACAGGAGATTTAACCTCTATAATAGTGTCAATGCATTAAACCATTCAAGCCCAACAACAAATCATTAATAACTTAACAGCTGAGATCAGACTCTTGAGGGAAAAATAGTTTAAAAATAAAAATGGCTCCGATATATAAAATAACCCTTTGGAATTGCCAATGGTCTCTCTAACTACAAACAGGAAGTTGAAAAATTTCTCATACACAACAGTATTGATATCTTACTAATATCTGAAACTCACTTCTCCAGCAGAAGCCAGTTTAAAATACCAAACTGTGTTATGTACTTCACAAATCACCCAGACGCAGAGAGGCAGGGGTGGCACAGCCAAATAATCAAAGAACGCATCGAATATCATGAGCAGGAAAGCTATCTACAATCAACGACCCTAGAGATTGTACTGTCCTCCAAATCATCCTGTTAACAAGGAGGGTTTTATCACATACTTTCTGTTACTGGATAGCAGATTCATGGCCGGGGAAGACTACAATGCAAAGCATACTCTCTGGGGTTCTCGTCTTCCTCCCCCAGGCAGAGGCAGAGTTATGTACAAGCTCATGCAAGAATTTCAATTCAACCTTACTACCAAACTGATCCTAACAAAATACTGGATTTGCTAGACTTCTTAGTCACAGAAGGTAACGCTCCAAGATACTAGGATATCTATTCATATTTAAATTTATTTTCTTGCGACGCTCTGTTATATCCACTATTAATGCTACAATAATCGAAAAAGAGAACCCGGTTAAGCTATTCAACAATAGAACAGACTAGCAACACTTCATAAGCCTAGTGGACAACCCACTTAACATGAGAATCCCATTAAAAACTGTCGAAGACTTAGAAGCCGCCGTTTTAAACTTCACTAGGATTATTCAGGACTGAGCCTGGGCTGCCACACCTTTTATTCCAAACCAAAAATATACAAAAATGCTGTCCAATATCCATCAAAAATAGCTGAGGGAAAGAGGCCTTAGAAAAATCGCACAAACCACCAGATATCCTCCAGATAAAATGCGATATAATCAAGTCTCGAAAGAACTAAAAAGCCTAATCAGAAATCATAAAAACGAATGCTTCCAAGAATATCTTGAAAACCTTGCCGCTATGGATAACAAGAATTATTCTTTATGGAAAGCAACCAAGAGAATAAAACATCAAAGACTAGCAGTTAGGCACGTAGTGACTCGAACAAGACTGACACCTTTGCGCGACATTTAGTACAAGTATTTCGACCCTTAACGTCGTCAAATATTCCTGAAGCAGAATTAGAAATTAAGGATGCTTTAGAAGCCCCATAGCAGATGTCTCCGTTACCAGATCTATTAACAGTCAGGGAATTCAAACGCATTACCAAAACCAATCTTCGTCCAAAAAAGGCTCCTGGCTTTGATTTCCACGTAAAGGCATAGTCATGCTAACAACTACTTACAACGCTGTGTTACGACTGGCTATTTCCCAGCTCCGTGGAAGGTTGCCCAAGTAATTCTAATCCTGAAACCTAGCAAACCACCAAACGAAGTCAGCTCTCTTGGCCTTACTTGGCAAGCTTCTATTAAAAAGACTTATGCCTATTGTAAAAGATCTCAATTATATTCCAGACCATTAATTTGGGTTTAGAAAGCACCATTCTACCATACAGCAAGTCTACCGTGTGGTGGACTTTATAAACGAATCATGTGAAGAAAATATGTATTGCCACCGAGGCATTCGGCCTCAGTCGCCAGCCCCAAAAATAGTAAACCATCAAGAGTTCAGGTAAGTCGTCTTTCTTTCTTTTTGCGCTCTGCTGCCCGGCTTCGCTGCACCAGTCCCGCTACATGGTCCTGCTGTACAGCCGCCTGCCCTTCCGTCAGCCTCTTCAGCTGCTCGACCGCTGGCGTCGTCCGACTGCCTACCCTGCCGCTTACTCCTCCGTCGCCGACGCCCGGCCGCCTCTGACACCAACGCTGCTCATCTGCCTGGTCCGGCTGCCCGGTCTGCCTCCTGACCGCCAATATCGTGAACTGGAAGCCCACTGTACCGCCAGCCGCTGGTCGCTTTCTCCGTCGCCAGCTGTACCAGGCGCTGCCCCGTGGCCTTCCACCACCACCTTAATCGTAGTAGTAGTGTTTTAGGTTAAGGATTTTGTAGCTTGTAACTAAATATACTTTTAATCATACGTTGGAACCCAAGTCTGTTCTTTTATCCTTCCGTGCCCCCGACGTTGCTGGTCTTAGCGTCCCGACGCCCAATGCCCGATTTATCACTGCCGAGGGGCTGACCTGGTAACACTGTACATAGTTATAAAACTGTTCTGCTTCTTCTTCATCTTCACCCGCCTGTATTATGTTTAGTATTCCTTGGACTGTTTGGATTCTTTCTATGATTACCCTATCTGAGATAGGTATGAAACTAATTACTGACTTACTGAGGATTTTGTCAGTTATCACCGTTACACCATTCCAGTAATGTTTTTGTTACCCGAGTAGTATATCCTTGCTTGGTTGATTTTTTTCCAGAGTTTGGCCGAGTCCCAGTATATTTACTCTAAAGCACTGCATTTCTTGTCACGTTGTGAATATTCCACTACCTATTTTTTTCATCGCCTTATTCAACACCGCCCCCTCCCCAAAATCTGAGCTTAACTCCGAAATATTTTGCTTTGAATTCAGCTATGTTGATTTGACTAAGAATATCCACATGCATCTTTACTGCAGTGGTTTCCCGTCGACTTCTGCATTCCCATGCCGTTGGCCTTTCAGATTCTTCGGCCTTTAGGAGCGATTTTTCACTCTAAGGGCTGCTTCGTTTACTCTTCCACCCTCACAACGAGGCTGTTAGCAATACAGAGGGCGATCACTTATACCGGCGATCATTCGGTAATTTTCTGCTGGTTTTGGTCGGCCCCAGTTATTTTATTTCCCTGGTATCCACTATACCTGGTAGGCGTTTCCCTATCCATTACTTGCGGAAGGGCGCGATGAGGGACCAGCAAGCCCTCACGGTGCCCTTAAATACGCAAAATATATTGAAACAACGAAACATTCAGTGAACACGCCAAAAATGTTGCTCTCTACGAACATTATGAGTATCCGTTATGGAGAGCCACTAGGAGATTCAAACGCCCCAAAAATCCAATTCCACCAATTCGTAAGGACATCTACAGAAGAAAGCGAAATACTTAACTACTTACAGGATTCTTCTCAACCAACTCTGCCTACAATACTTTACACCTGTAGAAATAATAAACATGATTAAGAACTTGAACCACACTAAAGCGCTAGGGTATAACTGCGTAACTGCCAAAGTTCTCTTACTCAAAAATACAACCCTGTAGTAAAGCTACAGTATTTTCCAATACAATGGAAATTTGGTCAAATAATCCTTATTTTGAAACCGGGAAAACCTGCTCATGAAGCTTTATTGCGTCGACCAATACTGAAAGGAATGGTATCCATAATAAAAGATCAGACTAATTCCTCAATACAAATTCGGGTTCAGACAGCAATACTCCACTATAGAGCAAGTACATAGAGTTGTTGACGTGACAGAACAGAAGTACTGTGTTGCATCGTTCCTAGATGTCAGTCAAGCATTTGACAGAGTCGGGCATCACGGTTTATTGTATAAAATTAAACATTTACTGCCCTACCAATACTATCTCCTTATTAGATCCTACCTAACCAAAAAGTACTATCAGGTTAAACATGAAGAAAGCTTTTCTCATTAAAGCTGTAGCGTCATGGGACCTAGATTATACTTAATTTTTACAGCTGATCTTCCTCACCATGGACACATATGCGGACGATACCACCTTACTAGTGTCTCACAACAATCCAGTTCATGCATCAGCTATACTACAAAGCTACCTCAACAACTTGCAAACATGATTACACAAATGGCAAAACACGGTACCGCTCCTCCAATTTCTCTAGATGGCATCCAAATCCGATAGACGAAGTCTTGTACAAGCAGCTCACATGGAAAGTCCACATCACCAAGAAGAGAAAGAAGCTGGACCTCACAATGAAGAAAATACACTGGTTAGTAGAATAAAAATCAAAATTACGATTCAACAATAGTGTCACTGGACAAAACAGTGATAATTCAAGTGTAGGTCTACGATTTCAACTGTGAGGCTGCGCAAAACCTTCAAACATTGCAGTTCTTCAAAGGTTTCAAAACAAAACTCTTCGCACTATAGCAAATATGGAATAGTTCATCTCAAACCAAGCTCTCCACAGCGACATCAAGATCCCGTGGATCAAGGGCGTATTTGTGAATGCTGAAAACGGACTGTGCTTTGTATGGCTTTCTCCAGACTGTCAGATATCGTCCCGGAAACATGATACTGCTTATCACCATTAAACTGCTTTAATAAATCTCGACCAGACATTTTTATCATTCAAAAGTCAAGCAAAGACGTCAAAAAATTAATTCCCTTTGTTACTTTTGGATTTTTTGCATAATTTGATTAAAGGACTGTTTAATTTTCAATTTAAACGGAAACAATGGCTTTCTTGATTAAAAAAGCAGCGCCGCTGGATACCCGGCGCAAACTAAAAACGCCCATTGCCCCCAAACTCCATGTCCAGTTACCACCAACTCCTCCCGATAATTAAAACTTGAGTCATTAACGCATTTACACACTGCAGACGCACCGTCAAAGCCTGCGTTATTAACGATCCCCCGGCGACCGTTCCCCTCAATTTCCTATTAACGGAACTATCGGCGTCACCCTCTGCCCAGCTCGTATCCAATATCAAACGCAAAATATTAATTACTGCAACGGCCGCTCTTCTCTTGGATGGGCCGCCGCGCGCGGGCTTTATTTCTGAAACTCTGCGCGGGCAGGATAAGCCCTACGCCCTGTGCAGCAAGCTCGTGCAATTTCAGCCCCTAAAAATTAAAAGCGCAGAAGTTCGGTGAATATTCATGCGAGTGGCGCAATTCGGCGTACATTCGGAAGAGTCGCTGATAAAAACTCCCATCACAAAAAGTGGATTCAGCAGAACTGCGGTCTCGTTTATTTTTGAGTGCCTGGCGCTATTAAAAGCTTGAAAGGGAGGCTTTTAGTTTGTGTCTAGAGTTGTTTTCAAAACTAAAGTGTAATTGATTGGCACGTTTATTAATTAGTTGTCGTCTTAGTTTGCTTCACAAACAATTAATTTCCAATTTTCTTGGATTAGATGTTTAACTTAAGGATCCACACCAAACGCCGTGTCACTTCGTCGATGTTGTGTTCGCTTAAACTCTGTAGTCAGCGCGGCAGTTTTGCTACGCCAGCATAACTGAGCGTAAGAAGTCGTGCGCTGCAAATCTGCGGCATAGCGCTGATGTATTTATGCCAGCATGTTTTTGAATGAGAAGAAGGGGTAGATTTAAAGGACACAAAACAAAAAAGTGCTGTGAAACTTTTTAGAAGTCGTATTTCCACAAAATAACGTTCTGTCGCTTTTTATGTATTTTTGCCATCTTTGGGGGTTGTAAGCATTGCAAGAGAGTGCTTTGAAGTTGAGAACTACAACCAGATTTTTTCGATTAATTACAGAACGTGTCAGCCAAGTGATGTTGCAAGGATCTGAAGACGTAATGGTCTAAAAGATGAAGAATACAATCTCCCTATCCAGGTCGGTGATCGTTCCTAAAAGCGCTTTAAAAGCGTGCAATCGAGCGTTGCTTTGAAGTAAAATGACTTCTTCTCCCCTTGCTGTTATAACTTTTTGCGCCCAGTCCGTCATCAACACGCAACCTTTCTCGCCGGTCGTTCCTTTAACAATCTTTGAACAAGAGAGCCGAGAAGTGTCGCCGTCTATGGAACGTTCGCTAGCGCCCGCTAAAGGGACTCCTTTTCCGGTAATTAGTGCCGAGTTGTTACGCAAAAAATATCGAAATTGTACTCATAATCCAATGGAATAACGGGCAAAAATGTTGTCGTTTGAGTTTCGGCCCGGTAATTGTCCTGCGCCCTTTCGAAAAGTACGAGAACTTTGTTGTGGACCCCCCCCCTCCACTTAGTTCGACATTTGAGATGTCGAATCGTTGGAAAAGCGAATCCCGAACTTACAAAATAGAAGATATCCAGTCCTCATTCTCTCTTCGTCGTTGACTCCTCTTCTCGATCCCCTTTTTATTATAGTTTCTGAAACGTTGCCGTTAGTAACGAGAGGTTAGATAGTCAAACCGATAAATATCGTTACAACAAGTTATTTATATACAAAGGGTCCGCCAATAGAAACGCAAGAATGTAAACGTCAATTTGACACAAACATCGTGTTTTTTCTGTCAACTAAGCGTCATTGTTTGCCACTTTTTGCTATGTCTCGATAATAAACATATATGCGCCAACTAAGATCGCGGAACATATTATAAAAGATAATTTCTAAGAAAAACTAAGCAAAATTTGCGACAACTTGCCAAAAACGACGAAGTGATAATACTGGGAGATGCGAACGCACAAATAAGGAAAGAGGTATACCTAAGGGAAGTGACAGGAAATGGAAAAGGAATGATACACAATGAAACAAATAATAACGGACATAGACTAACTCAATTAGGAGGTTCACTGAACATGACCCAAACAACAAAATTCGAACACCCTAAAGTTACACGGAGACACCCGACAGGAGACATTAAAAACCAATTGACCACATAATAACCACAAAAACCATCAGTAGAAAGATGATAGACACAAGAACTTACAGAGGAACACAGACTGAAACAAACCACTACCTAGTAGTAGCAACGATAAGAAAGATAGATATACAGAGACAACACAAGATTAATAAAAACTACAAAAAATGAGACGTGAAACAACTACAAAAAGATGAAATGAGGAAAAACTAAAAGAAACCAATAATAAAATAGAACAGACACAAAAAGATACTACGAATGTAGCAGAAATATGGAAAGAATTGAGAGACAACATAATAAAAACTGCAGAGAAAGTACTAAGCAAACCAGTAACATCACGAATAAATAAGGAATGGTTTGATCAGGAATGTGAAAAGGCCAGAAAACAAAAAAATAGCAAGAACCAGATGGATCGGAAGAAGAGATGAACAAAGCAGGACTGATTGCAAAATAAAAAGAAACTCAGCAAACGCAATATACAAGAAGAAAAAGAATGACTGGATATACAAGAAATTAGAAGAGATAGAACAGGAAGGCAAAAACTTCAACATAAAAAAAATTTACAAAAAGTTAGACTCCAGCACAACAATAGAGCGGCTAAAACTAGAGCAATAAAAAACAAAACCGGCAAAACTGAGAATACCCACAAATGATGAGCAACATATGGAAACAGTATTACCAGTAAATATTATATACGGAAGAAGTAGAAACACAAAGAGAAGAACAGCAAGCTGAACATTCCCGAGATGAAGAGATACAGGAAGAAATAAGGAAATTAAAAAACGGTAAAACACCGGGAGAAGATAAGATTGAAGCAGAATTGTTAAAATATGGAGGCCAGCAGGTACAAGCAAGAATATGCCACTTAAAAACGACTGGATACAAAAAAGGGGGAAAAGAAAACAAAAATTATAGACCAATAGCTCTGCTAAACACCACTTAAGAAAATCTTGGCAAACTTACTGAACAAAAGGTTAAAGACACGGGCTGAAAATATACTTGAGGATTACCAGAATGATTTCAGATCGGGCTAATCGACCATAAATGCCATACACACTCTGAAGCAAATAATCCAAAAAATGAGAGAATATAAAAAAGAAATTTATACTGTATTTATAGACTTCAAAATGGCTTTTGACTCAATAAATAGAAAAAAAACTAATAAGAGAACTGGAACACTTGGGAATAATGGTACGGATCTAACGCTCCGCGTGGGAGAACGGCCTGCAAACTGGTGCGGGGCGATGTGGCAAGCACCGCGCCTTAGACGACCTTCATTGTTACCCCTTGTTCAAAGTAAACGCAGTTACTCACTTATTTTCAATGACTGAGTAGGTCACACGCCAGGCATCATCAGAGAGCACCAGGAATTGAACCTGGATCCGTCCGCATCGCAGCCCGAGCCTCAACCATTGAACCACTCTGGCGGTACACTTGGGAATACCTGGAAAATTGACTGCACTGATAGAAATGACCCTACTAAATACAAATACGCAAGTAAGATTTCAAGGAACACCAACAGAACCCTTCGTAACAAACAGAGGAGTAAAACAAGGGGACTCTTTATCCCCATCTATATTTAATCTAATACTAAAAGACATAATGCAAAGAGCTAATCTAGATAAGAATAATATCATGCTTAACCAGATACAAAGAATAGCCTATGCAGACGAAATAGCAATCATAGGGAATAAAAAAAGGAGATATTGCAACAGCTATAGAACAACTAAACAAAGAAATAATAAACACAACCAAAACAAAATACATGAAGATAGGGAAAGAACTTAAAAACACAGAAACAGACTTTTTTGAGAATCAATAGTTTTAATTATTTGGGGGTCACAATGGGACATACTGGAGAGAATAAAGTAAAAAAGAGATTGCTGAAAGGAAACCAGGCCTACGGCAGAAATAAAACCGTACTAAAAACCAAAGCACTAAGTAGAACAACAAAAATAAAGATACGTCCCACCATAACATATGGAAACGATAGCAATAACCAAAAAGGAAGAAGAAGGCCGGAAAATCATAGAACGAGAGATAATGAAAATAATACTAGATTTAACAAAACACAAGAGGGAGAAATAAGATTAAGAAGAAATAAGGAAATAGAAGAAGAACTTGGAGGGGAAAATATTGTCAGATTTATAAAAATACAGCGACTACGATGGGCTGGACATATCATGAGAAGGAAACCAATGTAAACGATAAGGACACACAGTAGACACCCTTCGGTTCCAGGAAACAAGGAAGACCAAGGAAAAGATGGGAAGCCGCCCTCGAGGAAGACATAAAAGTAATGGGTATACAAAATTGGAGATCGAAATGCAGGGATAGGAAGGAATGGAAGAAAATAACAGAGACCGCCAGGACCAACAACAAACTTTGGAAGATCCAGGAACAAGAGAATTAATCCACCTCAATTGGAAACGCCTTGGCGTTGGACATAATTCTAAGAATTGGACGGCTTAATGAATGAACCGTCCAAATAAGAGCACCATCGGTCATCATATGCAAATAACGCTTCACAACTAATCAATGCATTACCGTTGACTCTCAGCAACCAACAATCAGAAATTAAAATGCTAGAAATAAATGATAGCCAGCCTTCAACAAGTTCACATGAATGCAAATGATAAAAAAGAGAAAAAGATCTTTTCCGCCAGTTGCTAAAAATATAGAACTGCAAAAACAAACCAGCGATTATAATATATATAATAATTTGCCAAGCGATACACAAGAAGTTAACCATACGGAAACAAACAACCAGCCAGCACAACCTACAGTAAACAAACCACCTCCCATACACATACACGGAGTTGCTAATTATGAAGCAATGGTTGTAAACAACAAAAATTATAGCAGTTTCAAAACGTTATCTGAAAATAGTGTTAAAATAAACTCTAATAGTCCTGATCCATAGCGAAAACTCGTTAAGCATCTCGATTATGAAAAGATAACATTCCATACCTATCAAATTAAAGAAGAAAGAGCATTTGGGGTAGTCCTAAGAAGCCTTCGCCCAACAATAAACACTGAATTAATAAAAAAGAACTAAGAGGAACAAGACAATGTACGCAATTTGATGGGCATAAGACATAGAGTAGACAAAACACTTCTCCCCTTATTCTTTATGGGTTTAGAGCCTAATAAAAACAACAAAGAGATATTTGAACTAAAATCCTTACAAAATAAGATCATTACTGTCGAACCGCCAAAAAAACTATTATAATTCAGTGTACTCGCTATCAATCATAGCAAAACATACTATAGAGAGCCTTACGTTTGAGCAAACTGTGGTGGCGATCACAGTACAACAATATGACTCCTGTTAGGGTCCAACATTACGGTCCACATACGGCCAACTACAAGGAATGCTCAATTTACCAACAACTCCAAACTGCAAGAGGAACCACGTACACCACGGCCAGAGTGCAAATGCCACAAACCCCAAGAACAACTACAATGGTGCCAAATTGAATTTACAGGCCCTCCCTAAACTACTGAAGGACAAGAACAGTCTATGACAACACAAAACTCGTACCACAACATTCAAAATCAGAATAATAACAGTAACGACATATCTCTCTCCCAATATCTAACAAAATTCGAGCCTGTGTTTACCCAACTGATGCAACAGAACTCTGTAATGTTAAACCTACTGACAAGTCTGATAAATAAAATCTCTCAATAACAGTTACACTCAGGGTAATTACATGGAATGCAAATGGACTATTACAACGTCGTTTAGAAATAGAAGCTTTCCGCAATACATAAAAAGTCGATATTCTACTAATAATACTGAAGCACACCTCACCAACTACAATTATTTAAGCATTCATAATTATAGCATCTACTTTACTTGTTACCACGATAATACAGCTCACACCAGGACAGCAATTATCATTAGATTATCACATACAAGCTACAAATGTCAAAATTAAAAACCACATAGGAGACACAGTAGTTTTACCAGTATACTGCCCACCCCGACATGCAATAAATTAAGGTCAGTTTGAAGACTTCTTCAGGTGGTGATTTTAATTCTAAACACCCCTCCTGGGGCTCCAGAGTAATCAGTCCAAAGGATAGACAGCTACATAAAACTATCATTGACAACCACTTCAATATAGTGGCAAGAGGTAATCCTACCTACTGACCTAGCGACCCGGAGAAACTTCCAGATGCTCTTGATTACTTCATAACCAAAAACTGCTCCCAAATTATATGGTAATTATTATGACTTAAGCTCAGACCACTCTGCTGTAATATGCGCACTAAGTGCACCAATAATAAAAAAAACCCTGTAAGATTACATCTATATAACAATAGAATAGACTAGGATACCTTTAAACAACATGTCAATGACTATCTATCAGCTGAAACGAGACTCGACTATATAACAGAGATTGAGGCAGCAATAGAGAATTAACACGTATTATACAGCACGCATCTTAGACTGCTGCGCTCATCGAATCAGAAGAAAACTGTAACAGACCCATTAATTATTAGACAAAAGATTTTCAAAAAAAAAGCAAAACGCATTTGGCAACAAACGCGATATTCTAGTGATAAACATAAAACTATCCCCTAGACAACACGACGATTGCTCCTGTGGCGACCAACTAGGAAACTGAAGCAACCTATCACCCCTATTCCTCCCATCTGCAAACCTGATGATACATGGGCTCGTAGCGATAATGAAAAAGCAAAAGTATTTTGTGAATTCCTAGCTTCTACCTTTCAGCCGCACGATACAGTAAAACCCCCATTAGGTGACACCACAATACTAGAATTTCTTAAACACCACGTCAACTTGATCTGCCTATCAAATGGTGCACGCCTAACGAAATGCAAAACAAAATAAAATGTTTGAAAACTCACAAAACACCTGGATACGACCTCAATACAACTGAGCTGCTTCAACAACTTCCAAAAAAAGCGATAGTGGCCATAACACAAGTATTCAACGCTATTATACGAACTCAGTGTTTTCCCATCCAATGGAAATTTTCAGGTCGTCCTCATACAAAAACCAGGCAAACCAGCTTCGAAGCCTTATCGACCGATTTCGCTATCGTTGGTACTTTCCAAGTTATTCGAACGAATACTACTAAAAAGGCTCAGCCTTGTTATTGAAGAAAATCACCTAATCCGCAGCAATTCGGTTTCCGGCGAAAGTATTCACCATTGGAACAAGTGGTCGATAAAATAGAAAAAGATTTCGAAGAAAAACGTGTGTGCTCAGTAGTATTTTTAGACAAAATCCAGGCTTTCGATCGAGTATGGATTCTCGGCCAATTATACAAGATCAAGGAAAACCTTTCTTATCAGTACTACCTAATACTGAAATAAAACAAAAAATAAAAATAAACTATAGGCGCTTTACAATTCATCCCATTGAAGCTGGTGTACCACAGGGTAATATCTTGGGCCCCACATTATACCAACTATTCACGACATACCTGTCCGTTTCTAACGATGCTATAATCGCTACGTTTGCAGGCGATACCGCCATTCTATCTTCTCACAATGCCCCACTCCAGGCGTCAACAAATTTACAGAATGCACTAGATGCTATAGAAAGATAGACAACTACAAATAAATCAACATCCATAACATTCATCCTTCGGAAAATCGATCCGCGACCAGTAATCTTCAAAGGCAAGTTAAATATCTTGGTATACAACTTGATAACAAACAATTTAGAAAACGCATATAAAAGCCAAACGGAAAGAACTAGACATCCGTGTGAAAAAGATATACTGGCTCCTCGGATGAAAATCCCTACTAAATTTAACAAACAAAGGGTTATTGCATAAGACCATGATAGTTCTAATATGGACACAGGAGATCCAGTTTTGGGGATACGCTAAATCATCGAACATAGATAAACTACAGCGTTTCCAAAGTAAAACAATTCGCACAATTGTAAATGCTCAATGCTATGTGAACAATCGAATACTGCACAAAGACCTGAAGATCTCATGGATTAAAGAAGTTATCCATGATTACTGTAGCAGGTACCAGACCCGAATTAGTGTCCACCCTAGTGTACTAGTGACAGATCTATTGAATACTGTAAATTTAACAAGACGTTTAAAACGGCAAAGTTTAGTGATCTAACTTAGTTAAGTAAAAGATCAGCTTAAGATGTTGCTCGTTGGTCTATCAGACTAGTTGTAAATATGCAGTAAATAAAAAAAAATGAAGCACTTCTAAGCATTTAACCTGATGATTGTTTGTCTGTATGTTAAAATAGAACAATAATAAGCAAATGGAAAGGTAGAAAAAGTTTATAATTAATGAACCCGAAATTTCCATTTGTGCAATGACGCTCCTCAAATGCCTCGAGACATCTTCCCCCGAGAGATGCCTCGTTAACATTCAAACAAAGAAACGAGGCGCTTGTTGCGCGCAGCCGATACTCCCAATTTATCAATTCCCTGCGCGCACAAAGCCTCTCCGAATTTGTCTGAGAGACAGGATGATTATTGCGTTGCGAATACCCAGATAACTTAATTACAGTCCATTACCAGCCCCTCGCGTCTCGCCGCCGTTTTTGCGCAGCTCCGGCCGACGTCAACATTTCAATGGAGTTACCCTATCTGGCGCAAAGTGGTCACTCCGCGGCGGCCCAGCAAAAAGCGCAGCGGCGTGCGCCGCGCAGCAAGGTAATCCGCCGACAAGCAGATTAATTTCGGCCGTTCGGCAGAGGACGTCGCGATCTGCCAATTCAAGTTGGCGTAATCCCGTGACGCCTCCGAGGTGTCACCCGGAAATGGATTCCTCCGGCACCGGCAACCGTCATGTCGGGTGGCCCCCGGGGCCGGCTCGGCGACGGCTTAGTCACACGCGCCCCATCGTTTGCATGCGGCTGTCATCCGCCTGTTGCTTTTTGTAATGAATTCTAATTTAGGCGCACGGCGACGTCCCGGCTCGTCCCAGTCCTCCTTCGTCGCACTTCTAATAACGCACTTCCGAATCCTGACAGCCAAGATGTCAGTTCTTTCCCTCGCCAGGCAAAGTGGGAATAAATAGGACACAGCCAGTCGACAGCAGACGAGTTACTTCACGTACATTTTTTTATTTTGTTGTGAAAGCCGGAAATTGCCCCTTTTCATTTTGGTCTCAGCAAAAATTTGTATTTTACCTCATTATTCGTTATAGTTGCAAATGATTATGTTGATTAAGCTCTATTTTCCTCTTTCTAGACTTCTAACGTCTAGAAATCAATAGGGGAAGACAGAACTTGGTTTTGCTGCTCACTTCCAGCTCTTTCTGTTACCCTTACTAGTCACTTTACCTCCATGGCGGAAAGACATAGTTCTTAATGGAAAAGTATTTTACAGAAGATTAAATTCTAGTGGAATTATCTAATGTTCTTGACAAAGCTGATAGTGACAGTGACTCTTCTAATACTGCAAATAGACAAATAAAAATTGTGCATCCTTTACTGAGTTACAGCTCGAACGAAAGTGACGCTGACGGTGATATACAAAATCCGGCGATGTTCCCATGGGCAAAAACAGATAAAGCGCTAAATTTAAGGTCATTTACCGCAAAACCAAGAGTTAAACAAATTCCCTTTGACCCAACCAAAGTAATCTGTTTTTATTTAACAGTGTACTGATAGAAAGAGGGGATTCTCGAGTTTCACGCCGGCACGCTTCGTTCACCTGTCAGTCCAGTGTTCGTCAAAATGGCGACTAGACAACAGAAGTCATTTTATGTTCTTCGATTTGTAACAAACATACGTAAATAATGTCACAGAAAAAGGAAATAAAGATCGGCGACTGATAAAATGGACAACTACGGAAGCTGACGTCAAAAACACAGAGGAGAAAGTAGAAAAAACTTTAAATTTGAAAGATGCGACAGTTAGTTTTAGAAGGGATAAGCCTTTGCGAATTTGGTTTAATGATAATATGACTTCTGAAATCAAGAATTACTGAAGTGGGATCAAATGACAAGTCCCATTTGGATTTCCTCTGAAAATAGCTAGGTATTAAACCGTTGGGCACAAAAAGTCAAAGAGGTCGGGTAGTTGGTTTGCATCTAAATCAGCGATCTGTCGCATCATTACTGACGCACTCTATTTTTGCATTTAACCAGTAAAGTTTCCTTTAAAGATAATTTTTTTAATCTACTTATAGTTTTTAATTTGTTTATAATATAAAACAATTTTGTACTCTTTTTGTTCGTACCTACAACAATTTTGCTAGTATTCTGACTTCCACGTATTGACAAAGCTAAAAGCTGGCCGGTTTTTCTAAATATTAATATTTAAGACTATAAATTGTAAGTATGTGCATGCTCTATAAATTTGATACTAACCATTTCATCAATAAATAGTAAGTGGGGCAGTCAAACTGCGCGTTTTGCATGATGACACTCCTAAATCCGTATAAAATGCAAATAATCTATACTTTGAAATCTGGGGATTAACCCATCCGGTTTTTGTAAACACATGTTACAGCTGCTTGAAGATGGCCCACAGCTCATTGATAAAATTTCCACCTCGATGAATATATCAATAAACACAATTTTTGCTATTGGGCTGTTGCCAACCCTCATCAACTTCAGAAACGGCCTCTCGTTATACCAAAGTTACAATCTGATGTCCTATCTCTTCGAATGGAATAATTGGCCCGTATTTTTTTGAGGGTGATGATGGCCATGCAGTTGCTGTAACATCAGCGCGCTGTGTTCAAATTCTAGAAACCTCCCTTGTTCCAGAACTTCAACGATTTCCTGTGAATGAGAACACTCATTTCCAACAAGATGGAGCGACTAGTCACACAGCCAATAAACTTTTTGAAAGACCTTTTCCCGAACCGCCTCATCAGTAGAAACGGGGATGTTCAGTGGCCTCCAAGATCGCCCAACCTGAGCTCCTGGGAGTATTTTTTATGGGGATACCTCAAACCGAAGGTTTCTGAGAGTCGCCCAACAACTATACTGAACTTAAAGTGCGAATTGAAGAAGTTCATGCAATAACACCGGTGGTGCTAAGACGTTTCGGTGAGAATGTCCATAAGAGACTCATACAATGTCTACAAAGTGATAGTCGCCATCTTCATGGAGTGATTTTGAAAAACTAAAACTTTTTTGCTTTTATACGAATTACCATTAATGCATTAAAAATCAAAAATGTCTTGGTTCGATTTTTAATACCTACGAATAGTGCGGTATACCACCCTGTATAACAAGAAACAAAAAAAAAACTCATAAATTTGTTGTTAACATATCCATTTTTACTGTTCCCTCTCTATAACTAGTAAGTAATAAACCATACGTAACTCAACGTACGGCATATAAATAAATAGCAAACTATAAACGTTCAGTTAATACAAAAATTGTTCAATCTACTTGGCTACATCGTTCGGGCCAAATAGTTCGATTTTTTAATTTAATTTACTAACACAGTGTGTCAACAATAGCAAATTTTCAAACAAAAGCCATCGCCCGCAATGGCAAGAGGCCTTAATTACAATCAGACCCGTTCAACGAGTGTTCAGGCGGAACTGATGTGGCTTGTGCGTTAGAGGTAGTGAACTTCAAAGCGCGTATTCCAATTAAGGGCTATAACTGATATTAATACATTCGCAGTTTGACTCTAAGCTACAGTTCACGTAACCCAGACAGAAAACGCAGAATTGCTGAAAAACTAAGCGCAGATGTACTATAAATTAATTTCCAGTTCGACTCTAAGCTAAAGCTCCTGTAACATACACAGCAAAGCCAGAATTGCTGAAAAACTAACGACAGTTGACGTAGAAATACATTCCCAGTTCGACACTGTGCTGAAGCCCCTGTAACACAGACAGCACAAGAGAAATTATTGTAAAACTTTTAGCAGTCGATGTAAGAATATATTAGTAGTTCGACACTCATTCAAAAATACCGTAACCCTGAAAGGAAACGAAGAATTGCTGAAAAACTAAGCGCAGATGTTCTATAAATTGATTTCCAGTTCGACTCTAAGCTAAAGCTCCTGTAACATACACAGCAAAGCCAGAATTGCTGAAAAACTAACGACAGTTGACGTAGAAATACATTCCCAGTTCGACACTGTGCTGAAGCCCCTGTAACACAGACAGCACAAGAGAAATTATTGTAAAACTTTTAGCAGTCGATGTAAGAATATATTAGTAGTTCGACACTCATTCAAAAATACCGTAACCCTGAAAACAAACGAAGAATTGCTGAAAAACTAAGCGCAGATGTTCTATAAATTGATTTCCAGTTCGACTCTAAGCTAAAGCTCCTGTAACATACACAGCAAAGCCAGAATTGCTGAAAAACTAACGACAGTTGACGTAGAGATACATTCGCAGTTCGACACTGTGCTGAAGCCCCTGTAACACAGACAGCACAAGAGAAATTATTGTAAAACTTTTAGCAGTCGATGTAAGAATATATTAGTAGTTCGACACTCATTCAAAAATACCGTAGCCCTGAAAGCAAACGAAGAATTGCTGAAAAACTAAGCGCAGATGTTCTATAAATTGATTTCCAGTTCGACTCTAAGCTAAAGCTACTGTAACATACACAGCAAAGCCAGAATAGCTGAAAAACTAACGACAGTTGACGTAGAGATACATTCCCAGTTCGACACTGTGCTGAAGCCCCTGTAACACAGACAGCACAAGAGAAATTATTGTAAAACTTTTAGCAGTCGATGTAAGAATATATTAGTAGTTCGACACTCATTCAAAAATACCGTAAGCCCTGAAAGCAAACGAAGAATTGCTGAAAAACTAAGCGAAGATGTTCTATAAATTGATTTCCAGTTCGACTCTAAGCTAAAGCTCCTGTAACATACACAGCAAAGCCAGAATTGCTGAAAAACTAACGACAGTTGACGTAGAGATACATTCCCAGTTCGACACTGTGCTGAAGCCCCTGTAACACAGACAGCACAAGAGAAATTATTGTAAAACTTTTAGCAGTCGATGTAAGAATATATTAGTAGTTCGACACTCATTCAAAAATACCGTAACCCTGAAAACAAACGAAGAATTGCTGAAAAACTAATCGCAGATGTTCTATAAATTGATTTCCAGTTCGACTCTAAGCTAAAGCTCCTGTAACATACACAACTAAACCAGAAATGATGAAAAACTAACGACAGTTGACGTAGAGATACATTCCCAGTTCGACACTGTGCTGAAGCCCCTGTAACACAGACAGCACAAGAGAAATTATTGTAAAACTTTTAGCAGTCGATGTAAGAATATATTAGTAGTTCGACACTCATTCAAAAATACCGTAACCCTGAAAGCAAACGAAGAATTGCTGAAAAACTAAGCGAAGATGTTCTATAAATTGATTTCCAGTTCGACTCTAAGCTAAAGCTCCTGTAACCCTGAAAGGAAAACCAGAATAGCTGAAAAGCTAACGACAGTTGACGTAGAGATACATTCCCAGTTCGACACTGTGCTGAAGCCCCTGTAACAAAGACAGCACAAGAGAAATTATTGTAAAACTTTTAGCAGTCGATGTAAGAATATATTAGTAGTTCGACACTCATTCAAAAATACCGTAACCCTGAAAACAAACGAAGAATTGCTGAAAAACTAAGCGCAGATGTTCTATAAATTGATTTCCAGTTCGACTCTAAGCTAAAGCTCCTGTAACATACACAGCAAAGCCAGAATTGCTGAAAAACTAACGACAGTTGACGTAGAGATACATTCGCAGTTCGACACTGTGCTGAAGCCCCTGTAACACAGACAGCACAAGAGAAATTATTGTAAAACTTTTAGCAGTCGATGTAAGAATATATTAGTAGTTCGACACTCATTCAAAAATACCGTAACCCTGAAAACAAACGAAGAATTGCTGAAAAACAAGAATGTTCTATAAATTGATTTCCAGTTCGACTCTAAGCTAAAGCTCCTGTAACATACAAGCAAAGCCAGAATTGCTGAAAACTAACGACAGTTGACGTAGAATACATTCCCAGTTCGACACTGTGCTGAAGCCCCTGTAACACAGACAGCACAAGAGAAATTATTGTAAAACTTTTAGCAGTCGATGTAAGAATATATTAGTAGTTCGACACTCATTCAAAAATACGTAACCCTGAAACAAACGAAGAATTGCTGAAAAACTAAGCGCCGATGTTCTATAAATTGATTTCCAGTTCGACTCTAAGCTAAAGCTCCTGTAACCCTGACAGGAAAAACAGAATGCTGAATATATAACGACAGTTGACGTAGAGATACATTCCCAGTTCGACACTGTGCTGAAGCCCCTGTCACAAACAGCACAAGAGAAATTATTGTAAAACTTTTAGCAGTCGATGGAAGAATATATTAGTAGTTCGACACTCATTCAAAAATACCGTAACCCTGAAACAAACGAAGAATTGCTGAAAAACTAAGCGAAGATGTTCTAAAATTGATTTCCAGTTCGACTCTAAGCTAAAGCTACTGTAACATACACAGCTAAACCAGAAATGATGAAAAACTAACGACAGTTGACGTAGAGATACATTCCCAGTTCGACACTGTGCTGAAGCCCTGTAACACAACAGCACAAAGAAATTATTGTAAAACTTTAGCAGTCGATGTAAGAATATATTAGTAGTTCGACACTCATTCAAAATACCGTAACCCTGAAAACAAACGAAGAATTGCTGAAAAACTAAAAGATGTTCTATAAATTGATTTCCAGTTCGACTCTAAGCTAAAGCTCCTGTAACATACACAGCAAAGCCAGAATTGCTGAAAAACTAACGACAGTTGACGTAGAGATACATTCCCAGTTCGACACTGTGCTGAAGCCCTGTAAACAGACAGCACAAGAAATTATTGTAAAACTTTTAGCAGTCGATGTAAGAATATATTAGTAGTTCGACACTCATTCAAAATACCGTAACCCTGAAAGGAAACGAAGAATTGCTGAAAACTAAGCGAGATGTTCTATAAATTGATTTCCAGTTCGACTCTAAGCTAAAGCTCCTGTAACATACACAGAAAACCAGAATGCTGAAAAACTAACGACAGTTGACGTAGAATACATTCCCAGTTCGACACTGTGCCCCCTGTAACACACAGCACAAGAGAAATTATTGTAAAACTTTTAGCAGTCGATGTAAGAATATATTAGTAGTTCGACACTCATTCAAAATACCGTAACCCTGAAACAAACGAAGAATTGCTGAAAAACTAAGCGAGATGTTCTATAAATTGATTTCCAGTTCGACTCTAAGCTAAAGCTCCTGTAACATACAAGCAAAAGAATTGCTGAAAAACTAACGACAGTTGACGTAGAATACATTCCCAGTTCGACACTGTGCTGAAGCCCTGTAACAAGACAGCACAAGAGAAATTATTGTAAAACTTTTAGCAGTCGATGTAAGAATATATTAGTAGTTCGACACTCATTCAAAAATACCGTAGCCCTGAAAGCAAACGAAGAATTGCTGAAAAACTAAGCGCAGATGTTCTATAAATTGATTTCCAGTTCGACTCTAAGCTAAAGCTCCTGTAACATACACAGCAAAGCCAGAATTGCTGAAAAACTAACGACAGTTGACGTAGAGATACATTCCCAGTTCGACACTGTGCTGAAGCCCCTGTAACACAGACAGCACACAGAAATTATTGTAGAAATTTGAGCAGTCGATGTAAGAATATATTAGTAGTTCGACACTCATTCAAAAATACCGTAGCCCTGAAAGCAAACGAAGAATTGCTGAAAAACTAAGCGAAGATGTTCTATAAATTGATTTCCAGTTCGACTCTAAGCTAAAGCTCCTGTAACCCTGAAAGGAAAACCAGAATAGCTGAAAAGCTAACGACAGTTGACGTAGAGATACATTCCCAGTTCGACACTGTGCTGAAGCCCCTGTAACACAGACAGCACAAGAGAAATTATTGTAAAACTTTTAGCAGTCGATGTAAGAATATATTA